>JASCZW010001026.1:0-113128 GCA_034211315.2 Aedes japonicus | reverse complement strand
CATGAGCAAGAATGTCTTCAAAATCTTTGCTTTGGCCTCTTATCCCTATGTAAAAACTGCCTTTGAATAGTACAAGGTGCAAGTGGTCAAATACGTGCCAAAAATAGACAATCCACCTAACTGTAGGGAAATCGTCGAAACAAAAATACTGGGCTCGGGTTAAGCGGAAAGTCTTTGAACCTAAGAAAAAGTTATTAGAAAAAGAATTTTACAAGAAGGAGTAAATCTTAATCAACTGTTCTTACAAACAGCTTAGCCTGAGCTGCAAAATCGTCATTTTGAAACTTACGATCGTCAGCTAATAACTAAGATGTTGAGAAAAATCACAGCGAATCCCCAACCCTTTTGGATAATGAAGTCGCAATGAAGTAGTGACCAAATGTCCCTTACGAGCAAGCGAGCATCCAAACAGGACGTTGAAACAGAGTCTAGTGACCAAAACTCGTGTTCGCTTTGATGATATTCTGAAGAGGGGTCAAGAATCTTCCGTGAGAATGGATTCCGGATGGCTTCCTGGTCATTTTTATCATAGATTTGAGTCCACGTTCATGGATAAATTAGCTTGGAGGTTCATGATCTGGCAAGGTGTTTGCAAAAGTGGAGCGAAAACCAAGACTGTCGTCACAAACAAGTCGATGGACTCGAAGTTGTTCGAGGAAGAATGCCTCCGGAAAGGCGTGCTGTCTTTCACGAGGGCACACAAGGGACCTATGAAGTTCACGGCCTGATTGTGCGAGTTGCCACTATAGTCGAGGGGTTGTTAAACGGTATCGGACAATCGGTGGATTTCATCGATAAGAAACTTAGTCCACCCAATCGCTTTTAATTCCGTGCAATTGTTAAAGCATTAGGAAGCAAAAGCTGAGGAACTCTGGTTAAAGCTATGTCCATTTAGAATCCAGAATAACAAAATCATCTTTATCTCGGTAACGGATTGACGTACAAATAAGTCCAATACCTCAAAACAAAGGTAATTCGCTTTACTTTAAGGAAAAAATATCAACATAAATCATTTCTCTTCGTTTCTAATGAAAATTCGTACTTTCTTATTTATTCCTGCAATCAAGCATTTGTTCCACATTTTGGTCATCTGAGCCGTTTTTCCGTTTTTCTTAAGCTTATGCTTCATTATTGCCCAAAATCTCTCGATGGGCGGGAACTGCGGGCAGTTGGGTGGATTTATGTTTTTATCGATGAAATCTACGTTATTATCGCGGTACCACTGGATGACTTCCCGGCTGTAGCGGCAACTCGCCAAATCTGGTCAGAACTTCACGGGACATTTATGGGCTTTAATGAACGGTAGTACGCGGTTTTTGAGGCAATCTTCCTTGTACAGCTTCGAGTCCATCGTCTTATTCGTCACGAACACTTTGGTATTTGCTCCGCAGCTGCATATCCATTGCCAAACATAAACTTCCTAGGAACATCTCCTCGTGCCGTCGCCATGTAGAATTTTTGTCCAGGAAGCTGTCCGAAATCCATTTTGACGTAGGTTTCATCGTCGATGAGCAGGTATCCTTGGTACTTTATCAAAACCGGCTAGTACAATTTCCGAGCTCGTGTTTTAGTGACGAAACTTTGCTTCAAGGTTCTGTTCGATTGCTTGCTGGCTCGATAAGAACGATATCCTGCTCGCAAACGAATTCGTCGAACGGTACTGCGATCAGCAGCGTATTTTTATGCAATTTCATTATCTGAGAGTCCAGGGTTTGCTCTGACGGTTCTCAACACCTTCTGGTTCAGCTTGCGGTCATATGTTCCACTACGACGCTTACCTTGAGGCACTCGCTCTTTTCGCCCCCTGAAACTTTTAAGCACACGATACACGGTTGAATTGGCGATTTTCAACGTTTTTGCGATTTTTATTGCGGACCACGTTGGATTATCAACGTGGGTGTGCAGATTTTTTTCTTTTCTCTTGGCTTCCACCTGGAATAACTTTTGACTCACTGCACGAAACACCGTGAACTTTATACCGCAGGAAGTGGGAGTCAAGGTAAACAAACCGCTGTAAAAGAATTTTTGCAGTGGTCACTTGCCGTGCCCCTGAAATACAAAAGGGAACTACGTCACGCAAAAATGGACTTTTTTAACCCCCCTCCTCTCCTTGCCGCGTTTTTTGTATGGACCTTCAAAATTTTTTGTATGGATCGTCACGTTTTCCCAACACCCCCCCCTCTCCCCTTGATTCGTGACATAATTAATGGACCTTCTCTAAGTGATTCCGAATTCTAACTGGACAGAACTTTACAAGTGGCCAAACACCTGCCAAAAATAGCCAATCCACCTAATTGTAGAGAATTCACCGAAACAAAAATACTGGGCGCAAGTTAAGCGGAAACTCTTTAAAACTAAGAAAATGTCAAATGAAACCAACGATCTCAAGAGAAGATGGAGAACTACCACCGCTAGCGTATCTGAGGATACAGTACGGAATCTGACGGCGGCTGTAGCACAGAAAGTATGAAAATTTTACAGAAAGATGGATTAACATCTTAATCAACTGTTTTAGTTATATAACTTCTCATTTCTGCATAAAAATATCTTGGTTTTCTAGAATTATGTCTAGATTTTCCTTCCTAATACTGTCTTAGTAACCGAAATTTGATCTGCACAGGTCTTGTTGTCAAAACTTCCAAATGCGATGAGTTCAGACGTTACCGCCAGTGGAATAGCTTAGCCTAAGTTGAACAATCGTCATTTTGGAACTTACGATCGTCAGCTGAATACGGAAATGTAGAGAAGTGAACCCTCAACCCATTCAGATAATGGAGCCGCAATGCAATAGTGACCAAATGTCCCTATCGAGCAAGCAAGCAACCAAACAGGCCGTTGAAGTAGAGTCTAGTGACCAAAACTCGCGTTCGCTTTGTGAGAATGGATTCCGGACGGCTTCCTGTTCATTTTTATTTTATTTAGCCAAGGCACGAGGGGATGTCTCCCGCAGATTTGAGTTCACGTTCATGGATAAATTAGTTTGGATGTTCATGATTTGGCAAGGTGTTTGCAGATGTGGATCGAAAACCAACGTTGTCGTCACAGACAAGTCGATGGACTCGAAGTTGTACAAGGAAGAACGCCTCAGGAAAGACGTTGTGTATTTCGTGAAAGCACACAAGGGACCTGTGAATTTCACGCCCTGATTTTGCGAGTTGCCACTACAGTCAAGAGGTTGTTCAGTGATATCAGACAATGGAGTGGATTTCATCGACAAGAACCTAAGTCCACCCAATTACCTTCAATTCCGCCCAATCGTTAAAGCACTTTGATGCAAATTTTAGGAACTCTGGTTACTCAGCTCGGGATTCAACACAGATGACCAGACCTTGGAATAACCTTGCCCAAGAGGTTGATGCTACAGGTGTGCAGGAAAGTGCCTAGTTACATCAGAAATGTAGAGAAATGGTTTGTGCTAAATGGTTGTTGGTTCTGGCAGCACGGACTGAGAGTATGTCTCAAAATCCTCAAAACTGCTGGTGCTGGTGCTAACGGTCGCGTAGTTCTAAACACTTTTCTTGCCCTTCTGGCAACCCCGTTTTGCTCAGCTGCTTTCGCGCGAACGTACCCGACCTACCAATCAATCATCGTCATCATCGTCAGTCGGTATCAGTTGTTCGATCTGCACGGAAGAAAATTAAATTATCTCAAAAGTTTATGAAGCGAACGTTTAATTCTTTTTGTGAAAACCATTTTGTGAGAAACACCATTGTGCCGTTGGTTAAAGGTTTATTGTGAAGTTGCTTACGTGTGCCTGCTTATTTTCTGGTGCTGCCCAGAGCTGAAACCTTGGTGCTCCTGGTCGAAGAAAGAAAAGCACAACGTAGGGTAATCGTGCCAACAATGGTCAATCTTTTTTTGTTTCCGAGATAATACTAGTAACTTACATACGGATTCTAATTGAAAATGCAACACTTTCTTTTGTGTAAAACTTTTTATTGCATTGGGTAAAAATTTAGGAAATTTTGGGTAAAGCTAACTTAGAGCGTAATGTTTACATGTGCAATCTTTCAAGTGGTTATCGAGATGGTTGCCAAGCAAGAAATGCTTCGACAAAAAATTATGGGTGCGGTCGTGGAAAATCCATGGCCAATCCCGCAGGTGAGCTAGCGAGCCAGTTAGGAATCGACAATTCGACGGTGTCCCGTGTGATTAAATCGTTCAAGGAGACCCAGACGACCCAGCGGCGAGCTGGCAGCGGGAGAAAAGCGAAGATGACCGACCTCGTGAACGTAAGGAAGACGAGAGATTACTTCACGAGCAGTCCGACCCTTTCGATTCGGGACGTGGCCAAGAAGATCAATTCTTATGTCTGGTTCATCCAGCAGACAATGAAGCGGGCTGGACTTCATGTCTCAAAGGTAAGACTAAGTTATTCTGACCTTATTTGGCATCTTGTCACTACGCCAAAGATGTTTTGGAATGGTATAAAGCGAATGGAGTCCATGTTGTACCGTAAGAGACGATTCCACCTAACTGCCCGGAGTTGAGACCTATCGAGCGGTATTGGGCTCTCGTGAAGAGAGAACTCTCTCAATATAAACAACAAGCTACAACTATATAAAAATTTCGAAAAACATGGACAAAAGCACCTAAATCGGGTGCAGAGAAATCTGCACGGACCCTAATGACTGGAGTATACTTAAAAGTACGTAGTTTCTTCATGCAGCCTAATTAAGTAACTGTAATTAGTTTTAAGATGAATAATAATTGCACACAGCTACATTCTACAGTGACTTCACAGTAGCTATGTATTGCACGTAGAAGGAATTCCAGTCTTAGCCTACATCCATCAGATATTTCATGTAAGTTCAAGTCAGATATCGCTGAAATCACGTCCGTTGTATGAAAGATTGCAAAAATTTTTGTGGTTTACGTTGCTTCAGCTTGCAATTTACGAAGCGAATTATTTTTTTTATTTGTTTACTTATTTATTTTACGTCGGCCTATTTCCTCACATGGTGACAATCACCGACGCCAGGGAGACGACTCCACCACCTGGACCCTACCTAACGGCTTTACTTCCCTTCCGAAGGAAGACGTGACCAAGATTTTTTCGCCTCAGAAAAACCACCGACAACGACTGGGATTGAACCCAGGACCACTAGGGTGCCAGTAGCAGTCACGTTTACCACTACACCACCGACGCCGGCTGAAGCGAAATTTTACGCGTCTGTTAAAATTCATTATTTTATTCTGTGTACTACTTACTCGAATGGCGGTGCTTACCTGAAAGAAAGAAAACAAATCAATTATACATTTGTGATTTTTTTGGGACTTCTATATAGTTAACTCATTAAATAATGATTTAATTTATTTAATTCATGTATTGCTTTCATAACCAAATGGACAGTGCTTCGTGTTCAATGTGGCATTCAGTAATATAAACGCAAACAATATTAGATAAAAAAAAAACTGCACGCCTGTTTGCGAAAGATTTCGATCTTCCACAAAATAGCAATCGCCAGTCATCCAATCAACCAACCAAACAACCTACGCCAAAACCATCGATTACGACAGCGCGAATTTCGGAGAAAGAACGCCGATCAACAAATAACAACATTCCATACACTGCCTCCTCGCTGCGTGTGTAATTGTGTAAACAAATCATAGATACACAAAACCGAACGTAAACAAATACAAACTCATGCGGTGGTATTAACGTTTGATATTCCCTTCGAAAACATAAACCCCCACACTCGTCGATGCCTTCTGGCTAGGGAATCACAACAATCCACAAAACAAACGCTTTGATAATTTGGAAAGCCCCTCGCTGCTCCCCACCACGATTGACTGTGGTTGGTGGTAGCAAAGTTCGAAGACCGCGGACGCAGAATTGCGCATTGAAATCACCTCAACACACACAAACAAAAGAAGAAGAACAAGAGCGACTGCCTTTCTAAAGGTATTAAGATTTAAAATTCACTTGTAATGTAGAAGAAATCTTGAAATGCCATGATCTTGGAGCTAGTGTTGGTCAATTCCAACATTTGTTCAAGCACGACAAGACCGGGTTCTAAGTCGAATTTGTCCGCATTTCGAATAGACAGAGAGAAGAGAGCAGAACCAAGGGAAGCTGTTTAGTGTGGGAGACTCGACTTTTGCAACACTTGCAGTAATTACGCAGATTGGACGTGGTAAGCGAGCAGCAGTGTTGCTATTCGAAGCGCGATGATGGTACGCCATTATCTGCCACCTTCCTGCCCATAGATCGTGGCCGCGGTTGTTGTTTAACTGGTTGGTTGGCTGGTTGGTGCTGTCAATCATGATTGAATGCCTGAGGAATGCGATAAGCTATTCGAACTATCCTAGGTGCGTTGTCGTACGTATTGGTAGAGGCGACTTTCGATATGGACCAGCATTGAGTCAGTCAATACACGACCTTTGGCTATTGCGTCGTAAAACAGAGCTAGGGATTGGAGAATTTCGCACTTGCTAGTTTTCAACACTTATAACAAGTTTTAGGCTATTTTTAACGGGAACTTCAGACATAATATGATGCTTTTGTGGATCGAGAGGTTTTATTGTTCTTCTGTTATTCCGATCACTCTTTTGAATCGTGTTGTCAACTAAGTTGTCTTGAACCAAATGTTTTCAATTAGGATGTTAACAAACTTGGGTCCTTCTAAAAGCCTTCTACAAACATGCTTCGACACTCGGCAGTTGACCGGAACTTCAGCCATGGCCATTGAAAAGATCAATGTCGGCATGTTCTTCAGATCTTTTTTGACCATGGCGATCAGCTGCTCCTCGATTTTGAAATAGTTGATAGCGCTGTCAGTTGTTGTCTATAACAGGGTAGCTAACATTTGCGATGCGTAAGTGGATTCACTACCAGGTGGCAGAGTAATCGCATGCAAAATCGCTAAAATCAGTCAATTCTTATGAAGGCCTGTACTCGAAAAAAATGTACCAGACAAAAGTGTAATACATATGAATTATGTTTCGAAATAATAACTTTATTCAATTTCCTTTCCATCGCTGAAAGCCCGCACCTTTCCCTTAAGACCCCTTATTACATTTTCTGCAATGGTGGAGCCGACCTTTTTGGTCACTTTCTTCCATTCTTTCTTCAACTCCTGCTCGTTCTTAAACACCTTGGACGATTTTCGAACTTTGGCCTTCAATATGGCCTAAAATCTTTCCACCAGACGAATCTCTGTTACAGAGGTACAGAGACAAACCAATCCAACGTCGATCGCGCGTAATGGAATGATGCCAGGTCCGGCCAAAATAATGTCTCGCCTCCTTCTGACCGGCAGGAAGGGCAACAACCGCTTCTGGAGGCACTCGGTGCGGTAAATTTCGCTGTTAATGGTACCCGTTGTGATGTACGGTTTACTCAGTTTACTGCATTTGCATATGGCCTGCCAGAGCAAGTATTTTTTGGCGAATTTGTCCACTTTCTACTTCCTTAGGTTCCGGAACATCAAACCGTGATTTGAAAACGTAGAACTCTAGCCCCGGTATCTGCTTTGCGTCTGCCTTGATGTAGGTTTCGTCATCCATAACCACACACATCGGTTTCGTTAACCACTCTCGATACAGCTTCTTTGCGCTGCATTTGACCGCCGTGTTTTGTTGATCACGTCGGTTTGGTGCCTTGCGGACCTTGAATACATGAAGCCTAGCTCGTTTCATGGTTTACTGACCGAAACAGGCGGAACACTTTGCCTTCAGAGCCGCGTCGCAAATCGAAAGGTTCGGATTACACTTGAAATAATCGAACCTCTTCCGGGGCCTTCACAGGGTCAGCCGCCTTCGATTTTCTTCCACTCACAGCCCGCCGCTCGGTTTTCTGGGAATATTTTACCACCCGAGACACAGTTGTATGGGTGATTCCCAGTTGTCTTCCGATCCATCTCATGGTCAAAGTCGGATTTTCCATGACGGCGCGCAAAATTCTGCGGCTTTCTACCAACAGCTTGGAGCGCTAGATGACAGCGTAAGGAGAGGAAGAAAACGCACCGTTCGGACTCCCCAAATGCGCGAGATTATCCGGCGACGAATCAAGCGAAATTCTTTGATTTCCACCCGAAAGTTGGCGAAATCACTGAGCATTTCAAAATCTTCCGTTGGAGCCATAGTTCACGATGATTTGGAGCTTCAGTCATATACACTGTGCAAGAATCACTACTTGAATGACACCATGAAAGCAAACCGGCTGAGAAAAGCTAAGGTTCTCCTAAACCGCTTATTCGAGGGCCGCTATCGGTCAGTACTGTTCACCGATGAAAAAGTTTTCACAATCGAGCACAAAATGATCGGCAGTTGCTTCCTGCTGCTTCCAAAAATAGTGGAAGTATTTCAAGGAGTCATCATCCCGCTTCTGTCATGGTTTGGGATGGAATAACTCATTCCGGCAAAACACCTTCGATCTTCATCCACAAGGGAGTGAAATGGGATCAAGCGGTTTATCAGAAGCTACTTACTGACACAGTAGCTTCTTGGACATAGCAGCATTTCGACAAAAATGAATGGATTTTTCAACAAGACTGGGCGCCGGCTGATGAAACAAAAAGACTATTAGTCTTTCCGAACGCATTGGACTATTCGGTATGGCCCATCTTGCCTGCAGTACATCACATAAATCACTAGAATATCTAAAATCGTCTCTTTTAATGGTTTGGAAACAAATATCTGTCGAAGAACTCGCGGCGATCGTGAATAACTTCTGAATCTCAGCACGAGGCGGCCATTTTGAAATGAACACATAAAACTTGTAATTTGCATTTGCAAACATACTGCTATCACAGAGAACAGACATTGATGTCCATATACCTTTTCTTGACAAAATATGTGTAAAAGTTAATATGGGCAGCCGTTATAAAAAGCAAGTGCAGAGAAAAACAATCAAAACTTTTCAGATTATGTGCTAGGCTTTGTATTTATAAACATTTAGATGACAGGTAACGCACAACTGCAGCGCCGCATAACGACATACATTTGAAATGTCGGTTTAAAGTTTTATACAAGTAGCAGATCGAAGATGAACGTCTGTTCTCTGTGCTGCTATAACAAACAATACATATTGATTTTTCAATCCAACAATAAAAGATAGTTTCAACACCATTTTGTTTAACGGATAATATTCGGACACCCTGTAGAATAACCAGTGAACACCACTTAGAAGATAGTAAAAAAAATGTGAGATACAAGTGAAATACAGCTGAAGCAACAGTATTGTGAGAGTTGTGACTTCCCTGCAACCAGACTTCTGAAGAACACATGGTGTGGGTTTGAGGGTTCAACCCTTCAATCTACTAGAAACCCTGCCATGCCTCTGGCCTTGGTCCCCTCTCTCCGGAACCACATTTCGGTTTTTCTGGGCTATTCTGTAATAAGCACCCGCTTATGTCTAACTTCTTAGGACTTTAGTAGTTAGTTGGTTTCACTGACCTGCCGCAGGTCATTTCGCCATCTGGCTTGGTGCTCTAGGACAATCTGAGAGGTCGCCGTGTTTACAGCGTCCACGATGTTCTGATCTTGACACATCCTTTGAACGATGTTGTCTTTACCGCGTACGACCATCAAGCCGTTTCGAGCGTCATTGAAGCGACCACACGCGAAGAACACATGTTCTGCGGTTTCCAAAGCATCCGTACATTCGGGACACGCGGAGAACTCAACGTGACCGTACTTGTGCAGATACTGTCCAAAGCAGCTCTAGCCTGATAGAATCTGCGTCAGTGAGTAACTCCGTGTCACCGAACGCTCAGCCGGGATACTTCCGGGATTAGTCATCCACCGATCTTTGGTGGAGTTATTCCATTCCCTCTGCTGCTTGATCATTGATGCGGTTCTAGTGGTCTTATGAATACCTCTCGTGCCTCTTTGTTTGAAGCACCCTACGTCCTCTTTTATGATGATGTGCACTGCTTGGTATGCGCTAACCACTCTAAGGCACATAAGCCTATGCGTACTTCCAAGCTAACCGAGGTAGCTCTTAGTACTCGGGCAGCGGCCTACGCCGGCCCGCCATACGTTCGTATGGATAAGGCAATACTCGCCAGGAGCTTTCGCTTGCTTTCTTGTACCGCTGAGCTATTCCACATCATGCGGGATAATGCCGATGTAGCCGTGAAGGCTTTCTTGCAGGCGTAGTCGACAGCTTATTGTCGAACATAACCCACAAGCTTCTCTTCTTCTTAGCGTTTCAAGCTTATTGTTTTCGCAATTTGCTCATTGCTAAGTGTTCTAAATGCACTTCCACAGTTATGATTCAAGAGCTTTCGATGCCAGGTGCCATTTTTGCATTAGTATGATTGTACAATCATACCCCATGCCGAGGGAGTCGAGAAATTTTCCTTAACGACAAATGCTTAGACCAGACCGGGAATCGAACCCAGCCACCTCCCAGGTGGTGCTTTCTAACCGCGTTTTCACCGACTGAGCCAAGGAGGCCAGAAACCACAAGTACCGCTGGGAAAACTTTAAGGTGATGGTGCAGCTTCCTGCAGTAATCGTCGCCCTTTGCTCCGATTTTCTGTTGTTGACCAAAGTAAACTCCTGGAGCGCATCCATTCCTCGACTACGTCGATGGACCTTAAGGGTAATGTAGTCCATGAAGCCGATAACCTTTACCTTGTTAGGGAACTTCAATTTCAACACTTCGACATACATAGTCTTCCAGAGCACCGGGCCCAGGATTGAAACTTGCGGAACTCCTACGGTGACTTGAACTCGTTCCTGACCCGCCTCGAAGTAATTTCCCAAAATCCTGTACAGGTACCTCGCAGCTCGGAGAGGTTGGAACGAGTTGGCAATGGCCTCCCAACTTGCGCTTTGAACGCATTTCTCACATCCAGGATGACCACTGCACATAAGCAATCTCCCCGCCCTTTACGTTTGATAGCCACCTCTGCCGTCTTGGTGACGGACATGATGGCATCCACCGTTGACTTCCCTTTACGAAAGCCAAACTGATTGTCTCTGCATCCCCCATCTCTAGGTTTGGCCTTCCTAGGCATGGTTGCATCGCACACGTGTGTAAGTAGCGCTACGAGTTGATCGCCGCACGGGTATTGGGTGCTGTTTGTTGTGTCATCTTATCGAGGCTCACAGGGCCAAGTTGCATAAATCTATTGACTCAGCTCGACGAGGACTCAGAATGGCTCTGTGTATGTGTGAAAATGTGTGTGGGTTGTATAAACGCATTAGAGCGGTTCCATATCATTTCAGCAACGAGTAATTTTCATATTTTTTGATTTGCATGAAACCTTGCATACAAGTTTTTGGGGAAGAAAAACGCCGTTTTGCATACTTGCTTCGCCATTTTGAATCTAGCCTTACTTATGAGAAGGGCCTATGAAAAATGCAAATGATATCTTCAAAAAATTGTATCTCAGAAAAGGTTTGTCCGATTGGTTTGGTGTTTTCGGCGAAGTTTTAGACAATTGTTGGTGCTATATGGAAAAAATATGCACGGTAAAAAAAAAGTTTGGCTTTTGTGTTTTGAACTAAAATATAGATTTTCCTTTAAAAGTTACATGTCAATAATTTTTTAATTATCCTTATGTTATAGCTGAAAATGCTATCTAGTGCACAGTGAGGTGTTCCGGAGAAAAATAGGTCACAATGAAAAAAAAAATTTTTATAAAAAATTACAACTTTCAAAAAAGCTATTTAAAAAAGTCAAAAAAGTTTGTCACCCTAATTTTATGAAAGTAACATCAAATTTGCAAGCAAAAAGCACTTCGGTAACATTTTTCTAAGATGCACCGTTTAGAAGATATTACTGATTTAATATTGATTTTTTGATAACTTAATAAGTTTTGGCCCTTTTCGGATGTACTCCGTGTTTTCCAGTTTCAAAAGTATTTTTTCGGAAAGATTGAAAAATTTTGAGTTAAAACGACACTGACAGCTTAAAGATTCGAGTGAAATTCTCTGCCTTAAAAGTATTTTGAAAAACAAGTTACAAAATCCCACTATCAGGAACAATGATTTCTTCCAGTTATTTTTGGTGTATTGTGTTGAAAATGTGCATTCAACTCTTGCATATCGCCTAACAGTTTAATCCATTTAAACTGGATGTGTTTATACTGTGCATATTTTCTTGCTATTGCCGAACATCGCCACAGACATCAAACCGATGAGACAACTCGATTTCGAGATACACCTTTTTGAGAACTGCAAATGCAAGCTCCTCAATTAGCAAGATTCAAAAGAGCGAATTAAGCTTATTTTTCAGGGATGGTGATTGTGCGCAATAAAAAATAACATTATTTGTTGGATATCATCAGTTTATTTTTATTCCTGTATTTTTATAAAATTATTGTTTACACAACTTTCTTAACAATATCGAATATTTTGGCATCATTGTCAGGACAGTTTGAATAAAGCTTTGCCTTTATTGTATTTTCTGATAGAGGAAGAAATGAGTGGAATTTTTGAGTTCCTTGAATTGTTTTTGAATTATTATATTGATTATTTAGCTGCAAAGACATGTTTTCGTATTCTTCTGTAGTAGAATAACAAAATGACAACTTTGTAAGTTCTTCTTCTTTTCGTTTGTTTGCCCAATTAAACAACTCTCTTGCAGTCTTTATCGGGTGTTCGCGTTCTTTGGCTAAACTTGCTCTGGTAGCCATGCGTTTTATAGTACCTCCAATAGCATCGCATGGACCTTTTCCGTGCGATGTTGCGAAGAAATGCCATTCAGCGTCAATACCATATTTTGACTTAAATTTACAAAGGCTAGAAAAGTTTTTTCGGTTTTTATACTGTGAAGCAGCACCATCTGACATAACATAATTTTTTTATGTTTTTATTTTGATCAATTTGTAAAAAGTTTATCATTTTATCAATAAACAAATTAACAGCGACTGAATCATGTCTTAGTTCTTCAGAAATTATAATGAAGCTAAAATGTTTAATTTGCATATTTTCAGTATTATATATAACGAAAGGATGGATTGTGGCCTGTTGCACGTTCCAATGGTGTGATTGATCTTCATCCTGCAAAATGAAGCTGTAATTTTCAGAAAAGTCACAAATAGCTAAAAATTCACCATCTTGCAAGTTTTGTTTTGTAGTTTTCAAAAAATTGGATTGTTCGGTTTTACAAAATCATGCGAAATCAAACTTTCTAATTTTGAGCTGAAAAATGAAACAAACTCATCGGTTTGCTTTACAATAGTTTCTAAATCACATCTGTCAGTGGTAACCCATTGTTCGAATGAAAGCTTTTCAACAAAGTTTTCTTCCAGTTGTTTCAATAAACTGTCTTCTAAAACTGAGCTATCTGGGCAGTTTTTACATCTTCGTAGATGGCAATGAGTTGTCTTATTTTCGCAAAGTAATCTATTCGTTAATGTTTTTAGATCATTCAAGACATTGTATTTTTTAAGCTATGTAGAATTAAATTGACATTTTCATGCGTAGTGCAAACGCAAACATTATGTGTTCCTGTGATAGTCAATAGTTTACATTGCCTTGGCCGGAGGCTTGCAAATGATGAAAACCCTATTAATGCATTGACGTACATTTCATTAAAGCGATTAAAAGCTTCTCTCAATGTCATCATTAACAATCTTTTCTGAACAGCTAATCTCTTATTTCCTGTCCTTACGCTAACAAAATCTCTTTGGCCTGGCATTGCACGGCTTATATCATCGTCCTCAAAAAAATTCGCGTGGCCATTGTGGACTAGTTCCAACAAAGACCATGTTTACAATCACCAACTGTTGGTAGTACAGCTAACTGGTATCTAATTACCTGTATCTAATACTTGTTAGCACGTTTTCAGCACAACGCACCAAAAATCACTTGAAGAAATCATTGTTCCTGATAGTGGGATTCTGTAACTTGTTTTTCAAAATACTTTTAAGGCAGATAATTTCACTCGAATCTTTAAGCTGTCAGTGTCGTTTTAACTCAAAATTTTCCAATCTTTCCGAAAAAAATACTTTTGAAACTGGAAAAACACGGAGCTTTTAATAGCTTTTTTGAAAATTGTAATTTTTAAAAAAAAAAAATTTTTCATTGTAACCTATTTTTCTCCAGAACACCTCACTGTGCACTAGATAGCATTTCCAGTCAGCTATAATATAAAGATAATTAAAAAATTATTGACATGTAACTTTTAAGGGAAAATCTATATTTTAGTTCAAAACACAAAAACCAAACTTTTTTTTTACCGTGCATATTTTTTCCATATAGCACCAACAATTGTCTAAAACTTCGCCGAAGACACCAAACCAATCGGACAAACCGTTTCCGAGATACAATTTTTTGAAGATATCATGTGCATTTTTCATAGGCCCTTCTCATAAGTAAGGCTAGATTCAAAATGGCGAACCAAGTATGCAAAACGGCGTTTTTCTTCCCCAAAAACTTGTATGCAAGGTTTCATGCAAATAAAAAAATACAAAAAATAAAAACTGGAAAAATTTCCCACTTGTTTGTGGAATCGCTCATTAGACGCTAGAGAATGTTTTTGGAATCGGTGCACCGCTTCCGTAAATATCTCTGGAACGCGTTCCGATGAATATGGTTGGTTAGTGTATAATTGTCTGAATCATGTTCAACCTATCAGAACCCAGGACCAAATAACCCCCAACTTGGTGTGTTCTGGAGTACCCCAGGGTAGGTGACTAATTTCTGACTTAAATCAAAACCACTTCAAATTACATGAGAAATCAAGGAGAATTATAATGGTGGTTATATCAAGTGCCCGCGATAACATTGGACACATCTGAACCTGTTCCGGGTACCCCAGAAGAAGTGGCCAGTATCGAACTTGGATCAACTTGGCCCTAAACCGTAAATCTTATCATAAACTTTCCTACTGGAATGTTGTTTGAAAAGCGTGTTAAAATGTTGTTATTGGTAAAATTTTCAAAAATTGTCTGTGTTTCGGTTGTATGTTTTACAAATGGCTCATCTGAAAACAAACCAAAGGAACGAAATCTGTGTGGAGTAAATTATAATGTTTTCATTATCGAACAGCCGAAAAATCAAAGGTGAGCATAATTTAAGTGTTTTTTAGCCGTTTCTTTTAGTGATTTTTGGGAAATTTTGTGTTGAGTACAACTGGCATCGCCTCAAATCAAAAAAATCCGAAAACAAAATCCGTGCGAAGCGTACATTTAATAACAAATCTATCGAATGGAACGAAGTTGCATCCACAAATAGACCCAATTTGTTGCTCATAGACCGACATTACATCCACATCCCACGAAAGTTTCTGAATCAATAATAAGAGTTGTGTAACTTTTCGTGATCCATATTACCAACTGGCTTATTAATCATATCTAAGCAAGTGTATTACTAGTTAAATCTCGCTTCCAGCTAAAATACTTTGAGTGATAATAAAAAATGTAATCGAGCGTTAAATAATAGGCTAAATCAAGGGACATATGCCATATGTGACCAAACTGTAAAAGGGCGATCAGGATACTCTGAGAAATCGTTCAAGTCACTAAGTCGATAATTTAGAAAAATGTATCAGTCAAATAGTCAACATATAATCCACTCCGATCCGAATGACTTACAATCATCGGTAGCAGCTGAACAGTTTCAAAAGACGTTCAAACAAGAAACCAACCTAAGATCCACTGAAACCGATTCTTAACACTAAAAATAACATCAAGCCTCAGATCTAAATTTTGCATATATAAACTTTGCTTTTCGTTTGTTAAATTACTAGAAAGTTTTTTATTAGCTTTTTTTAATGAAGTCAGATGCCTAGGTCGGGATGGTTTTATTGATTCATTCGTCTCAAACTCAACTTAGACTAATTTTTTTTTTATTACATATACTTCCAAGCAAACTAATTGCATTGGAATTCAATAGGATATCGGATAAGAGCTCAGCAACGGAAAGCAAATCAAACTTTCATTTGGTCTTAGATTCAAATCTTGATTACTCGAAATACATAACTGTGCTTTTCTAATGAAACCCCCTTTAAGAAAATGAGAAAGATTGGAAAAAACACCAGTTGCAAACCGGATTGTTAAATATTTGTATAAATATTAATTAAAAAAAAGTCAATATCTCCGATATAATCCAACCGAAACAATCAAACAAAATGGCAACAAATTTGTGACTTCCGATCCACGGCTTCGAACTGTGCGAAAAAAAAACACCTCTCGAAGTCACATTCCCTACACCTTATTATTGAGTCATAAAAATCAACTCATTGCCTCAATCAACTCGCCTTTCAAAAGATCCCGTTCATCACATCCTCCACGGACTGACTTGACTGACTGACTTGCAGCGGCGACACGGCGGCCGTGGAGTAAACCGCAACAATAGCCAACCAAACACTCGAGATGCCAAAAGCGATACATCAATGGAACCTGCATCCCGCTAATCTCGACGGACGAGCGAGAATCGAAAAAATAAAATAAAACATGACTGCGGTTTATGATGGAACTGGGCATGATCGTTCGCGACCTTCCCATGGTGACGAGAATACGACACCAAACCAGCCAAACAAAAACAAACCATTACACAACGTAAAATTTCATTCATAATTGGCAAGCCGGAAGTGGCTGCTGCTGCCCACCCCGTGCAAACGAGCAAGAGAGATGCTAACACGTTCGTACGATGTACGATCACCTCTCGTATAGTAAAAATGACTCACGCGAGTGCGGCCCTGGTTTCCTGTTTTCAATTTCTGAATGAGAGAAATGTTTTTGCTCGTGCAGGAGCTCTCGACGTAAAACTTCCTACGACTTTATGTACGGTACGGTACGATTAAGCAGGGTAGTGATTTTTTTCTCTCTGCAATACATAGGTGAAATGAGTGCCGCCACTTTTACGTCCACTGCTACACTTCTGATGGTATACGAATGCTTTATCCACGACCTAGTCAAAACATGATATTCTGCGCGGGATCGGTGTCTGGCTCTTTTCGCCAGGCAACATCCCCTGGAGTGCCAACGTAGTGTTTCGTGTTTCGTTACTACTACCAATATCAGCCAGACACACTGAGACCGCCTGCGTCATCAACCGAGTTCCGTTGGTCGTGTTTGGTATTGGTTCCACTCGCAAACATGGACGAACGGATATACCTAAACCGAGTACGAGCACACAGTGAGCAGCGATGAGCGATGGTGAAGGAGACAGGTGAAAAACAAACCCCTTCGAAAGTCGCTTGTGAGAACACCCACCACCCTCCTGCATTCCGCAGGCATTTTAGGTCCGGGGTAAAATGATGCAGTGAGGTACTACACCCAAAACATCGCACCGTCAAAATGGGTGGCGAAGGTGACGACAGCGGTGGCGCGGTTAGAGTAAACCACCGTTCGCGGTGGGTTTGCTAGAAGGAGATTGATGATGAAAATCGGTGGTTTTGCCAAGTGATTATTTGTCGCAAGACATTAACTAAGGTTGTTAAATATCTGCGGTCAGTGTATCCTAACAGTCAGAGATATGAGTGATGTATTGAGCCTGCGATGCTTAGGCAATTGAAGAAATCGCATCCTACACCCAAAATAAAAAAGCCAGATTGTAATGCAATTTCGCATGATTTGGTGTCATTTCTCGTAATGGATCGTAACTTGGAGAAAAAATGCAACATTGGTCGTGGGCAAAAAGCAACACATTAATTCGATTAGAAAAAATCAATGTGTGCGTGAGGTTGTGCAGTTGATTAGTAGTAGTAAATTTAATGGCCCACAAAAAAAGATCTCGATCCGCTACCACCGAGAATCGAACCGCGACCGTCAGCATGACGGCTCCTCTTGTAACCATCCAGTCACCATAACAAGTTGAGGTGAACGGAATAAAAGCTCTACAGTTCCTTCGATTGTCGAGGCACTCAACGTTACAACAATGAAGCCAATATCGGTCGCACACACTTACATGGCTTCGTTTATTTCATTAAACGCATGGTGACCTGAGAGGGAGATGGGAGTGTGATGACGAGTGAAAATAAAAATAGAACACTTGACAGCGGAATAGCAACAGTGGCATATGGCGTGGCGGCGTTCTGTGCCATTGTCTCACCCATATTGAGAAGTTGAACAAAAACCCAACGGTTGCTGCGATTGTCGAGGCACTAGGCACACAGCGATAACCACTTGCACACACTTGCATGGCTTTGTTTATACCATAAAAAGCTTTGTGGAACATGATGGGCAAATTTGCCTGTTCAGAATCATGCGGATTTCTCAAGATATGATTGCAAAAACTGCAAAATTGCAATTTTGCATTTTTTGCTACAATTTTAACTTTTGGGTGTATTAAGTTCAGACTTGGTGTCATTTTTTGACATTCACAAGTATATTTAATCAACCAAAATTTAATACTGGCTAGGAAAATTTTGGTGAACCTATCCACAGAAACTGAGTAAGTTGGTTTTCAAGTCACAGTTTGGCCAAAAAGCCCGTTTATCTTCGCAATGACTACCATAAAACTATTTGGTCATGTTTTTAAATTGGAAATATCTTTTCAGCATCATGGGATCCCAGTAGTGGACAACCATTTCTGCAAGAATCAAAAAGTGACGATAGGTCTGATAGGGTTCGGTAGGCTGTGAAATTGAGTAGAAGTAGTTTGAAATTGAGCGTATTGCTTATTTTGTTAAGCAGTATTTCGAAGCAAGCACACAATCCTTTGCCACACATCCCCATACGCGGTAGGTCAAGGCAGGAACGAATCCGCCACCTTGACTGACAAAAGAATGCGCGCTTTCAAAACATTATAATGCAATTATCATACTTTACGCAATAAAAACATAATTATTAATAAATTTGGTCATGTTTTTTGCCGTTTTAAAACCACATTGGAGTTCACATACGTTTTTATTTGTTTCCCACAGATGGCGTTTAGTGCCGAACCCGCCAAAACCTTTGATAGGAGTAAAAGGAATTTGAGAAAAAGGGGTTTTTATGAGAAAATCTACTGTACGATCTTAGGGTAATTTAGAAGATGTAACCAAGAGTTCTAAATAACTTACAGTAGCGGAAGCATTCTAGAAGATCTAGAGGAACTGCTGAAAGATTTAGTCGTAGTTCACAGGACTTCCATTTTTTGTGGACGTATTCTGGAAAATCTCGAGTGAGTTCACAGTTGAAAGTGGAAGATGTTCACTGAAAAATACAAACTAATTCCAAGCGAAATGAAATATGAAAGCAAGTTACAGAAAAACATCTGGAAAAAATATATTCAAAAAGATTTACGGAAGATCTAGATGAAATCACTAGTTGTTCTCAAAGAATTTTTAAGCAAATTTGGTGAAATCTGAAGGAATATTTGCTAAAAAACGGGAAGAAATTTACAAAAAGGTTAGGGGAAGCTCGTCAGGGGCTGTAATGGTATTTCATAGCAAAGAATCACTATAATGTGGATGCTCATAGGAATAACTGAAAAAAGCTCCTTGTAAGCCTAAAGACAACACATAGTTCATACAAAAATTTTGACGCATAGAATCACAGATTTGAAACACCCGTTGGAAGATCTGAGAAAAAAAATTGTAATAGATCTTGAAACATTCTTATTTTTTAGCATTTCAAGCTTATTGCTTTCACAATTCGCTTAATGCTTGCTCTTGACTTAGTGTTCTAAATGCACTTCCACAGTTATTAATCGAGAGCTTTCGAGGACAAGTACCATTATTGAATTAGTATGATTATCAGGCAAGTACAATTATACCCTATGCCTAGGTAGTCGAGAAATTTTCATTGACGAAAAATTCCTAGAACAGATCGGGAATCGAACCCAGCCACCTCCAGCATGCTTTGTAGCTGCGCAGTTACCGGCTGAGCTAAGGCAGGGCCTTGGATATTGTAATGTGCCAGTGCTGCTTCTCCCAGTAATGATAAGACCTCTTTAAGCCTCAGAGCCGGCACACGGTCGAGACAAATTGCAAACCAATCAAACACTTACGCGTTCGTTACAGACAAAATTTCCAATATATTACAAATTTGTGCACACCTTCGCTTTTCTTATCAGGGATTGTCTACAACCGGACAAAATTATACTTTTTTCGGGTTTTTTTTTTTGATGATGTGTTTTACCTTTGCCTATCCAATGGTACTATATGGCTTCCAATCAAACTTCTCTTCTTGCTTTAACATGATTTTTGTACTCGTTGGTACAACCGCAGTCTTTCAAGATCGTCAAGCTAATGAATGCGTCTTCTGATGACCGTTGACCTCTAATTCACTACACAATGGCCTCTATTACGCCACCCCTATGCCTCCTATTCATCGCTGGGTCAGTTACATCTGCTGGTGGATTGCTTAATTCTTGAACTGGTAGGTCTATTATGGGCTGCACAGGCTGTTCATAAACCACGTAGACTTTTCTTGGGGAGGAGGCTTCTAAACAATGTTTACGCACCATACAAAATTAAAAAAAAAAAAATGTATGGGGAAAACTCTACAAGGGGGGGCGGGTCTGAGATTTTCAAAAATTAGTCTTAGTGGTTTATGAACAGGGCCAAAATACATTCTTAGTTTTTTTTATTTCGACACAAATAACGAAAATTATACGAGAATAATCTTATCACTCTTGGAAGCAACATTTGTATCTGTCAAAATCTGGTAGAAGTTCATAAGATTCGAAGATCTGTAAAAAGTCTAGAAATTTTTTAGGATGTTAAACGAATAGAAACGTATAGAAAACTTTTCATAAGAAGATCTAAAACCTAGTTCAAAGGACGCAGGGCCGTTAGACCGTTAGTATTTCAGAAAATTTTGATACATGATTGTAAAAATGATACCAATGAACTTGCATGAGAGATTTTTCTTTCTTTTAATTATGAGCAATTGTCAAGTTGAGCATGTAGTGCAGGTTATATCGCAGATTTTTTCATCTTCAAAATATTAGTGCGAGTTTAAACAAGAAGAAGACAATTGTGGAAATTATGCGAAGCGGGCGATTGCGATTTCGGAAGTCGTAGAAACACCGCAGTGCGATTGCGAGTGAAATCCCACCTCGGATGGATTGAAACCTGTTTCCCTGAAAATCGCACTCCCGCGTTAATGAAAATTGTGTTCATTGCCGAATCGTGTAAACGCTCGGGTACGAAAGCATAGTTAATTTTGTTGTTTGCGGGCAACTTAAGCCGCCAGCAAGGAACATGACAAGAATCCCGCATCGGACACTGTTGATTCTTGCCCTGTCGAAGGAGTTTGTGTGCACTTCTTTGAATCCCAGCCATATCACCAGACGGAAAGGCCGAATTGTGCGGCTGAAAAAAAACATCGCTTGTTCTACCGAGAGTGAGGAATAGGATGCTGATTGGGTGGGATCGTTTCTATATATTTATATATATTTCCTTTTACTTTGCAAATTTTCACAAACATAAGCTGAACATGTAAGGCTGGTTCGCGACAAAATCTCGCCAGATTAAATTTGGAATAAAACAAATTTGTTGTAAGTTCAATCCAAGATACATTATTTGATCATTTATTTGTGCATTATTAGTCATCTTTTAAAAACTAATTACAGTTACTCAATTAGACTGCATGAAGAAACTAAGAACTTTTGAATTTACTCCAGCCATTAGGGTCTGCGCATACTTCTCTGCAACGATTTAGCTGCTTTTGTCCAAGATTTACGAAATGTTTATATAGCTGTAGCTTGTTGTTTAGGCAGTTAGGTGAATTCGCCTCTTTCGGTGCAACATGGACTCTATTCGCTTTATATCTATATCGCTAACTGAATAATTTGTTGCTGGAATCGTTATATTCTAATAGTTTCTTTTCTATTATGGCATTAAACCAGAATTTAGCAAACTGTTCTAGGTGCTCCTTCAGATTTGTCGATAGAGTTTAGAAGCTCATAACATTTCTAATAAATTTCTTAAGGGTATTTTACTTAATGACGTGTTCGAAGTATCATCCAAACGTTTTATGAAATTGTTTCAGCATTTGCGTTACTGTTATTGTTGTATTTTTTCCTGAGGGATGAAAATTAGGTTATTTGAGGCGGTAGGGGAGAACCACAAAAATGCATCCTCTTCAAAAAATATTTACTAATAAAATATGATTGAAAAAGTAAAAAATATATCCCCCAGCATCGCGTGTTGTTTGTTTTCTTCATCTCAAACCATCCAGGCCCTCTAAAATGGAAATGCAGCGAGAACAAGGATGCAACTTGCTTTTAAATGAAATGAGTGGTTTTCACCGACCCCACCCAAGTACATAAACATGCACAAAACTCTTGTATACCTTGGTAACTATGTACCTACACTATAAATATATGCACCGTCAAAATTTCAGACTGGATCCTAGTCTCCGAAACAAAAACCACCAAACAGAAATACGACGGAAAGATTGTATGTTTGATTGTCTTGATGTAGGTGATGCTGCAAGCTGCACCCGATCGATAATTGCATACATAGAACTACCTACCACGAGCGACGCGAGGAGAGCTTTCACCAACGTTGTCCGAATGCAAGCTAACAAAAGCAAAAAAAAAAGTGTAACGAGAACAGCCACGCGCTGGAAAATTAGGTCAGGATCACATGTACCTACACCAATAGAGAACGGGAAATGTCGGTGGCGAACGGATAGCGACGGAAATGGGTGGAACTAAATGTTATTGTGTCTGCGGCAGCTATTCACGAGAGCTGGCTGCTGCGTAGTCATTTCGGAAAACTCATCCGTTTCATTCGGAAGATTTGAATCTGTCTGTCAAGTAAATTCTTTGTTCCAGGTTTGAGAATTCACCGTTTGGCAGAAGACGAGTGATTGCTGGATATCAGCTTGAGGTTGTTTGAATTAGGTGAGGAAAGGTTTAATCACTGGAACTTAAAATATTGTAAAATTAAACAAATTAATCCGGTCATATTTTGAAAAGAATAGAGGAATTGTGCACACGGCACGACGTGGGATAACATTATGATTTGTGTTGATTTATTTTATTGCGCTTCACGAAAAACTGACGCTCTGTGAACGTTAGTAACTCAATCGTTTCTCAATAGATTGGCAAGTTTTTTCATCAACTAGTAGGAAACATTCGCGATTGAAACTTATGAATCAACAAATGCAAACTTTTCAAAATGACAGAGATAAAGTTGATTTCTTATGATCACCTTTGGCATACGAGAAGTACAATATTTCTCTAGCACAGATTTCAGAAATAAAGGGTATCCCACATCAAATTGTATCACGGAAAAAACGCTGTAGAAAATTACCCATTTGGGTATTTTCTCTTGAAATTTGGATAGAAGTAGTTCACAGTGTTTTTTGTTGTTGTATTTTTATCGCTGTCAGTTTTTCGAAAATTGGAAGAATGGCGTTACCCGAGAAGGAACGTCGCGAATTGATTTTGCGCAAGCACCTGGATAATCCTCAACTCTTTCATCGGGACATCGGAAAACAATTTGGAATCGTGTAGTCAACGGTCAATCACTCGGCTGATTCAACGTTACTACGAAACTCTGAGCATCGAACGGAAGGAGAAATGCGGTCAGATAGTGATCAGAATCAAAAGCGTGTCGTGAATGCGTTTAAGCGGAATCCCAATGCCAAAAAGTTGAATCTGTTCAACTTTTTCGTCCAACGAGTCAAGAACCGGAAGGGACTGCATACGTACAAAGTGCAAAATGCTTCAAATCGCAACGAACGGCATAATACGGTGGGAAAGTCACGGGCCCGGAAACTGTGCACCCAGATGCTGACGAGCCCTCATTGTCTCCTCATGGATGATGAGACTCGCGTCAAGGCGGACTTCCGGCAACTTCCAGGGCTACTGCTCTTCACCGTCCAGCACAAGTTTGATGTTCTAGAGTAAATTAGGAAGCAGAAACATTCAAAGTTTGCCAAGCAATACACGATTTGGCAAGTGATCTACTCATGTGGCAAACGGAGTGTGCCGTTCGTGACTACCGCGTCTGTAAACGGGAAGATGAAACCCAAGGAATGTCTACAGAAGCATCTGCTTCCTCTGTTGAAGCAACACGAGGGCCCTACGATCTTCTGGCTGGATCTAGATTCGTGCCACTATTCAAATGTTGTCCTGGAGTGATACGAAGCCAACGGGGTAACTTTCGTACCCAAGGACATGAACCCACCCAACGCACCAGAACTAAGGCCCATCGAAAAATACTGGGCTATTATTAAGCAGGCACTACGGAAGCATTAAAAGGAGGTCAAAACTAAGGAAGACATGAAGAAAAAGTGGGTTTACGTATAGAAGCTGCGGCCAGATGTTGTACAGAACCTAATGAGTGGAGTTGAGCGTAGTTCAACCTAAAGTTCAGAATTCAAATCAAGACTCGTTTGTATATTGGAATTTTGCTATTTTCGGTGTGTCCAGACGAACTGAAATGGATATTACAATACGAGTTTTGAACCCGTACCCTTATGAGAATAGTTTCAAGATGAATGATTCAGCAAGGCGTTTTAGTCCTACATTGGTCCTCCCCGCGACTATGAAATCCATCATACCCGTTCGCAGACCTGCCGGACAGAGAAAAAAAAACCCGGACCAATTGACCTAAATCTGAACCGGTAGTTAAACTGATCAACCGACAATGTTTTAATGATGCACCGGGTTTTCAAGACATAGAAGGAACGGAAACATTCAAAACAAAATGCCGTACAATAACTTCAAAAATATAGGTCCCGAGAGTGTTAACAATCGATTCCAAGCCAGAAGTGCTTCGATAAAAAAAAGGGGCGCGGTCGTGAATGATCGGACAGTCCCACAGGTGTATCGTAAAACAGTTGTGAATCGGAAATTCAACCGTGCCCCCTGTGGTAAAATCGTGTAAGGAGACCCACCTGATCCAGCGGCGAGCTGACAGCGAAAGAAAAGCGAAGACAACCGACCCCGTGAACGCAACGAAGGTGACGGATTACTTCTAGCGCAATCCGAACCATTCAATTCGGGACGTGGTCAAGAAGATCAATTCTTTTGTGTAATTCGTCCAGCAGACAATGAAGCGGGTTGATGCAGCCGAAATGTATCGTAATGGATGGCGAGATGTACATTAAAGCGGACGCCAAACACATTCCTGGCCTGCAGCTCTGCCTGGATGTTCTGAAGAAGTTCCGAAAGAGGAAGGTCGACAAATTTGCCAACAAGTACTTGGTGTGGCAGGCGATCTCTGGGTGCAATTCAGCAAGCCGTACATAAAGACCGGCACGATGAACGGCCAAATATATAAAGAAGAATGCCTCCAAAAGCGCCTGCTGCCCGTCCTCCGGTCCCACGAAGGTGACACTCTGTTTTGGCCGGATCGGGCATCGTGCCATTACGCGAAACCGGTGATGGAGTGGTATGAAGCCAACGATGTTTTTTTGTATTTGTTAGGGTGGCCACTCCCGGTCCTGTGTTCGAGTTGAGAGACGGAGACTTCCGGACCTCTTCTTCAGGCAAGTACACTTTTTTTTAGAAAAACTCGTTCCCTGAATCGATTGTGGTTTCCAGTCCATCTCCAACAAGACACCCTCGATCTACCTCTACAAACCGAACTTACAGACAATCGAGACCGAACGTTGCAAACGATAAGAAAGGCCCTGCTGTGAAACTCCGGTGGAATGAATTCTGACGTCGACGACTATCGACTGGCAGTATCGGATCACTGCTCTGATTTGATTGTACTAACCGAAACATGACTTGATTCCTGAACGGTTTTCCCTCAAGCGTTCGGGAGTGAGTATGAGGTCACTCAATTGAAGGCAAGAGTAATTGAAAGTGAGGTGTGGAACTGTGTAGGACAAGTCTGGGCCGCCTTACAGCGGCTTTCTCTATCCAGACTCAACACGCTCTGTATTTCACACAGTTAACTATAGTGCAGCCACGCTATCTCAAATCAATCACGTTGTAAACGAGAACAACCGAAGCTTAGACCTCTGCTTTGCAAGCGCTCATGACACCGCTCCATTCATCTGTACGGCTCCAACTCCACTAGTAAAGCTGGCTCCTAATCACTCTCCTTTAATTGACGCCGTGGAAGGTAACCACGTTCGAGACTTTGACGGCACTTCTACTACTGTGTCATACAATTTCCAGAAAGCCGATCACCGTTGTATCGTCGGCGTGCTGTCTAACATAGACTGGGAGAGCATCCTCGATCCTGAATACTTTTTTACACGTCTTGGCATATGTCATTGACAGGCACGTTCCGAAAAGTATCTACCACTACGTCAGGCTCAATTATGATTTCAAGCGAGTCAGCCGTCGATGCTATTCAACATATTTATGAGGGATTCAGCCCAAACTCTGGTCGCATCCGAAGACTTTTTGGAAGCACGTAAACGGTGATGTCGCTTCATCCCCCCCGGAGATATGCCACCTGTTTTCCGAAAAGTTTTCCAGTGTTTTCTCCGGCGAGAGATTGACTGATGAACACGTTACATCAGCAGCTAACACTGTGCCACTATACGGTCAAACTCTGGGTACAATTGATATCAACGTCGACATGATTACAACCGCCGCAAAACAACTCAAGTTGTCCTACAATCCTGGACCCGGTGGTGTTCCGTCAGTCTTCCTGAAGACACATTACCTGCTTACTGACACCGTTGCTTCGGCTATTTCAAATGTCCGTCGCAAGAGTGTTCCCATCCTGCTGGAAATTTGCACATATGTTTCCGGTCCACAAGAAAGGAAGCAAAGGAGACATGAATAATTATCGTGGAATCACTTCGTTGAGCGCGATCTCGAAGCTATTTGAGTAAGTCGTCATGGAGCCTCTACTTTCTTATTGCAAGCAATATCTAAGTTGTGATCAACACGGTTTCACTTCCAGTCGTTCCACACACCACTAATTTACTGTGTCTTACATAGTATATCACGGATAGTATGGCTGAACGAGCTCAAACTGACGTCATATATACCGACTTGTCAGCAGCATTCGACAAGCTGAACCACGCCATTGCGATTGCGAAACTAGAAAAACTTGGGGTTAGCAGCAGCTTTCTGCGGTGGTTTCGCTCATATCTGACAGCTGATGGTCACTATTGGGAACTGAAAATCCGGCATTTATCCAGCCACGTCAGGGGTACCTCAAAGAAGCCACCTGGGACCGTTCCTACTTTATTTCAACGATGTTAATTTGGTCATCGAAGGTCCACGACTATTGTATGCAGACGATCTTAAAATCTACTTTTGGGCTCGTGCAACCGACGACTGCATCTTCCTCCAACGTCAATTCGAAGCTTTTGCCAGCTGGTGCAATTTAAACAGAATGGTATTTAACCCTGTGAAGTGTTCGGTTATCACGTTTTCTCGGAAGAAAGAACCGATCATATTCACCTACAGACTCGAAGGATCAACACTAGATCGTGTGGATCAAGTTAAAGATTTGGGAATTTTTCAGGACTCTCAACTTTGATACAAGCAACACATCTCTTATGTGGTTGGTCGGGCGTCGAGGAAATTAGGCTTCGTCTTCAGGATAGCCAAAAAATTCTCCGAATTCTAATGCCTCAAATCACTGTACTGTCCACTGGTGCGATCCACATTGGAGTACTGTTCTGCAGTTTGGAACCCAACTTACAACAATGATGCTGATAGAGTCGAGTCTGTTCAACGACGCTTTCTTCGTTTTGCTCTAAGGAACTATGAAAATCGTTGCCAGCAGATCGATCTGGAGCTTCTCCGTACAAGAAGAGAAACCTCGAGGGCATTTCTTATTGAAGATACATTACAAGGCAGAATAGACTGCTCTGCAATCCTGGAGTGAATAAATGTTAACATTTAACTTAGATGTCAACAACAAATAAATAAATAAATAGCTTTTCTGGTGAAAGGCTGTACAGTGGGAAAAAAGTTCGTGAATCGCAAAAGAATTCGACAATTCAGCTGCAAGTAAGGAGTGTATCGAAAAGTAGTTATAAACATTCGATGCGTTATTACGCATAAACTACTGTATATATTTTTAGCGTGTAAGCGCCATTTGCTTTGTTTACATGTCAAAAATGATTATTCGGTTCATTCATTTCCGTTGATAAAGTTGTATTCAAAATGTCGCGAATTGAATTTGAGACTAAAAAGAAAATTCTGCACACTTGTTGCACCGAAAAGGGTGTTACTTACAACCAGATTGCGAAAAGAGTAAATGTTCACCCGGCAAGTGTAAAACGCATCATCGAAAAGTTTGGTAAGGAGTGCTCCCTCAAGGATTTACCAAGAAGTGGCCGGAAACCCGGCTCCAGCAACCCCGATTTGGACCAAAAAGTTGTGGATTATATTCAACGGAACAAATCTGCCTCTACTCGCGATCTAGCCAAGAAGTTCAGGACCAGCATCGGAATGATTCAACGAATCAAGCGCAGGAATGACTTGAAGACGTACAAAAAGCAGAAAGTGCCCAAACAAACTCCGGAACAAAAGTCTCGTGCCAAAACCAGGGCTCGAAAGCTGTACAGCTGCATTTTGGACAATGTCGACCAGTGCATTTTGATGGATGACGAAACATACGTTAAAGAAGATTCAAGAACGCTACCGGGGCCGCAGTTTTATACTAAATCTGTTGGGGAACGTGTGCCAACCGCAGATACGACTGTTGCGATGGAGAAATTCGGTCAGAAGGTGCTCATTTGGCAAGCTATTTGCACATGTGGCTTGCGTTCTTCAATTTTCTATACAAAAGGAACTATAAATGCTGAGATTTATCAAAAGGAATGTTTGAAGAACAGGTTGCTACCATTGTATAGAAAGCACCAGTCCCCTCCTCTCTTCTGGCCAGATTTGGCATCGGCACATTACGCCAAATCCACTCTACAGTGGCTGACGGAGAATAATATCAAGTTCGTAGAAAAAGACATCAACCCACCAAACTGTCCCCAGTTGCGACCGATCGAACGCTATTGGGCAATAGTCAAGCGTATATTTAAGAAGGATGGTACAGTGTCCCAAAACATGACCGATTTTAAGAAAAATTGGGCAGCGGCATCCAGGAAGTGCACAAAGGTCACTGTGCAGAATTTGATGGCAGGTGTCAAATCAAAGGTACGGGCATTCTACAGAAATGAACATGATGACTAGTTTTTCCGTTTGGATCTTTTGTAAACATGTTAAGCTATAATAAACTGAAATAGTATGTTAATTTTAACCATGTTTTCATGCCTATTTTATTATTTGGAAGTTTATAACTACTTTTCGATACACTCCTTAGCACAAGGTTAGTGAACAATAGCATTTTTATGTGAAAATTCCTGAAATCGAATGGCAGGGGTCCCTCTTGCCGCAAAATTCAGTAAACGAAGATATTGGGCTTTTTTACCCCAATTCCCCCGTATTTTCGAATAATGCCCAGTAATCTATACTTGGAGGGGTCTGCGGTAGTCAAAATAGGCCTATTCTTATGTAGAATTTCCCTAGAAATAGAAGGGAAGTGGTTGCAGCCACCACACGGGCCAAGTAACGGAGATATTGCTGATTTTACCCCACTTCCATGTTTTCGAATATTGTTCATTAATCTATAGTCGTAGAGGTCTGCGGTAGTCAGAATATTCTATTCTTGTGTGCCTATTTTTGTGTATAATTTCCCTAGAAACCGAATGGAGGTGGTTGCAGTCACAGCACGAGTCGGGAAACAGAGATAGTGGGCTTATTTTGCCCCAATTCCCCGTAATTTCGAATATTACGGATTGATCTATGCTCGGAGGGGTCTGCAGTAGTCAAACTAGACCTATTCTTGTGTAGAACTTTCCTAGGAATCGAATGGAAGTGGTTGCAGTCACCGCACGAGTCGGGAAACAGAGCTATTGGGCTTATTTTGCTATCCCCGTATTTTTGAATATTGCTGAAAAATCTATGATCGGAGGGGTCTGCGGTAGTTAAAATAGGCCTATTCTTATGTAGAATTTCCATAGGAATTTTCCAAAATAAGGGGGAATTGGGGTAAAATATGCCCAATATCTCTGTTTCTCGACTTCTGCGGTGGCTGAAACCACTTCCATTCAATTCCTAGGGAAATTCTACACAAGAATAGGCCTATTTTGACTACCGCAGACCTCTCCAAGCATAGATTACTGGGCATTATTCGAAAAGCCGGGCGAATCGGGGTAAAGAAAGCCCAATATCTCCGTCCACTGAGTTTTGCGGCAAGTGGGACCTCTTTCATTCGATTCCCCAGGAATTTTCACATAAAAAATGCTATTGTTCACTAACCTTGTGCTACTTGGAGCTGAATTATCGAATTCTTTCGCGATTCATGTACTTTTTTCCCTCTGTGGGCTGCTTCACTTAGCATCAGTTCAAAATAAGTTTCTAATCGATTTACTTCAAACAACTAAGACATATTTTTCTGCTCGGGAATAGAACAGTATATCATGTTAATCTAAAATTCATTCATATTGTCTATACAAACCACTCAAGTAGTTCAATTCTGGAAACGCTACTTAATAGCCTGGACTTTATGAGGCACATGAAAGCAATGAAACACTTGGGAAACTACCCTCACGTGTAGTTAATCCCACCCTCTTTACAAAACAGCCATGGTCAGAAAAATTGATAACCTCACAAGACGGATCTATGCTTCGGAAATCCTTATCAGACTGTAAGTTGCACAGTCTTTCTAGAACTATAAAAGCCAGTTGAACAGTACACTCTTCCTCTACAACCCACCCAAAATCCACCGGTTCAAGTGACAACTCAACCATTCCCCATGAATCAACTTCTGTTAGTTTGTTTCTGTGCACTGGTGGGATTCAGCAACGGTAAGATGACCATTGGGTAGTATTTTAGTCAATTTCATAATAACTTCGCCAACTTAAACCGTTTCAGCTGCTGTCCTATCTAGTGGTCGAATCGTTGGAGGCTTTCAAATCGACATAGCCGAAGTGCCATATCAGGTGTCCTTACAACGAGGCGGCCACCATTTTTGCGGAGGATCCATCATCTCACCTCGATGGGTGCTGACTGCTGCTCATTGCACGGAAGGTATCTCCAACCCAAGTTCGTACACAATCCGGGCCGGTTCAACCGATCGTACCAATGGCGGTGTTTTACTCAAAATCAAATCCGTGATCCCTCACCCCGAGTACGATAACGAAAGTTTCAATTACGACTTTTCGCTGTTGGAGTTAGCGGAAAATATTGGATTCGGTCGATCAACTCAATCCGTAAGTCTGCCGGAAGCTGACGAAATTCTGGATGAAGGTTCTATGTGTACGGTTTCCGGTTGGGGTGATACTTTAAACTACATAGAGAACAACATTATGCTGAGAGCCGTTAATGTTCCATCGTACAGTCAGGAACAATGCGGTAAAACTCTGGCTAATAAGATCACGGAGCAAATGATTTGCGCTGGATATGCTGCAGGTGGTAAGGACTCATGCCAAGGAGACTCCGGTGGTCCACTGGTTTCTGACGGAAAATTGGTTGGTGTTGTTTCTTGGGGCAAGGGCTGTGCTAGACCGAAACTTCCGGGAGTTTACGCTCGAGTGTCCAGTGTACGTGAATGGATTCGGGAGACTGCCGAAGTGTAACGAGATTGAAACAACGGATAATTGAATAAATGTGCTTTGAATGGAGTTTGCTCGCTAGTTCGTATTAGAAGTCGATCCGAAAAGTTAGCTTTGGAAAGCAGTAATTGGAAACAACAATTACACATAACTTAGACGGACAAATAACGCCGGATCTAAAACAGTCAACAGTTGGCAGCAACAGAAGCATCGCAGAAAAGTTTCTGAGCTGGATTTGGACTGCGCAACGTACAAATTGAATTTCAAAATTTCATTCAAATTATTTTCTTGGAACACCCGAACGTTGCATACCTCTTTGACAAGTTTTTATCAAAAACTGGTCATCTGTACTGTGTCACAAACCGCTTTACCAGTCTTCTTAAGGTTCCGCTTCATAATTACCCAATATTTTTGTGTTCGGTGAAATTGAGGGCTGTTACTGTGCAGAATCTCTCTTCTGTAGGTTTGCACAACGGGGACGAGACGACCAGTTAGATTGTTGGTTTTTTTATTTTCGGTTTTACAACATCAATCCAACGCGGAGTTGGCTTGATAATAACTTTAAGTTCAATTTATGCTTTTACACTAACTTTCTATTTCTAACAACTTAATTCAAATTCACAATTTTTGAAAACTAGAATTCGATTTTATTTCACTAGATGATGATGGCTTTGGGCGATGATGACGGTAGGCGTCGTGTTGACAAAGAAGAGATTAAGAACGGTCGTCCGTCGGTTCTTATAGATGGTTTCTCCTTCTTCCCTCTCTTATTTTGTTGCCGGAAGATTCACATCGCAATTTGCATACGAGCGCCATGATGAATGTAGTTGGTGCTAATGGTGCTGACGTAAGACAAAAATCCACATGTAGATGTCGTGGCTGTCTATTTTTTCGTATGCGAAAAAACTGGCCCCTTCAGAAATCACATTTCTGATAAACACGAACATCTGTGCGTAGTCTCCTTGACCTAGCATTGTTGTTGAGGCAACACTCTATTTGTATCAGCAAATTCTCCATGTCATCAGAAGCCAGAGTGTCGGTCCCGAGTGTTTGAAAGAAGTGTTTTTGAACCGAACAGCCGGTGTACAGTGCGGGTGGAAAAGCAAACAAAAATCGCTTCGTAGGCTTTTCCAGGTGATGCTCGACGATGGATGGATTTTAGTGAGATTGGACCCCTCGGTAATTCCTTCATAAACTGCTTGTGAAGCTGTGGCTGTATTCTGGCGCAAGCTACACAGTTGCGAACAAATTTAGCAAGATTTCTGTTCCAAGATCGTAGACGGAAAATGGTGACATGGAGTTATGGACCTGCATGGAGATGTTTTTCGTGGTAGGACCGCACCAGTCATTTCGAAAACGGATGCGAATCAGGAAGAATCAGCTGATGATTGCTGTCGTGAGGTTGAAGCGAATGTTTAAGATGACCTCCGATGCGAATGAGTTGATTTTCCGAAAAGAATGGATGGAACCAGCGTAGACACGATTTCGATGACACTGGTGATGATTTTTCCAATAGTTTCCACTCTTCTGCAAAAACTTGCCACTGCAGCTGACGAATTATAATCGATTCTGCTGCGTTCACTTCCTCCGTTGTGATGTAAGTTGATTTGCAGTTCGTTTGTGGTTCGTGGCGACAATTTTGTATGAAGCGTCGATAGTATGCGGTTACCATGTACATGCGGTCGAATCGGGAGAACTTGGATACAAATAGGTCGATGAACGTTGGTTCGGAACTTGCAGAGCATACGGTCGTCGATCAGCTTCCGATTTCCGTGAGTGCTTCGGAGCTAGGTGTCGATTTGGGACGCTTGATGTCCAAGAGATTTGAGCAAGTTGTAGCCACGATGTAGCCTTTATCCAGCTGAGAACTGTTGTTGAACCGCCCAAACAAATTTTGGTCCTGGAAGTTCGATTGATTTCGAAACCTTTTGGTACAACTCAGCAGCTAGGACCGCTCCACACAATTCGAGCCGAGGAATGCTTTGTTGTTTCAACGGTGCAACCTTTGATTTGGCGTAAGAAGGGCGACTTTATACGATCCACTGGTCTCTGCTGATCGAACATAGCAGCACCATATGATGTTTGATAAGCACCCGAAAAATAGTGATACTGGTAGATAGCAGGGTTGGCCGAAAGAATGTAGCGGTCGATTCGTAGGTTGTTGAGCAACGGTAGTTCTGACATGTAAGTTTGCCAGCGTTCTCTCATTTGCGATGGTAGATCCGCATCCCAGACTTTACCGTGGTTGTTTGTTAGAGTCCAGAGCGCTTGCATAAATAATTTGGCGACAATAACGACCGGACCTAAGAAACCGAGAGGATGTAAGAGATGCGCTCTGTAAATAGAGTTTCAGGAGAGTCGATAGGTATTTGGATTTTGTACTTTAGTTGATCAGACGCAGGTTCCCAATGCAGGCCAAGCGATTTGATTGTTTGATTGCGGTCAAGATCAATGGACGTTTGAAGCGCACGGTATTCAGCTGGTAAGTTTTCCAAGACAGTTTCTTCGTTAGATGCCCACATGCGAAGGGACAAACCACACTGGATGAGAAGTGCTTGAAGCTGTTGGCGGTCGATTGTGCTTACTCCCGAGAATAGATCATCTACCTAAAAGTATTTACGTAGGACCTGTGCAGCAGCCGGGAAATGCTCTTTTTCGTCATCTGCTAACTGTAGGAGAACTCGGGTGGCGAGAAAAGGAGTACTAGCAGTATTGTAAGTAACCGTCAGCAGTTCGTACGTGTTGAGAGGATAATCTGGTGATTGTCTCTAGACGATTCGTTGAAGCGGAGTGTCCCGCTCGAACTTGTCGGTACATCTATTTAATGTCGGCAATTATCATGATTCGGCGGTTCCGCGAGCGCACAATGACGGATCGGATGTCTTGTTGCACGGTCGGGCCAACCATGAGTGCATCATTGAGCGATGCTTCATCTACTGTCTTGCAAGACGCATCAAATACGACTCGCAGTTTCGTTGTAGTGCTATCTCCGCGAATGGAAATCGTACCCTTGCTTTATGTGACCCAAGGTAAGGTACTCATCGTTAAGTGCCGAATATTCCTGAGCAAGATTGGCATTGCATACAAGACGATTTTCCAGCATACGAAAATGACGGACAGCAGTGCGACGGTTGTCGCCAAGTTGGTTAATGACATAGGTGAGCGAAGCTGGGGGAGTTGCGCTTTACGCAGCGACAAAGTGATCTTCAGCTGCTTCTTCGTCGGAATAGTTTTGAGCATTTTCGTCTTCTTCAATTTTCGATGAAGTGGTGAATATCGGTGATCGTTGCGACATTTGCGGCAATTGGAGGCTTCGGAATTCCATGCGATGTCTTTCCGGAGAATACCCAACCGAGGGCAGAGTTGACCAAAGTGGAAATAGATTCACCAAGGTGGATGCGACCAGGCACCTTGAAAAGATCGAAGAAGATGTCTGCGCCGATGATCCGCGAGTTGTACTTCATGAGGAATATACCAAGTTGATACATCAAATGAATCAAATGGAAGCGCGATGGTGACCTTAGACAGAACTAAACATTCGGCAGTGGTAGAAAAGTTTCTGATTGTTGAGCGGATTGAAACGACAACCTTGTACCTTGCACACGTTGAAGTCTTTTCAATACCAGATATTGGAACGGAGATCTTCTTGAGCTGTGCCCTGACAAGTTGTGAAAGGGCTTTAGTGATGCAGCAGCATTCACTGCCAGATTCGAGAAGTGCCCTTACAGTTTGACGACAGCGGTAGCTAGATAAACTCGATTGCGTGCTTGTCCGGTGGTTGCAGAAATCGATGCTTTTGTCCCTTCGCAAAATGTTTTTCTTCTTCTTTAGCATTTCAAACTTATTGCTTTCACAATTAGCTTATTGCTTGCTCTCAACTTAGTGTTCTAGATGCACTTCCACAGTTATTAATTGTGAGCTTTCGATGCCAGGTACCATTTTTGCATTAGTATGATTGTGTGGCAAGTATAATCATACCCTATGCCCAGGGAGACGAAAAATTCCTAGACCAGACCGGGAATCGAACCCAGCCACAGCCACCTCCATCATGGTGTTGCTTTGTAGCTGCGCATCTACTGACTGAGCTAAGGGAGGACCCCTCGCGAAATGTACTGGGTCAAGAAGTGGTAGGTTCAATTGCTCTGGAATTCACAGTAGTAGAGTTGTCTTCAGTACAGAGCTGGGTATGGTGATGACCGCGGCATTTCCGACAGGTACGTGATGACAATCATTCTCGAACTTGGCGTCCCTTCCGAGAACAGTTGCGGCACAGTTGATGCCGACGTACCTTCATTTCTTTCCCTTCTACACGGAGTTTCGAAAACATTTGGCAAAGGTATAATGGGTGATGCTCTCACACGACGCATTTCTGACTAGAAGGAGCTTGGTTGGCGCCATGGCAGGCAACTGAACGTTGGGACGGTTATTTGCTGATTAAATGCTGAAGTATCCAAAGTCGGGTAATCGCAGATGAGACGATGGAGCAGAAGAGTGCAAGTTCAATGAAGAAGGATTGGTTGATGGTGTAAGAAGTTCTTTATTGTAGAAGAAAACTCGTGCAAGAAAACTGTACAGCGAGTGGCTCACAAAACCGTTCTGCATTGTGATGGACGATGAGACCTACATTAAAGCCAACATCAAACAAATGCCAGGACAGGAACACTACGTCGACACCTCTAAGTTGGCCGTTTCGGAGAGTGTGCGGAAGAAGAAACTGTCGAAATTCGCCAAAACATTCCTTGTCTGGAAAGCGATCTGCGGATGTGGCAAAATTAGTCGGCCCTTCATCACCTCTGGGACCGTCAACGGACAAATCTACAAGGACGAATGCCTCCAAAAACGACTTCTGCCCTTCTTGAGATCTTACGATGGCCCAACACTGTTTTGGCCGGATTTTGGCATCTTGCCACTATGCCCGGCCCGTCTTAGACTGGTACAAAGATATTAATGTAGTTTTTGTACCAAATGACGTCAACCCTCCAAACACTCCGGAACTTCGCCCAATTGAAAAATTTTCAATCATGAAGGCAAAGCTCGTTAAAACTCCAAAACTGATAGAAAATGAACTTGAACTAAAGAAAGTGTGGTTAAAAGTAAGTAAGCAAGTCGGTCCTATCATTGCCCAAAATTTGATGAAAGGGGTCAAGGCAAAGGTGCGGGTATTTGGGTTGGGAGAAGAGGTTCAATAAAACAAAGATGTAAAAACTTAACCATTTAGTAGTACTATATTTCCAAAAAGTTTGAAAAGAATCGGGCTCAAGGAAAAATTTTGGTGACTTATTTTGTGGGTTCAAATTTCATCGAATACAGTCTTTATCATGATGGCAAATCGTCTCATCAGGCGCGGAGTTCCAGACGGAAAATCGACGTCCGAATCCGGTTCGAAGGACCAGAAGTTACCAGTTCTGTGCTGAATCTCTCTTTTGTAGTTTTGCACAACGGGGACGAGCCGACCAGGTAAATTGTCTGTTGGTTTCTTTTGGTTTAACAACATCAATCACACGCGGAGTTAGCTTGATAATATCTTGAAATTCAGTTTTTACACTAACTTTTCTAACTAACTTTTTCGGTTCTTATAGATTGTTTCTCCTTCTTCCCTCTCTTATTTTGTTGCCGGAAGATTCACATCGCAATTTGCATACGAGCGCCATAATGAAAGATGATTCTGTAGTAGGTGCTAATGGTGCTGACAAACGACAAAAATCCACATGTAGATGTCATGACTGTATATTTTATCGTATGCGAACAAGGGCAATTGGATGGTCTAAGATTCTGATCCATGAAATCCACCTCATAGATTTGGAATAAATTTATGGGATCTTTCTTGTAAATTTAAGCCGGATATCGCTTATCTGTTGTATGGAAGAATGCAAACAATGTTGCATGATGTATGAAAGATTGCAGACAATTACGTTGTTTACGCTTAGTTTGGCTTGCAAATAAAAGAGAGTAAATTTCACGTGCCTGTTAAATTTCATTATGTTTTTCTGTGCAGGAGCACCTAAGACGCCAAGAAAAAGAAAGGTTACAAAACATTTTGAGGCAGCCGATCAACCACAGACTTTTCGTTCAATAATCTATTTCTGTTTAGTAAGTGTCGGACTAACATTCCTTCCTTATCCCCACCATTTGCAAGGACGTGGCCAGGAGAGCTCTGGTCCGTTGGAAGGCGATACACCCTTTATGGAAGAGGTACGGATGGCTCACGAATCACTATCAAACGATAAGGCGCGTCTCCTTCTTAAAAGTTTAGATCTTGTACCACCTACTATATTGTGCAACCTGTTTTATGCTATGTTATGCTATGCTATCATCGCAAAAATAATAAAATCTCTTGACTGTCGATTTAACACCACATCTTTCAAATTCCTTCTGAAAGTTGAGCAGTTCCTACAGGGCGATGACAAAAATTGTAAGCTTATACATATGAAGGTGACATCGATACGGAGCGGTTGAAGGTAGAAGGAGATAGGTTTTTGCAGTCGTTGAAGGTAATAAATCCATCAAAAAATGTCTCAGATGTCGAGGAACAACTAGGCATTTGATAGATCTTCTGCCAGAATATGATAAGTTTTCGAAGTTTGAAAACCTATTTGAGTCTCAGTTTAGGGCAACAGCGACTGAATATCATATGTCTGCTGCACTTTCAAAAGGATAAGGTGAATGATATAGATGTTGAGTCATTGTTGAATTAATTTCCAGAAATAGCCAGAGAAAAACAAACATTTTATATGTAAGAAGGTTTTGAAAAAATTGTAAATTGTGTGATGTTCAAATATTTATTTTATTTGAACTATTGTTGCAATGCTATCGATTTAATTTTAATGAGTCCGAATCAAACAATAATTTTCCTCGTTTTTTTTAATAATTTTGCACCCCAAATAATTTTAGTTGACGCCCATGAATATATCTATAAAAAATATTAGCTCCGTATATCATTACTTCTACACGCCACGAAGTCCTAAATACGTCAGCAATGCAGTATTCTATCGACATAACCCAAAAGAAATGGCCTGTAGAGCCTTTCCAGCCAGAAACGCTAAAACAAATTGATTTTGTCTCGACAGTTTCCGGTTTAAATAAAATTTTGTATATATGTATATTTTTTTATGTAAAAATCATGAAAAAATACCTCCCACCCCCCCTTTCCGAATTTTCTAAATTATTTAGAAGACGATCACTTCTTTAATTTTTAATTTAATTTAAGACGATCACTTCTTTAATTTGTTAAAATTTTATAGATTTTTTGAATTTTGTGAAATCGCGTAATTTCCAATATAACTTTACCAAAAATAGACTCTATGTATTTATTTTTAATAAAAAAGCACATAAAAACTTTTTTCGTAAACCCAGCCGTTCTGAAGTTATTGCGAATTTTATTAAGAGGCAGTTTGGTTGTAACAATATTTTCAGCCATTTTCAAATGTCCACAAAAAAATGTATGTTGCATGTCAGCCTTACCAGTTGGTATCTAAAGTAAAGATCAAACCTAAAAGTTCTTTTTTTGCAAAAACGGTTAATATATCGGGATTTTTTAAGCCTCTCGTTGAGAAGACAGCAGTCAGGTAAGTTTTCATTCATACCCGTGTCTGGAATAAATTTCTTATAGCTACATTTCAAAACAATGGAATCTGCCATAAATTTGACATGAAGATAGGTACAAAGTCAACAAGATGCTATAAATTGGGAAGTTCTTCACCTCATCAATTTAGTTTATCCTTCATAGCTTTTCAAGATAAACAAGCAAGTTTATTCTCAAACATTAGAGGTTTAGAGGTTAGAGATTAGAAACTTTGAACTGTTATCGAACAATTAAGATCATTAGTGCAATCATTAGCATTGAACATTAGGTTTGTCTGTCAATTCATTGAAAATTAGGATCTGCAAAAATATCGTCGATTCTTGGTAAAGGGTAGTGTTCGACGGTAGTGTAGCGATTCTTCTCCAGTCAGGTAAAACCAGATCAAGACCGTCACGACCAAGTAACGGATTAACTTGTTTGTCGGTTTGGATTAGCACGAACTCTAATCGGCCTCGTACTCCAGACGGTGCAGTCACGCTAACCTCAAGCGTAGCTAGTGGTTCGATTCGTTGACCTGAAACGGAAACGAATTTTAATAGAGTACCTTTGAGCTTATTTTTGGGAAAGATCTTTCGATACGTATCAACAGATATTACGCTGCGACAAGCTTTCACATTCAGCTTCGAATTCAATTCGACGACCATCGCATTCCAGCGACACGAACTCTGGCGAATCCATCTTATTCAACGATCCGGGAAGGCGACTACTGACTGAATGCTCCAGGATTGCTAGACAGACAATCGACTGTTGATGTTTTTCCACTGTTGAATCGGCTTCAGCTATCGACAAATTCGACTCTGCAAGCTCGGGAGGACTACCGAACATGTTCAGACGTAGGGCTTCCACAGCCTCGGAAGTCTCCGCGACACGATATTTTTCTCCTTGGCTCTTCGTTTGTTTTTCTTTCGTACGACAGCCTGTTGACACTTGACCATCCTTCCTACATGAATAACACGTCCACTTCCGCGCAGGGCATGTGTTCGGGTCATGTAGACGACTGCATCTGAAGCATGGTTTTGACTATTGTTTATTCGGGCCATTTGGTTTCCTTTCTGTCTTTTCTGGTTTACTTCGCTTAACGTTTGATTTCGAGTGCACGTTAACCTTTTTTCGGAATGAATCGATTTTCTGCTGCAACTGGTTTGACATATCTTTGTTTATACTAAGAGATGCCTCCCAACTTCGAACAAGCACACATGCTTTATCGAAGGTTAATTCCAGTTCCTTTAACAACTTTTTCCGCAGACTTTGATCGCGTATTCCAGCGACGAATTGGTCTGTTAGGGCATCCGACAGAAATTCTCCAAACTCACATGTTTGGGTGGTGGCTTTCAGACTTATTATAAGATCTGTAACGCTTTGAAACGCAAGCTGCTCACATTTTCGAAATTTGTAGCGCTTCGTGACGAAATTCGTGGTAGGGCCCAAGTGTTCCTTCAACAATTTAACTAAATCGGTGTACGACTTCGTACGTGGTTCGTCTGGGGCACACAATCTTGTTGCGATCGTGTAAAGGCTGTGACAGGCGACTGTCACCAACACGGGGACTTTTCGATTATCTTACGTCTCATTTACTAGGAAGAACATCTACAATCGGTTTATGTACTCCTCGAAGATTTCTCCTACGACGTATTGCTCGATTTGGCCAAACATGCCAACACGAACGACGGGAACCATGCCACTCGACTCCTGCTTAACACCACTGCTTCCACCAGTCGACATGATGACTGATCGCGTCAAAGGTTATACTCACTGACAACGTGTTACACCTCACAATTTTCCCTACTGATTACGTTTTTATCCTTGTCGCCAATATGAAATGTTCGGAGGCAGTAATTGTCAAAGCAAGTCTTGATACATTGAGGTACACTAGTTTATTAATTACACTAGTCGGCAGTGGGAGTCAAACACTAGTATATATGTTGAATTTTATAGATTTCGCCACGCTGAATTCAAATATGGGCTCAGAAATTCTGTAACACGTCCAGTTTTTGAGAAAAATGTGATTAAAATTCACAAAAACACGTATTTCCGTAGTAATATGATCTACCTCATCAACAACCAGAATATTGGCTCTGCCCTTTGCAAGTTGGACTTGGATTTTATGGAATGGACCTCCCTGAATCCATTCGTGAACACAGATTTTTTGTAACACGTAAGATTGATGAAATAAACCGGGTTTTCGTTCACAAAATTACGAATTTTCATAAAAATCAAGATTTTCTATTTTGAAAACATGAATTTCAGCTCCGCCCTTTGAATGTTGGGTTTGAATTTTATGAAATGAACCTCTCTGAATCTATTCGTGTTGAAAAAAATGAGTTTTTATTCACAAAATTGCGAATTTTCATGAAAATCAAGATTTCCTATCAGTCAGTCAGTCAGTCAGTCAGTCATTTAGTTGAAATTTTCTCTATATTTTTCAATTTAAATTTCACTTTTTCCTTTTATAGTTCTCCAAAGGTGTTTGCCTCTGTAGCATCCAGCAATATTCCGCTAGCATCGGTGGGCTCCATTTGCCAGCAAAGTTCTTTTCAGTCTGTGCGATATATTGATGAAATCGTTCTCCATGTTCATCTGAGACGGCTTCCATATTCTCTGGGAAGAAGTCCAGATGAGAATGCAAAAAGTGCAATTTAAGTGACATATTACATCCCAGTGCAGCATACGAATCAACCAGCTCTTGAACGATGTGTACATAATCCGGAGACTTTTCATTTTCAAAGAAGTGAGCACAAACCTTTTGGAACGCATTCCATGCTCGTAACTCTGTCGCGTTAAGAGTTTGCTGAAAATTGTCGTCTTTAAGGAATTTCCTAATTTGAGGGAGAACAAATACTCCTTCTTTCACCTTGGCTTCGCTCAATCTCGGAAACTTTTTCCTCAAAAAACAATATGGTTCTCCTTGAATATCCAGTTTTTTGACAAAATTTTTGATCAACCCAAGCTTAATATGTAACGGAGGCAGATTTGACACATTTTTCTTCCCAGGAACCATCTCGGTACCATCTCGGTACGTGCTGGCCAATGCTGCTGGTGGTAATGTTTATCCCTCGCACGACTGTCCCATTCGCTGAGGCAACAACAATGCTTTGTGTAGCCTCCTTGAAGCCCAGTGAGCAATGCCACTGACTTAAGATCTGCACAGAGATTCTACTGGTGTTCCGAATATTTGATCTTTTCCAAAAGTGTTTTTATGTTCTCATAAGTTTTCTTCATGTGAGCTGCAAATGCAACTGGCACTGAAGAATACTTATTTCCATTGTGCAGTAACACTGCCTTCAAGCTTTTGCTTGAAGCGTCGATGAAGAGCCTCCAGTCAGTTGCGTGACACTCTAACTGTAGCTCTTCCATTAAACCTTCGATGTTGTTGCAAAAGACAAGATCACCGTCCATCGAAAAATATTTAATGTTATCTGAATGTCTCTTCCTACAAAATGACATCTTTACATCTTTTTCCAGGACATTTCACTGCTTTATCCTTGAAGCTAGCAGCTGCGTTTTGGTCTTGGGTAGCTCCAAATCTCGAATCAAATCGTTCAGCTCCTCTTGGGTTATAACATGCGGTTCCTCAGATTCCGAAGGTAAAAAATCTGGATCATCCTGAAAGCTTTTCTCAGATTCGCCTGGTTTCGAATCCAACTCATCAGCACGTCCAGCAATATTTGGAGATATTGGAACTGGCATTGCTTCGGAGTGCAATGTTGGCCTTGATGGGTATTCGATTTTATGCTTTAAAGCTTTGGAAAATCCATGAATTTTTGTCAAACAAAAGTAACAATCGCTCATGTGATTGGTTGGATTAGTCCACACCATAGGTTTGGCAAAAGGTAAGCCTTTGTGCGTACCTTTCATCCAACCAAGCAATGTTCGGTAGCATGAGCAACAGGAGTATGTTGGAACCCATGGAAACTCACGATTTGGAAGCTGCTTGTCAAAATACAGCTGATATGCTGTCTCCAACAAAGGTGTAAACCCCTTTCTCTGTTCCTTCAATATCAAAGAGGCCGAAAAGGAATTCGATCCGATTTTTAACAAAGCAAAACCAATTCCTGGAACTCAACAATATCATTCTTACATTCCAGTTCCAAATAATCAAATTGCAGGTATTTTCTAATTCTAATGATGAACTCAAATTATTTAATGTATTCATATGATCTGAAATGTAATAAATTTAATTAAAATTGAAAAAAAAAACAACATTGTATGAAATACAGCTTCTGCTCTCCCTAAACTAAACTATCCGAAACACACATATCCAAAAACATCAACCTGATTCTTTTCCATCGCGTCCAAACAGAAACGGGTAAGTCTGACTGCCACCGTTTCTGAGAAAAAACTGCCTGTTTTTTCAAAAATCTATTATGAAAAATACATGTTGCCAAACAAATTGCGAAAAACATAAATTTCTGTTATTAAAATTCGCAATAACTAGAGAACGGATAGACTTACGAAAAAAATTAAATGCTTTTTCATAACTAGAAATGAGAAGAAAAATTAGTATTTTCCATTTAATTCCAACAACCTTTGCTTATCTTGACAGATACGCGTATTTAGTCTACAATGTGCAGACTTCTTCAGTGTCTCGTACTAATAATTCGATTTTTTTTTATTACAAATGATGCTTAAAATCTATTTTTGGTATATTTAAAAAAAAGTCATCTAACATTTTTAAAACATTTATAAATATTTGAAAACTAAAAATTATAAAAACGTGACTATCTAAAACTTTTTACCAGCATTAAGGACATAACTTCCACTTTTTTTTAAATTAGGAGGATCGAAGGGGGGTTCCTTTGAGAAAATGTGGTTTAATCATGAATTCACGATTTTTTAGTTTCAGTGTATTTTTTTCTTGAAGAACACTTTATTACCTACAACTTTTTTTAAAACGTCATGTTGATCTGATTAGTCGTTCGCGAAAAATTTGTTTTGAAAAAATAAAATAATTTTGGATTTTTTTATGGAAACGTAATTCTGGATAGAAACCAACATATGGACAAAATTTCATTCAGATCGGAGATTTATTTTTAACAGACAAACGGTCCTTGCATTTTAAGCCTCAGAGTAAAATTCTCACCAGCGCCAACCACTGTTCACAACAAAATGTATCTTCACCAATCTGTTACTTTAAGGCAAAACTATTCTAGACCCTAAAAAAGGAACCAAATGACCCTCCCGGTCTCGCATTCAAGAGCCGTAAAGTTTCAACCATGCAATCTGTGCGGTTATCCCCGACGGTCCCGGTACTTTTAGTTGAGTATACTTTCTTTTTCCCTCTCTGGAATCACCAGCCAGCGAAACCCCGAGAACAACAAAGCAGCAACCTCAGCCATCGTCGTCGTTTTTTTTCTCCAAAAATAAAAATGAAAAAGGAAAAAAGTTTGCAACTGGTGCCATTTTTATTATCATCATCATTTCCATTATCACAGGCAGGGCAGAGCACGGCAACGAAGACGAGGACGACGACGACGACGACGACGACGACAATGAAGCTATCAGTGGCAGTTTAATACAGCGAAAGATCAACCAGTGCTCTGAGGACCGAAAACCAACCTCTGGCGGAGGAAAGCGCACAGTGAAAATGTACTTTTTTCCTTACTTTCCAGCTTCCACAACTCGCCACTAGCTTTAATCGAGACAGGAAAAGTTGAAATAATTCCACCTCCATTTACCTGCGGGACGGGCTTACCCTTCTAATCCTGTGTCTGGGCGCTCGGTATATTGTGTGGCTCATGCAAAGCCTGGGTGGTCGGCCAGCTTCAGCCGCTGTCGTCGTCGTCGTCGTCGTCGTTGGCATTCTTTGCAAAGCTTGATAAAATCATCTCCTTTTTCTCACCGCTGCATCCGATTTTCTGCTTTTTGCTCGAGATTAAAATTACTCTGTTGATGCGTAAAATTGTTTCCCCCCGATTTCGCTCTTTGATTGCTGGACTCGTTTGGCTGGACCGATTGGGGAAATAGCAGCGCCCTGTGTGGGCAAATCAAACTATGAAAGGTGCTGAGTTCGTTCAGATCTTTTCGATTAGAATTTTGACAAAATGTTTTTCTTGGATATGGTAACATTTTTGAGATCAAAACAGAAGGGGGTAAGTAATGTGCATGGACCTGTTTGTGAAAATTGAAAATACTGGAGAGGCAAAGTCTTTGGAAGCAATCTTTTGTATCATTTGGCTGTGGGGGATTGATTATGTTAGCCCGGGAGGCACGGATTTCTTAGATTACGATTTGATGGTTAGGATAGATGTAACAGAATCACTTACCTTTTTTAACTGGATCCTAGAAAGACTTTTCACTACATGGAAACAATCCTTACATAATTACTAGCCAAACTTTTCGAAACAAATTTTCACTTTTAGAAAACAACCACTATATTTACAGGCCTGACAAACTAACACCTTTTGAGATTTCTTCTTTAAACAACACTATATAAGACTTGATTTTTCATCTTTTTTTTACTATTTTGATTTTCTGAAACTTCACTCCCTATCCAAATCACCGTTAGTCTATGACACTTAATAGACACGCAATATATAGCAAACACTTAGTTACAGTTCTTTTCTGCTTTCTGTATCTCAAATTGAATCTATCGGATATTTTTCACATTTGATGGCTTCACCTTGCAGTTTGATTATCTTGAATATTCCGGCAGCTTGATCCTCATCACTGAAATGTAAAGGAAACAGATGGAAATCTTTTAAAAAACTAAGTAAAGTGATAACATTATGATAAGAATTATGAGAATTATGATTAGAAACCCACTTGATCCCTTTGAAACTTCACATTGCCAGCTGTTATGTTTCGAATGCAGGCACTGCGTTTCTCCAAATTTGCTTAATGTTTCTGAAATCAACCAACTTTAACGTTTCACGAGCATGATTATAAGGATCGTGTGTTTCAAACCCATTTTCAAATTTCGTTGTCTCCGTCTCATTAAAACCATAGCAGGCCTCCAATACGTTCCATTCTCCAACGCCGGACCTCGCCATTCGTCTCTTTACCTGACTTACTGATCAGGCTCTGAACACGGTTCCTGGGGAAGGGCCATGTCAATCCTCGCATGGCCTACCTGTTCGCCTTCAAGCTTGCATAGATAACCATGAGATCACTATACCGACTACTCCACGTGGGCTTGCATAGCGGCTGAAGGGTGACCCAACAGAATGGAGGGTAAAACCTCAGGCACGACCAAACCCAAGGAGAAAGCGAATCCGTTCGCTAAAGGCAGCCTAGTACCAAGAGTACCTACCACAGAAACGGAGCTGAATCGATAATCGATGTAACTTCCAGCAGTCCTGGGCTGCTTAATAAATAGAGGACGGATGATGGCTGCACCCATAGCGACCACTTGGCGGTTCGCTATTGTATCGTCCAGAATATAGGCCGGAAACGTTTGCAGATCACCGCAGGCGTCCCACAAGGTTCGATCCTGGGTCCCGGGCTATGGGACACGATGTACGATGAGGTACTACGGCTTCAGTTCCCAAACGGGGTGAAGATAGTCGGGTTCGCAGACGACATCACCCTGGGGATATGTGGTGAATTCATTGAAGAGGTAGAGCTAACGACCTCGCACTCCATTGGCATTGTGAAGAGATGAATGAGTTCAAGGAAACTGGAGCTAGCCCACTGTAAGACTGAGGTCACGGTGGTGAATAACCGAAAATCGGAGCAACTTGCAACGATCAGTGCAGGTAACTGCACAATTGAATCGAAGCGGTTTTTGGGGTTTCTTGGAGGCCGACATGGATCACTGCCTTGAGTGCCAAGAGCTACATTAGTAAGCTAGAGAGTACGCACAGGCTTATGTGCCTAAGAGTGGTTAGTGCATACCGAACGGTATCACGCGACGCGGTCTGCGTCCTAGCGGGGATGATGCCAATAGGCATTGTCATAAAAGAGGATGTAGAGTGCTTCGAACAACGTGGAACAAGAGCTTTTCGAAAGACCACTAGAGCCGCATCTATGGTTAAGTAGCAAATCCAACAAAGGTCGGTGGACCCACCAACTAATCCCGAAATTATCCGGGTGGGTTGGTAAGTGACACGGTGGAGTGAACTTCTACTTAACGCAGATTTTGTCAGGCCACAACTGTTATAGACAATATTTGCACAAATATGGGCAATGCCCAGTCCCCCGCATGCACCGAGTGCGCGGGAGTAGAGGAAATCGCGGAACATGTGTTCTTTGTATGTTCTCGCTTTGATGACGCGAGATCCGGCATGATAGCCGTAAGCGGTCACGACACGACTTCGGACAATCTTGTCCAGAGGATGTGCCAAGCCCGGGACATTTGGGACGTGGTGTATGCAAAGCAGCCTTGCAGATTGTCCTCGATCTCCAACGAAAATTGCGAAACGACCAACGGCAGGTCGCAGGGACCACCTAACTACTGAAGCCCTAAGTAGTTAGACATAGTGGGTGCTCAACAAGCACAATAGCTCCCTTCCCAAAGTAATACGGAAAGGTCAGGACTTAAGGCACGGGTGGGTTTTTGGTGGGTCGAGGAGTTGACACCCTCATCCCCACATCCTGAATTCTTAGGAGCCTTGTTACAAATTTTTCATCCCGTCAAAAATAAAGACAACGTCCGTTTGTGAACAAGATGAAATCCCATCTATGATGAAGGAAGTGATTGATAGAAGGTTTGTGGATCGTCGATGATATATTGCTTCACGTGGAAAAATACGGGTTCCAAAACGGTAGTTCAAACAGCTTAGAGGCTGGAGGCGAGAAACAGCTTTCCTTACTCAGCCGCTGGTGGACCGACCTCCTTGGTGGACAGACGCTCGGCATGCACCTCCTCAATCTAGCTTAAGTCAGAAGGATGCCCAGGCTGCACTACCAGTTAAGTACGCAACCCTTAGCTGGCGGTCTTGGTCATCTCTTGACCCGTGGAAGCATCAGGCAGGAACTTGTGAGGACCAGAGCTATGTTGCGGGGACGCACGCTCCATCACAGTTCTCGACTCACCATTTTGCATGAGCTAGACGATTTATCCATTAGATAATTTATTTAAAAACAATTCAACCAGTTATGCAAAAAAAAGAACTGATTTCTACAGATGTAAACTTTTTCAAACATTGTTCATTTGCTTTACGGCGACATAATTGTGAAAAGCCATTGATTGCAACCAAAAAAACAATCGCAAGTATACCCAGCGATGAGTAAATCCTACAACAATTCAAATCGCAGAATCCCGTAAAAGGACATTATCAAAAGACAAGCCAATATACAATCCTGCCCACTCCAGAGCCAATACGGTTCCAACATCAATAAAACCGCCAGCTTAGTTTTGGGCAGACGAGAATGGCAGTAGCTGGAAGCAGCTTGAAACACTTCTGGAGATAATCGGCCTTATTCTGTCTGTGGCATTCGAGAGAAAGCATGCAATACTTATTCATGCTTTCCACGATAAGATTGTGTAACATACCACGCATCAAAATTCCGGTTTTAGAAAGGCTAAATTGCTTAAATCAACGATAATCCTTACACTATTCTGACAACGTAAACTACATTTTACATTCCACCAAACTGAAACAAGCCACATAAGAAGTACCCATAATTACGCCAAATCCCACCGGACCGACATCCGCAATCAATGAACTTAATCCAATTATGATCCACTGCAGGACCGTAAACTAACCCTCCCACCGTACCTCGTCCACTCAGTGTTTTGCACCAACTACTAACGACCAATGCCACTTGTTCTTCGGGATAGGTCAGTGCCGGGTGGGTGCATCCATCGTGAAGCAAAACAAAATTGAAAAACGAATGGGTATGTAAACCTTCCAGCACATTTACAAGTCCGATGCATCCGACGAGGGAATGCACTCACGTCTGTATGGCATACCCCTAGACACCCCCTCTCAACCGTCTGAAGTCTGTTGGTCGTTTCCCACCGTTATGAACGAAGCTCCCTGCAATCGTAAAATTTACACATGACCTACCCAAACATGCAATCGCTTGCAACGTTGAGGCAGCAGCCGTGTCAACCCTAAAAGGCATAAAACTATTCTATTACTGCATTCGATAACCGAGCCGGTATTCAATAACAGTGACTGACAAACGGAATAAAACGACGCAATAATAAACCTATCGTGTTGGAACTACGACGATCCTCGGTGTTTGGAACTCAAAATAAAGTATCCAAACAGATCGCAAACATCGCAGTAAATTCCATCACATACCTACCAGTAAATACGCCATGGCCTATGCAGCCCGCAGACACGAACCAAGTGTTTACCTCTCACTTTTCATTTATCCACACAAACAACAAACGTAGTTATTTACGTTCTAGGCAGTGCCGCATGATGCTGACAACGGCGACAACGACACAGTTGGCCTCTTCACACACCAAGAAGCAAAATGAGTACGAGACACGCCATCGACGACGGAATGCAAAAGGCAAGAATAACCACGTCTCGTAACGTAGAGTTGTAAACAGCCAGGTGTACCAAAACTGCAGTACAGGAAACGAAAAGTAGCGCGGTGAAGGTAAACAAAAAAAATGCCCGAAGCACTCGCAACAAATCGACACCATTTTCAGCGCGCTGAATCGCGAAAATGTAGCCCGGGCGTGGTTGTAGAAAATCCAAAGGAACATACAGGAAAAAGTAATCGTTTACTAGATAGTAAGTACAGGTATACTTCGATAATATGTGCACGACACTAAGTCCTTCCAATGCCATTTTTCTCGAAAATGGCTATGTAATTTTGGAAATCCGCAACAACATTCCTCCACATTTTGATTATTTATGTTTGTTGAATTAATTTGCCATATGCGAGTAAGGGAACATCCATTAATTATGTCACGCAAAAAGTGACTTTTGAGACCCCCGTCAAGTTTTCTGTATGGACCTTCAAAAATGTTCCACTCTTTCTGTGTTCATACATATAATCGAGGGATACCTGTACTCGGGCACGAAATGGCGAGAAGCAAACTGCGGCAAGGTGCAACCTGTAAGAAAGGATTAATGTTAACTGCAGAGTATAGAAGGTCTTTATAATAGAAATCGGTCAACAGGGTGAAGCAGCTGGAATAAAGGAAAACATACTCATCGCAGTAATACGAAGGGTGAAGTATCGTAAATCAAGAACACATCTGAGGGTGGTAAGTAAATATTCATTTAGGAGTTCCAACTTTTTCGCGGATTTGTTCTGGTTTTATGTAATAATTATCATAACACATATCACAGTTTCCTCCAGAACGGCTGATTGTCTGAAAGATACGTTTTAGCATACTTTGAAACAATTTCTGCAGTGTTGCCAGCTTGATTTATTCCCATGACTGAAAAACTGCAGTTCTTGAGTTGTTGAAAATTGACGATTATTAGCCTAAATTCGTCGAACCATTATTCCCCAGGGGTTCTCAATTGGATTTAAATCCGGTGAACAAGCTGGCCAGTCTAAAACGTCAACCTTTTCAGATCTCAGCCATGCCATTGTTTCAGTGCTGGCGTGAATGGTTGCGTTATTCAGCAGGAAAATGAGTTTTGGTCTGCGTCTTTTTCAAATTACTTGTAGCAAACTGGTTTTTAGGACATTTATGTAGTCAGAACTTTCCATTTTGTGTGTTACAAACTGAATTTCCAGCTTGCCGCAGTTAGAAAATGCACCCCAGACCATAACAGATCCGCCGCCAAAGTTCCTCTTGGAAAAATATATTGGTTCCTTGCGTAAATCTCGCCAATTGCCATGAATCCGTCCGGCTCGTCTAAGTTAGAAAACATCATCGTTACACATGATTTTATGTAAAATAGTTTCTGTGTATATATTACTTAGTTGTTCAAAAAATACAATCATACCTTTTTCCAGTCCTTGGACATGTTTTAGGGCACGAATTCCAGCCGCGCGAATTCTAGCAGACGAGGTAGCAAACAAGGTAGAAAGGTAGCAAACACAACCATCTGATTTAGGTCGTTTACTTGTATTGGTGACACCGTTCGAACTCCGCCAGCGATAATTCTCGGATATTAAAGAAACCTAGCGTGTATGTCTAAGATCACTGTGAATCATCGCTGCCGGTTCCAAGCCCGGGTAAAGGAGGAGGATATATGTGGTGATGACCGTTGTACGAATACCTAATTCGGTATAACCCCGAATCTACGGTGTAATGCGACCCGTGCGTATGGATGCATGGCTGGGGGGGGTGAAACAATTACTCAGTCGCTAACGGAGCCTGTGGGGAACCAGGGCACACCCCACAGTATCGGATTCCTTGCTGCACTAATGCAGGGCTCCGGCGCAGTCGACCTTTACTTCCGTGCTACTTGTGGGGTTCAAATGAGCAACAACAAATAAACATAACAAACGGTAACGATTGCCTCTCTCAGACGGAAAAGATGGACACAGCAAGCTGTTGGATCAAGGCTACGGCAAAAAGGAGGCCTATCGCCTTCCTCAAAAACCAAGTGAGACTTCGCAGCCAGAATCAACAAAAAGGCCCAGAGCTGATCTATCTAGTGGGGGGAGTAAACCACATCCAAAGAAAACGAAGGAGGCATTCACGCCGACGGGCAGGCTACCTAAGGCCGGCAGTAAGCCAACGTTACTACCCAACTCTAACAATACAACAACTGATTTTGATCCAAGACGCCTTAATCAATCAAGTAGTTGAGAAGCGGGGAACAGCAGTAAAACCTATCTTCAGAGGCTGCACAATAAAAATAGGCTTCCTGGTAATCAACTGTCATGATCATGCCACAGCGGACTGGTTAAAGAACACAACTCCCAGCATAAAAGTGTACGAGGGAGAGCTCTTAGCGGTTGACGAAAAGGATATTCCTAGATCGGAGATCATGGTAGCCTACCTGCCAAAAAGCGCCACGAACTCCAATGAGGAGATAACGGCATTCATAGAAACCCAGAACGACATGAGCACGGACTCTTGAAGAGTTCTCCAGAGGACTATCCCTAATGGGAACGACGTCGAACTGATCCTCACGATGAACGATGAATCCATGCAGAAGGTGATAAGGTGAGGATTCCGGAACAACTACATGTATCACACTGCCACACTACGTCGGGTGAAGAAAGGCAGGACTGACCAGCGCGACAGTAATACGGGCAGCAAAAAGGAGCATGCGAGAACGGTGGAGACGGAAGTTGGTGGTATGTCACCTGTAAAAACCCTGGGGATTACGCTAATGGGCCCTTCTGTGGACCAGGAGCAACAAGTCCCTGTGCCAAGCAGAGTAAGTACCAGTGATGAACGTCAGACGCCGCCGAGTACTGAGTTCCAAAAAGGAACTGCTAGCCTGAATCCGACAAAAGATATCAATCGTGGAGCAAGGAACAAAGATCCACAGGGAATGAATAAAGGAGTCCCTGTGGACCCTCAAAAGGCCATCCCAAAACAGGCCGAAGGACCGCCAATCACAAAAAGACATCATCACAACGACCAGCATAAAAACTGTTTAGGCAAACCTTCAACATGTTAGAGGGGCATCAGGCGTACTCTCACGAAGGTTTGCCAAAGAAGACCCCGACCTGGCGTTAGTACAGGAACCGTTGGTACCTCTGTACCAAAATGTAAGTTTTATTGTTTTAGTGTGGCTATCCTAGTAAATGGAAGGATTAATTTTACTCCTATTGCAGAACTCATCAAGAGAGATATCGTAGCCATCAGAATGAAGGTTCTAACCGTCAGGGGTAAGTCTATAGTGAACGTAGTATCAGCTTACTTTCCTCAACAAACTAGGTGAGTCCCTTTAAGAATATATTTCTGCTAATACATGGATATATGCAATACGGGAAACAAACCAACTTTTGTCAGCTCGAAGCGACAATAAGTACATGATATGACAATGTGTAGTCAAATACTAACGGATAGGATTTCCTCTTGGGAAGTATCCGACGAGGAATTACTCTCAGACCATTGACATATCACATTCTCAATAGAGAAGGAAGAAACACTGAGGGAATTCTATAGAGACCCCAGGAACACCAACTGGGCACTCTATACACAAATTCTTGCGACCAAACAACCCTTGCTGGGCGAAAATATAAGATCAGCAGAGCAACCAGAAGAAGCTTCAAGAATGGTCACAAACAAAATTCTTCAATCATATTATGAAAGTTGTCCACAAAGAGAAAGAGTTTCAAACAGGAAAGTTCCTTGGTGGAACAACGCTTTGCAAAAAATGAGGAGGAACGTAAGGAAACTCTTTAATCGAGCAAAAGCAACGTCGAATTGGAGCCATTATAGGAACACTCTAACCGAATATAATGACGAAATTAGGAAAAGCCAACGGAAACATTCAAGATTCATGTGTGAAAACATCCAATGCACTCCCATCCTGAAAACGTGAACTAGTTCACGGTCCGTTTTCATTTTCGGAAACGTTCTTTTTTTCTGTGCAGGATCTACACGAGACGACTCTTTGAAAGATTTGTCGGCTTCCAGATTCAACGGAGGAGGAGTGGTCTGTGACTCAGGCATTTGGTTGGATGGTTTAGATTCCCCGGTCGTCACATGGCTCCTTGGTCATTCGACCGATTTAAGAGCTGTTGTTGCTACTCACGAAAACATCTCTCCTGTTCCACATGCTGTTCCCTCAAACGATTGATGACCTCTCAATTTTCAGCTCCTCCAGATGCTGTCGTAGACGACTTCCCTGTTTTATTTGTTCCTGTTGCTGCTGCTGTTGCTACTTCCGGAATTGTTGTTCTTGTTCCAACTGCTTTTGCTGCTCCTGTCGTAGATTTCTGCCTGCCCCTGTTGTTGCTGCTGCAGTGCTACTTCTTGGTACAACCGATTTTGCTGTTGTTGCAGAAGATGATCGTAATGTAGCTCTTCTTGGCGTTGTTGTTGTTGTTCTTGGAGGTAATCTTCTTCCCGGATTGGTTCCATACGGGTTTGGATGTTTCTAAGGTCGTAGGGTTTGATGTTTCCACCCATTTTTAAACCCGACGCTTTTATTGTTGCAATGCTCGCTTTTCCTGCAATCTCTTCAATTGGAGCTTGGCCCGGTTTCTGGTTTGCGACGATGATATGGAGATCTCAGAAAACGCCTCCTCTACATCAATGACTGGCAATTGGCTTGACTTGTTGCTTACCGTTCGATGGAACTGTCAGCGAGTTAACTGACTTTTGTGTCGCTGGTCGTGCTGGTCACGTATCCTAGATCCAAACACTGATCCTCCTATACTTGGCATATGCAACTTCTGCATCTGCTGTCCGGGAATTGAATCCATTAGTGCTGACTGCTGGCTGGCGGAAGGAACTTTCAGCGATTTAGCTTAGCATTACAATGCTAAAGCTGGCGGAATCCCTGGATTGCCATGCGTGCTTGTCAGGGTGTTGAAGAACATCTTCCCAATATTGGTGCTCTGTCCGAAGCTGCTCTAGTTCGCTGGACCCATTTCGCAGTCACGCATCCATTACAAGCATCGCACTGAACCATGCCGTAGGCGTCGGGACCTTGAAACGTTTCGCAGGAATATTCATCCACAGTTTCCTCCAGTATCACCACGTCCGTATGACCAACACCATCATCACCAGTAGCATTTGCTTCACTCATCACACCACTTTTATGCGAACCACTCCGCTGTCACTTTAGTGCCGAATCACTGCAGGGATGTGCCGACACTCTTAGGTACCCAGCAATAGCTGCGCTCAGGCCAGTATGGGCAATACAGGAGCTTCTAAGTGCTTTATCTTGGCGTTATTTTATCATCACTTTTCTATGGGTCCCTTCTCATTGTTCTATTCTGGGCAATGAGAGAGTGGACTCGCTTGTAAAGGTGAGCGCTATGGAAGGCGATATTTACGATCGACAAATAGCCTTTCACCATTCCAATCCCCATTTCATTATTTTTTTGAATGCTCATTTATACCGAGTTGGGCTGAGTGACAGCAATCTCTGTGAATGTGGACAAGGTTACCAGTACGCAGATCACATTATTTGGTCATGTGCTAAGTATCGAGGACTCAGATCTGAGCTTCGGGCTCGAGGTAGACAACCCAATGTGCCTGTTCGAGATATTTTGGATCTACGTGATCTGGAGTTTGTGAAACTCATTTATGTGTTGTTAGTTAATATTAGCTTTAGATTGTGGTTTGTTTAACCTGTATGTTTTGTTGGTTTTTTCTTTCTCAAAAATGTTCAACAGGAAACCAAAAGTTGTATTACTATACTAGTTATGATTTAATAGTTTAGAATTTAAAATAAATGTGTTATGTAAACCGTACTTAAAATTCCATCCCCTCTTCCCATCCGTTAAATTGCCGTTCCTATTATGCTCAAGACGGCCACGAGAAATCGGTTCTATCCCCCTAACTTTAGTTTTAAGACAACTATTGTATATAAATATGAAAACTTGGCTCTGTAAAGTTTTTTGGATCGAATAGTTTATGAATGAAGTCATTCTACTCAGTAAACCGAGAGTTAGTAGCGTTCAAAAATCTTTCACTTTAGTGTAGCGGTCTCATATCCAACCGGAATTAGTTTTTAACTTCAAGTATTAACAGTATATGCAACTCATGAAAATGTAAAAATACATCCTCTAAAATGAGCCCTGGAGGAAGGGTTAATTTTTTGAAGGGGTCTTTGAAGCCCTTTTTTTGTTGGGGCGTAAAACCACTGCGCCCACTGAGTTGAACTTTTGTGGTATACCCCTGTTTACTATACTAATTCGCATCTTAAAGCTAGATCACCATTTGTCAAGTGACCAGCCTAAGACGCGTCTCCCAATCAGGCAAAATTTAGTTTATAAAACCCACCACCTTCCCAGGATTTGCAGTCCAAATTTCTTTAGGTTCCATATAGCCACTTACAGAAATTTAAGTCTGCTCTTGTACACAGCATCACAACTGCAAGGCAGATGTTCCGAGGTTTCACGTTCCATATTACAGAAACGACAGATATTATTCTGAACCTGGCCAATGTTTTTCAAATGATATCTACTCAGGCAATGTCCGGTTACTAGGCCAGTATAGGTACAAAGAACTCTCTTATTGAGCTCCAGAAGCTTTTTACTAATTGTAACATTTGGAATTATAAACCTTTTCGCTTGAGAACACTTTGTGGTGACCAACCAATTGGTCATCACCCTTTGCTCTTCCCAAGATTTTAAATCCACTTTGATGGCACAGTATGATATACCGCAGAATGGTTCTGGGCCAATAAACTGTGCATTTGAACCTTGTTTAGCAAGCTCGTCTGCCCTTTCATTGCCTTCAATGCCACAGTGTCCCGGAACCCAGAATAAATTTACCAAGTTCTCTTGGCACACCTTCCGCGATGAAAGAATGAATTCCCAGACAAGTTTGGATGTACATTTATAATTACTTAACGCTTTGAGTGCCGCCTTTCTGTCTGTAAAAATACAAATCTATATTTTCTCTTCAAACAAACGTTAACACATTTTATTATAGCAAAAATCTCCGCTTGGAAAACCGTTGGATAGTTTTCCATCGCCACTGAGATTTCTACCCCAGGGCCGAAGATTCCTGCTCCCGTTTTTGATCCAATTTTTGAGCCATCTGTGAAGAATTTTATTGAGCCATGACGAACAGTGGGACCTCCGACTTCCCAATCTATACGTGACGTTTCACATATCTTGTAAGGGATGTCATGGTTTTCCACAGGTTTCATCCAGTCTCCATTCATATACATCACTGGCCCATTTTGAAAGCTTTGTGAAATGCTCAGGTGACCGACTAAGTCACCAGACATGAAAGTTTTCAACCGTTTAAGTCTAAGCATACTATTTTTGAAGCCCTTATTATAAGATTTAATAGAAAAAAATACGTGGGAAATAAAATACTTTTTTAATAATAGTAATCTGCGAACTGTTTTCAATATAGAGGACTGAAGCATGTAATTTGCTATCTCTATGGAGCGGTTTTGCGAAGAGTAAAAGTAAACAGTACTGTTAAATTGGTTCAACCAGAATCATTCACTCTATAAACCCTAGCATCACAGAAATATTCATGGGAGAGCTCTAGTAGACAATAAACAAAAAGTTAACTGTCCCATTATTTTCTGATTGAAAAGTTTCGAGACTTCTCTCTGCATAATGTATATTTCAGTGGCATCCCAATTATACTAATGCAAACTCTAGAACTGGCAGCTTTCATTAGTAGAAATTAATGGGTATTATTAAAAAAAAAAAAAAAAAAGTCGTCTCCCGAATATCCACGTTAAAAGTAAACGACTCTTAAGTTATTCCCTGTTGTTGTTTTCCCAACCGTAATCGCCTCCTGCTGCAGCAAGCAGACTGCAACTGCATGATTGCATGTCGGTTGCACACAGCGTGGTATGGATGGTAAGCACAAGGTAATAACATTACACATTCCCCTTTCCTCGCCCCAAACCATGCCCCGACAGTAACTGTGCGAGTAGAACTCAGACGACGACGACGACGACGACGATGACGATGCACCAGACTGCACGTCAAACCCAAACACACGGAATATGGTCTGGTCGGACAGGGGATGCAACCGCCATCACAGCAACGTCGTCGTAGTCCGTAGTCGTCGCCGTCGTCGTTGGACGGAGAGCGAGCGCGCCAGGCCGATTATGAATGGTGCTTCTCTGTTACTATTAGTACCCGCCTGATACACGCAACTCCCGCCGCCACCTCTTTCTTTCTAGTAAAATGGCCCTGTTTTCTTCTCGCGTTACACTTTGTTGAGAAACTTCATTACGATACGCAACACTGCTCACTGTTTACTATTACTTTGCCTTGTCTGAGATTGACTCGTGTTTACCTGTGTGGCGGATACCAGTTTGATTTTTCATTTTCAGAACTTTCGAGTAAAAAAACCATAGATGAGTAAACAAATCAATTATATCGACGATTATCATCTGACAAAGCGCAAAGAAGAAAAATAACATTGACGGTAGCTATTTTCGGTTCCTCCAGTCCCTTTTCCAAACACATTCCATTGTGATGGTCTTTACAACCATTCCATTGGTTGCACAATGCACAGAAAGAGTCTAATAAAAACAATCTCGTAACCCACCAAGTTTGTCAGGAAAAACAACATTCACATCATACCATCATACCCAGGCAAAAGAGATCGGACGGTGAGTGCTGTATTTGTTTTGAATAGACGACGAAAGAAGCGGGACTCAGTTTGGGCGACGTCACCAATACTACTGCTAGACTTGAGTGCTTGGATCACTCAGCCATTCAATTGTCCGCAATCAATAACAACATCACCGCTTCCACCACTACCACCGCAAGCCCCGTCAATCGATGGCGCGCGCATTCGCATTCCCATCGCAACCTCTCTTGGAAGCCTTGGCAAAGGCAGACACGGGAGGATCGACTCATCTAGCAGTGCTGGTTGGATTGTCGGTTGTCAATCGCCTCTCAAACAGCGGTCTTGTGCATATTGGTTTTGTCAGACTAATTAATTTTATTCTTTTCTGTTCTGAACTTAAGTTAACAAACTGAGAGTGAAATCGATTTTCACTTGTTCATTTTTATGGTTTATTTTGTAGTTACAATAACTATGAAATAAACACTCGAACTATGTAGATCACAAACCATTTCTGGACCATTTCCCTTATTGTTGAAGACCGTTTCACGACATTTACTCTTATAGTTGACAACTAGAAACTAACAATCTCCTGTGTAGTATAAACCATATGTCAGACGTTGAAGGGCCAAATAACAATATGCTGAATAGGCGGTTCAATTCCATTACCCAATAAAAGACAAATATCATGAAATTTTTTTTTGCTGTACTCTATGCCAAATAGTTGGTATATAATCCAGACCAGGTGCAGACAGTAAAACACTTATCGATGACAATATGGCATACATGGCATTCATACAAAATGTATTATTTTATCTTACATTCGAAATATAGTTTTCATTATATAGCAAATTGTTTTTCGTGATGCGGGCAGACCCTTTTCTTTATTGAAATCTTTGCTCCATCGTCGCATCTTCGTGCGAAGAGATGAGGACCTTTTTAACAAATTTTGTCAAATTCGGCAGCTCCTTCTTGGAGAGACCAATCAGTTCTAGCCAAAATTTGTCCAAACGTTGTTATTTCCCAAGGATTCTGGAAAGCAACGTCTTTGAAGACGGCATTGAGCACAGTTGCCCAAATTCTTCTTTTACTTTGTGAGCAACTCCAGCGCTCAGATAGTCATTATCTACGAACGTTTCCAGACACAGCTACAAACGCTTTTTAGCTATATCCATGAAGTGAGTTATAACATCAGGGTTAAAGCAAGTGACGTAACGCGTTAAAGAGTATGTCAAAGGTGATTTGTGGAGTACCTTCGTCAAAAATCACAGTAAAAAAATCAACAGTCGTTGCAGAATGCCAAAACATCTTTATCGCAAATTTCTGCAAAATCTCTTGCTTTCTTGATAGCCGATTTCGATGCAAAACAGAAGTTCACATTAAGGTCTGGCAGAAGATTGCCCTCCTTCAATTATATTGCAATGGCCGATGTTGCTTTGACTGACAGATGCTCTGCTTAACCATTTTCTCCATAGCGGCTCTAACTAGTCCTGTCGAATCGTCAACATAAAAAATGAAGCTATAGGAACTTAGGTATGTATGGCCAGTTGGAAAAGAATTTCGTTAAGGGGACATATACAGTTTTTTCATATTTAATAATAAAATATTACAATAATTTTTATTTCATATAGAAGCTAATACTATAATAAAGAAATCCTATAAGTTTCAGCTTAATCGAATAATTGGTTTTCGAGTTATCACCGGCATTAACTCCGAAAATGTGGTATTGAGAAAAACGCGTTGAAAGTTTATTCAAACGGTAAAGCGTCTCTTTATACCTGCTGCGCGCGAAAAAAGCATTTCCGAAAAAAAGATGAAAAGAAACATTTGGAGTTCGAATTTCGAAAAAAGGGTTTCAGGAGCGTATTCCACGGGAACTTTACTAATTTTTTATGCAAAAACAAAAAAATGAATGTTTCGTTCATTCTAACTGTATATCCCTCTCCAACGAGATCGTTGGACTCGAGTATATGACAAAATCTCAAATTATCAATTTGAAAAAGTGTGAGCAAGGTTCCATTCATATGACAAAAATTTCCGATGGATTTTGAAATTCTCGACTTTTCCCGCAAATTTCCCGATAATTTTTTATTCCCGCATTTTCCAGCATTACTCGATTTTCCCAAGTCCCAAGTAGCCACTTTGCATTTCCCAAGTCAGGTGTCAAAATAGCTGGTTCTTTGGAGGTAGTTGATTATAGCATAGCATAGCATAGAATAGCACAAAGTTTTGAAACTAAATGGCGTTTTTCAGGGCAACTATATCTAAAGAGTTGTTTCAAGTTTAAAACTTATGTTCCATCCTTTACTATTTTTTTCTGTGGAAAGATAGACAAAAAGTTAGCCAGTGGAATGGTAAGTCAGTGGAAAAGCCAACAGCAGGAGATAAGCCAACGAAAAGGCGGCCAACAGAACAACTTCAAACATGGCTTTGAAGAATATATTTCGATTCCTAACCAATTGCTAGAAATATTTTCAATCGATTGACACAAAAATTAAGAAAATCTAACGAGAAATGGATGAGTTATGATTTTGTGGTGTCCGGTTGGCATTCCTGTTGTGGTTTTTGGGCTAAAATGCGCAAAGCGGCCCTAAATCGCTTTGACAGAGTTGCCCCCGGAAACCTACAGGTTGTCTACAGACGCACTGTTACACCATGGCACATCCTAGGCAGACTCCTCACTGGCAAAGGGCAAAGGGACGCAATCCGCAATCAAATACATAATTCATGACGATTATACGAATTGATTCGAATCGAACTGGTGGTTGCTTGGTGGTTGCTCACAAATATTCAAACAGTTAGAAAACTTGTTTCGAAACAGGTTCCTCCACACATCCATTAGCAGGTCCGTTTTGATTTCTGACGGAAGTGACTTCGCGATCTGTATAATATTGTTAGAATTACGACTATATATTCGATTCGATGGGCTTATGCATCAATGCTTAACGAAGGCGAGTCGAATTCCTAATTTATTCGATATGTTTTCGGGCTGTTGACACACCAGCGCTTTTTTCGGTATATGCAAGAAGCTGAACTGAGTTACACCGTGATCCGAAAATTCGGATACACTTTCAAAATCCATTGAAATAACGCAGACGCAATATTTTGAGTTTCTTGGTATATTTTATGGAAAGAACTCTTTATGTAAATTAACTACAGCAAATGTTTCCGAATGAGTCCTCCTTTTATTTTCTTTACCAGCCTCATACGTTTTTTGAAACTGTCACAAGCTGCACGTATTGATTCCATGGGCATATACTTTCAGATTTTTTGGATAAGTACCTTGAACTGGTCAAGGTTTGCAGTGCTTCAGTTTGGATAGCATGTAGGACCAAACGTAAAAATCCAACGGATTCAAATCCGGAAAGCTCGGAGGTCACGGTATTCTATTTCAACCTGTTCGAAGCGAGTTTGTTAACTAGATATGTTTCTACTAAACCTTAGCGTCAGCTTATTCACGTTTTTTTGGAAGTATGAATCGTGAAATAACTAACTAGTGCAGGCCACTGTTCAATAATTCTTTCTGCTGCTGCTTACAGAGTTGACCACTTTGATATGACGTGTTTATTGAAACGATGCTCTTGATGTATTTTCTCAAATTCTTCCAGTCGTGATGGCCAACCTTTGAAAAAATAGTAAATTGCAATGATAAATTCTGAAGCGGCTTCTTCCAAATCTTCAACACCTTTCAGGAACACGTTATGTATCCGACAAGTTGATCGTTCATTAGCCTCTACACTTTGTTATTGACTTTTGGACCGTCACTTCTTGCTTCATTCATTTATTGAATATAAGAGATGATTTATTTCATTGGAAGTATGAAACACTTTCCAAGCATTCTGCAAAGCATCATTCAACTTATCAAGGATACCCTCGGCTTTGGTAGAACCGATGAAGAAGCGTAGAAACAACCTGGGAATCCCGAATTCCATCACAGGATGCAGCCGGAAAATTAGATGCAATACATTTCAATAGCTAGTTCAATTCAACCTTAGTTGCTTCATCAATTGATGCACTAGATGAAGGTCGTGGCCGTTCGGTTTTGATTCGTAAATACGACACAGCCACAGTTCACTTGGCCCACGAAGAATCATCCATCCCTCCAGATGCCTTGCAGTTTTCGCGTGCTGCTCAAAAGCCTGGAAACCTTTGGATATTGTGAAGGCCTCACTGTAAATTGTACAAAACGCTGTTTTCGGGCGCACTCCGAAACAAGGCAGTCATTGTGATCAGTTCTCTTCAACCATTCAGGGCGGAAAGTGCAGTTTTCCCTTACTGTTCGAAAAATGAACCCAACAACAATTATTGTTCAGGATTTGTTTGTCTGAATTTAAATGAAATTCGAATAATATTTATCTTAAATAGTTTTAACAGTTTTACCTCGAGCGTATACATCGACAAAAAATATTGCTCGATTTAAATCCGTCGTGTCACATTTGTCGATTGTAGGTATAAAGTAATACATTAATTTTGAAAAATAATGGATGGAGAAAAGTCTACAAGAGGGGAGAAGTATCGGAGATTTTCAAAAACGATTCAAACGTGGTTTATAAACAGGCCCCAAAGTAAATCTTTAGTTTTGTTTTGGCGAAATATTCAGTGGACGAAATGACTATTGTAAAAATAAGTGACTTTGACTTACAAATTTTCGAAAAATAGTGACTTTAGTGACTTTTCGGTGAAGAAAGTGACTTTTTAGTGACTGTCTTGAAAATAGTGACCAAGTCACTAAAAAGTGACCCGCTACCAGCCCTGCTAATAGCATGTTACCAATTACTAATGCTTTCTCTCCTTTCTCCTGTTCTCTTCCCTATCCCATGACCGCGAGCAATACCATACGACACACCGTGAAGACAACCTAGACCCTAAATCAAATTGAAGAAATAAGTAAGGAAAGATATGTAATCCCAACCAATTTTACTTTCAGCCAAATTTTGTAACACAAGGTAACCAATCAAATGGCCACAACAATATTATAACATATAACGGGGAAAGGAAGGGACCATCAGGGCATCCAAGTGAAACGATTTGGATGGCGAGCATGGGACTGCCTTCTTCCTATTGTTAACCATTCGCGGAACGAGGGTCATCATCATCATCCTTTCAAAACCCAAAAAAAAATCTCCCAAAAACCCAACCGTTTGTGGGCATAGCTTGCTGCGTTCTTCAGTTAAAAAAGTCGTTTTGAAAATTATGAACTTAATACGTCTGTGATAAACAAATGCCACACCTCTTCCCAAACATCACCGGTAAGAACCGTGCCCAGACATACGAGACGGGTTTTGTGCAGAAGCTGAAGAAAAACTCTGCTTCAATGCAGCCACTCTTCCGTTCCGTGCGCGATGTGAAGAAAAGAGAATTACTAAAATAATAACAAACACACTAACCACACCAATATAAGAACAACCGATGAGAATGGTGCGGAAAAGTAACCCCAAACGCATTCTCTCGTGAATTCCAAATAAGTAAAAATGGTCCATTTTCTCGTTAAGTCGCAGTAGGTTTTCGATTTTCCACAAATTTGAAGAGCACGTTTCAAAAACATAAGGCGTAATTGAAACTAAATGGATACAAAAACACAACAACAGTTTTTATTGCTTTTTACTACGTACCTTCATTTCCACCTTGAAGTTTCACAGTACACATTGAACGTTTTTCAACATCAATTGTTTTATTTACACTGAATTGTCGACAGTAACCCTCACTTTGGACACAATATTTTCAATTTAAGCGCTCTTCTTGTAATTTCAACATATCTTCAATATTGCGCTTTCTGTAGCATTTCAATAACACACATAAACATACAGGCTGCTTCTGTTCTTCTGTTGGATCAGCACATTTTTTTATTCCACAATCAAAACATGTCAACACATCAAACTCCACCGTTGCAAATAATCGTCATCGTTTTGTTGCGATCCACAATTGGAAAAGTAGTTTTCGTCGATGTTTTACTGGACGAAGCGAAACAGCAAAATAACAACAATTTCACAATCGCATGACTCCGTGGCATATATTTAGGTAGGGAATAGCCTCTCAGTGGATTCGGTAGTTGAGCTATTGGAACAGGTACATCACTTGCTTGACTCCGCACACGTATAACAATTTTGCGCACTTCTTCGATTGTTGGTAATTTCTGTAAAAATGAGAAGATGATACCGAAAAAATAGGACATGGTTCTACGATAGTGCAAAGGGCGTTTGTTCCTTTCAGGGCGAAGCCCCCCACGGATTTATCCACATCCATCATGGAAGATCTACCCATTTCGGAACGCCTGTCTGCAGTGCTGCCAGTTATGGTGGTGTTATTGAAAAAACTCACATACCGTAGTTTTCACCCGTTTACTGCGCCACAAGTGAGGTAAAGTGGCCGCAGTTACAAGTGGCAAAACAGTCTTCCCATTCGCGATGATTCTGTGCAAATAAAAAAAAATGTAACACTTCAGGTGATAACAGTCACTTTTGCAGTGCCAGCGAGTCATCTTAACTCATTTGAGATACAGGGGGGAATACTCCGCGTTGCCTTAATTATTTATACTCTATCACATTGCATCGTCAAGCCTAATCATCCGAAGAGAATATCGACCACTGCAGTTCATCTCTATGATACTAAAAGCGAGATTCTTGTGCTAATACCGATGTTCACAGTTCATGATGTTTATAATTTTGAAAAGTTTTCGTTCTTCATGAATGCACTGCAATATATTGAGAGTATGCATATAGCTGTAACAAAGGAATTATTATATTATGTAGATATTTCATAGATCATAATTAGAACACTATCGGTAAGTGCTCGATAGGTTATTTCATGTTCTTTGGGCATCGACGGTTCAATGATAAGAGTGTGAAATATCGTTGAATTACCAATGATTCCAAATTCTGAAATAAATATAACATAACGACATGCCTCTATATTCTTCAATCTAAATACTGTTTCTCATGAACTATGAACAAACAGTAATTCAAATGATAGAACTACACCACGTCGTTATGTTAATCCACATAAATTTTGGCTATTCAATAATGAAAGGCAGACTTATTTCGATCCTAGTTAAGAAGCTAAACAAAATTTTATTGATTAATGGCACAAAAGTGTCATAACGGAAAGAATATAGCTAACAATAAACCAACTCTTTAGCAGTTCTAAAAATCCACGCAATTGCAGCAGGTCAGCATCCCAAACATCAACCTTTCACTTCACACCACCAGCCTCTGGCAGCACTGCAGCGCCGCACGGGCTCGCAGCATAGGGCAGCTCGCTAGGCGCTCTCTCTCGCTCTGGAAGGCTATCATTCCACACACCACAAATTCCTCCCCGTATTTTGTGTTATTTTTACATCCCGTTTTTTCAATCCGAACACTCTGTCACAACACATAACATTCGCGAAAATTCACAGAAAACCGTCACAAAACGCGCATATCACTAGATCGCGGATGAAGTCCTTCATCTACGGGTCATATTGTGCAACATTCAACCGAAAATTCACTTGAAAAACCATGTGTTTTGATTATTTCCACTAGCAGTACGAGTTTTCACTACGTAGTAAAACGCGTCCATCTTGGCTTTTTTGAGTACCATCATAGCACTGGCAGCAAAACACACACCTCGCTCCGGGCTCACACATACCAACGTGACCCGGGCCTTCCGTCCCTTGCGTAAGCGACGAAAACAGAGCACTCACTTGGTAATCGGTTAACGGTGGATTGCACTACTACGTATGCAGTGCACCATCAAAATAATAATAATGACGAGGTTGGTCGCAGAGTGGCTAACGGGAATCCACTAGCATAACAAAACACGCGGAGTAAAGTGCTATGTTGGATGGTGTTTGTGAGGATGTGTGTATGTAATACGATCACACAGCATAAACAAGGTTTCATTCATGCGCCCAGATCACGATGCGCATTTGTTTTCCTGGAATCAACGAGGGGTGACTGACTGGAGAAATTTTTAGTTTTTTAACTGCGGTTAACGATTGTAGCTTAAGGAGCTTCTATATAGGGTCAGGGGATGTAATGATAGCCTACCAGTATAAAAATTACCATACAATTATAATACAATAATATAAAATAACATTAAAATCTATTTCCGACCATAAATCGTATTGGTCATGAATCAGATGAATGAAAGATGCATATTGTCATTACAAAAGATCTACAATTCAATCCATATGCTAGGATTTTCAACAGTTGTAAAACAATACAATTAATAGTAATTAACTCAAATTTGTTCGGAAAATAATGATTTTTTTTATAGTTGAAATACATAACAACCCGCCTTTTCTATTGTCGATGTCTCAATTTACATTAGATTCTATTGTGGTAACAATAACTCCTATTGTCATCTTATCGTTGTGAACAATACTATTAATGGTACATACTATAGATTCTTTTGTATGGTTACAATATGTTCAATTGTAATTCTATGAGTTTTTTTTTATTTGGGTAGGCCATTCATTCAGCATATCAAGCTGAACAATGCATTAGGTCCTAAGTAACATAGAGAGACTCTCTTCGTCGACTTTCTCTTTGCGTTCCTACGGCTATGTAAAAACATGTTCAAGTATGTTCAACCCCCAGTACGGTAATATAAAGTGTAATTAAGGATTCAATTCGCCAAAACATCAGCAAATCGTTTAATAGACAAACTATTAACGAAAGAGAAAGTCGACGAAGAGAATCTCTCAATGGTACTTCTCTAATGAATTGTTCAGCTTGATATGTGCCAATTATGTAATTGATTCAGCGATAATTGACAAATAAACGATTACAACGTGCCCGAGCAGGAACGAATAACTTGATAACTGGCCTTAGTATTTAAGAGCGCTGCATAAGAGGTAAAATACCTGAGTATAAATCCAACAAATACCATAAAATGGTATTGTTATGCAAATACCAAATTGAGGTAAGACAATACCAAAATAGAACCTCTCAGGTATTCGAATAACGAGTTTTGTTATTCGAGAGATATTATGCCTGCAATTCTTAGGTAGTTATCAAGATCAAAATTAGGTATTCATATGTTATTTTCTCCTGCTCGGGAGGTGATCAACTTGTTCTTATACCCCGTTCACACTACAGCTTATATTACGTGATATAGACTATCTTGATAACAGCATCTATACATCTAGTTTTCACCGGAAATAATGTGCATGGCATTTGATAGCAAGATACTTTATATCACGTAGTATAGGCTGTAGCAGTTAAGAACTTGTTCATCCTACAATGAATGCAACTGTTCTAAATTAACGATTTACATTACTTTACATCCGCCATGATTTCATTAGTTGAGCTGACAGATTTTTTACACGATCTTCAAATGTCCTAAATCTGACTTTATTTGATCAACATCTATTATTATCCACCCTAGATCTGCAGAAAATAGTCAAAAGTTCCAAATTATAGTTTCATTACCTTACCTTACCAATCAGACTAATAGTACGTTCGCACTACTGCTTATATTACGTGATATAGAGTATCTTGATATCAGCAACTATACATCTAGTTTTCACTGGAAATAATGTACATGTCATTTGATATCAAGATACTCTATATCACGTAATATAAGCTATAGTGTGAACGAACTATAAGGCCGGCGTGGCTTCTGCTGTACACAGAAGTTCTTTCAATTGTAATCGGTCCATGGCTGTAACTCGCCAGCCTCGCTGTCTGCGGAGGGTCCGCCGGTCGCCTTCTACTTGATCGATCCACCTTGCTGGTTGCGCGCCTCTTCTTTTTGTACCTGTCGGTTCGTTTTCGAGAACCATTTTCACAGGGCTGTCGTCCGACATTCTTACAACATGCCCAGCCCATCATAGTCGACCGATTTTTGCGATGTGTACGATGGGAAGTTCTCCCAGCAACTGGTGCAATTCGTTGTTCGTTCGCCTCCTCCACGTTCCGTCTTCCATCAAATTAAAGTTTCATACGGAATGATAAATTGGGATTTTGCAAGAAAATCGTAGGCCTAATTTTAGGGATCAGCTATGAAATGTGTTTCTTACTATGATATTATCACAGAGAACAGACGTTCATCTTCGATCTGCTACTTGTGTAAAACTTTAAACCGACATTTCAAAAGTATGTCGTTATGCTCCTGGTAGGCGGCGCTGCAGTAGTGCGATAACTGTCATGTCAATGTTTTTCAATAAAAAGCCTAGCACTGAACCTGAAAAATTGTGTTTGTTTTTCTCTGCACTTGCTTTTTATACCGGCTGCCCATATTAACTTTTACACACGTTTTTTAAGGAAAGGTATATGGACATCAATGTCTGTTCTCAGCGATATTATGTTCATTAGATAGTTTAATATTGGCATTGATAAATAGGGGTTTCTAAATATGAGACCATAAGCTTTCCAAATAGAATATCTTAAATAGTATTTAAGGAAACAAACCTGTATAACACAAACTATAGTGAATGTTTTACGATCAATAAAATATAAGCACAAATCATTTTGGTCTTTTAAGGAGTTGTTTCGTAAATGTTGAGTTCAGTTAGGGGGACATTGCTAACACTGAAATGTCTAAAAAATATTAGGAGAAAACCGTACGAAAATTGTTCTTTATGCGAAATGTGGATGATTAGACATCCATGAATAGATCCAATATGGCGCTTATACACGGATATCACATCCATATTCTTCGAATGTTTTTTTTTTATCCCCATAGGATTGCTATGTTCGGGGTTGGTTCCGGAAGGATTAGTCTATGGTGACCGAATAAACACCGGGCTTTCGAAATCAGCTCACATAATATTCTTGATAAAGTTTGGGATTCAGTATCAGTCAGTGTACGCGTTTTGTTATTCAGGTATTTGTTATAACTGGCCCACAATTGATTCGTTGCGGATGCGTTTGCGTGAATTTGACAATTTTCCCATAGGTTTTCTGTCAAATTTACGTCAACACATCCGCAACGTATCAACTGTGAGTGACTCTTTAAAGTTCATGTTTTTGTACTTGTCCGTTTCATTATACTATTATTGATATTCTTGTCAGTGCAATTTTCGGTATCTGCACCATTTGATATAGTACAGGTGTAACTATTTAACAGCTATCTTCCTTATTCCACTCATCGGGAAAATATGCTGCTCTGTTAGACATGGATATTTGTGGACGGTCTTTTAATATATAGTTATGTTTGTATGTATGATGTGTATGTAGTTTTGGAAATGTTAACCGATTTACTTACCCACACTGTTGTTATTACTTTTGATTTGTTGGATAAGGAACATACCGCCTTAGATGATACTCGCATGCATGTGCTTCATCCACGTAGGTCTTTCTTGGGCGGTTACTTGGTCTTGTTCCAACCAGAGGCCGAGATGCCTGACTATCAAGATTGCGTCGCCATGAGACTTGGATTTGCTTCCACTGTGACCCTAGCAGGCATCAAGCCAGCCTTCCTGATTCTTGTATTGTTTCTTTTCTCGTTCTATAAGTATACGAAAATATTCGCTCCTCTACCAAAAACATTTAAACCAAACGTAGTGAGTGGTGATGATTTCCAGAAAATTGCAAACCGAGACCCAAACTCAGTTATAACAAAAGTATAGAAATTAATAGACGATGCATTGAATAGCTGTAATATATTTCGCCAATGCCCAGGGTCATCGATATCCTTCGAATGTTTTCGCCCTGAAAAGGAAAGTTTTTCAAAATTTTGGTGGTGCATATGAAATGAAAATTATCAACTTTCAGCACATGATTTCTTTTGCTATTTCGTACAAAGTAACGCGAGCTCTTGACAATCTGTAACCATGCGTAAATCAAAACTTCTTTCAAACGTTTCAAAAATATAGCAAAGCAATTCTTGCCATCTGTGCTCGATTGAGTTCTGAATATGATCTAAAGTGCACACCCGAATATGAAATTCAACCCAACCCATGTTGTATATTATATAAACACAGTCTATTGTTGATAGTATATTTTACTATGGCTCAATTGTTCTAATTGAGATTCTATCTTTGGCTTAATTGAAGGTTCGATAAAGTTACAATCCCAGGCTCATGTTTTACGCCGAGCAATGTGAACAAACTTTCAACAAAACGTTTGTTTGGTTGCACAAACTGACGCACAGTTTAGTGTTTGTGACCAACCTTTGATTGTTTCTGACCCCTCATGACAACCTCTTGCCTCCTCTTGACCACTCCTGAATTCCCTCACCATCCGCCTCCTCACCACCATCCTCATCGACAGTCTCCCTTGCTCATAATCGAACTTCCCTTAAACAAAAAAAAATATCGAAAACCAATTGTCGATCACGATACGATCGCCCAGTCCTAGCATGATTGCTGTTTAAAAAAAATCCGTAAAAATAAATCGGGTGAATTATTGGATAAGTGTTATTCGTTTTATTTTATTATTTTTTTTTAGTCAAACAATAGAAACCTCTTTGATAGAAAAATTAAAATTTAAAATTAATTATACTCCATCGATAGCCATTGGATTTTGATGCAGTTTTTTGCAATAGATCACACAATTATCCTTGTTTGTCGATCTGCACTGTTTATTTCGAAAATATCCGTAGTTTTGGATTCCAAAGTGGGAGCACTGGGATAAGCTGTAATTTTTAGCTGTGAAACATGGCATGCGTCTTATCATGGCTTGGCAAAACTAGGTCATCAGAAGAGGATTTCTGACCATATTGGCCTTGGTGGATGATATAAAAATAATTTGGTTAAATATATGGTAAGAAATTCAAAGAATGCCCTCCGAAGATAAAGTTTGGCAAACTCATATAGCCATATAAATTACATAATTTTATATGTCGAAGCCAGATTTTGGTAGAGTAAAGATCTGAATATGACCACTTTTCTGGAGGAGCGCGGATTCTGTAGGATCTCCATAAGTGGCCAGTATTGTCAGAAATCATCAAAACACTTTCTCATGACCTAGTTTTGCTAAATCATGAATTTTGATGTGGCACAAGCCAGGTTTTGACAACGATTTGAATATAACCACTTTTCCGGAGGAGCTCAGACTCCGAAGAGTCACCATAAGTGACCAGTATAGTAAGAAATCCCCAGAATGTCTTCTGATGACCTAGTATTGCAAAGTCATGAAGTTTGATAGGCCGCATGCCATGTTTCGCTTCTAAAAATATTGTGTCCACCATATTTTTTTGCATCGATTGTAACGTTTTTCTAACCGCCCCCCCCCCCTTTACTGCGTGACATAATTAATAGACCTTCCCATTCATGTATGAATAAGCTGATTCATCTTTTTGAAACTTATATGCCCTATGTATACAAGCTGTAAAAGAGGCCATGGAAGCATATTTGAGTGCAGAACCTTGATAAGTTTTTGAGTGAAAGTTTTAAAAATTCAAGATTAAGTTTTTATCAATCGAAAACATTATTTTTTCTCTAAGTATATCAATTGAATTCGTAGGACGTGGAGCAAGACAGGTAATTGTTACCCATTGTATCTATATGTCCTTTTTTAATAGGTTTGCGTCGACCATAAGGTGAATCAGTTGAATGGGTTGTGTCGATACGTTGTTCCATAATATGTTGTTATCGGGCGTAGCGTTTTGTCTATTGTTTCGGTTGCCTATTGTTCGTTGCACGAGTGATCGAGTGAGCATAAGAAGTCGCGGTTTGCCGGGTAAGATGGGTCGTTGGAGAGGTACATAATTAATTGTGATACAAATTATGCGTTCGCCATGCTCGTCGGGCCACCCTATCTTGGAACAAAAAAAACCACTATCCCATTTTGTAAATGACTCCAGTGGCATCCGTACTGTTGGTGTAGATCGGTCCAAGTTAGCTCTCAGACGATGAGGTAAATTGCCTTGTTTTCCCAATGAAATACCACTATCACACTCTTGACACTTGACCTACATTCGGGCGGAGCTGGTGCCTGTATTCCCTTAAGGCTCGAACGCAGTGATAACGGAAGCGGAACGGCGCCTGGCAGCGGAATAGCCCAATCTAACTAAACTGCTTGTTGGATAGAAAACTGATTAGATCCAAGTTGATTCCAATTGGACATATCGACGTCATTTGCGATAACTGTCAAACTTGCCTTTTCCGTTCCGTTTCCGTCCACATTACGTTTGGGCCTTTAGTTTTGGATTACCAGTTTTTACACATTGAAGACGTATGTTAGTCCCAAGCGTCATCTGTTTGTTCTCTGTGTAATAACAGCTGAACTGGCAACAACGGAGTAGCAACTTCGGGCGGTCAATCATGCTCATGCGCAAAACAAGTATTTTGGTTGTTCATTCCATAAAACAAATGGATAAACAAAAATGCCACGCGTCACACCTATTGTTAGTGTCTTCATATTAACGTTCTACGACGTGGCAAAGGAATAAATGTATCGAATATGTGATACTTTCTTTCCCTACTGGTCAATTTCTTGGTCTCACATGCATGTTTATAGGATGAGATAAGCCCTTTCACCGTGGACAAGGTTTGAATTAAAATTAAATTAAAATTAAACAAAAATTATAATAATATTAGATGTAAATTTGATTAATATTCATTCAAAACAAAATCAAACAAAAATTAAATTCAAATTAAAGTCAACTTAAATTTAAATTAACATAAAATTAAATTGAAAGTGAAATAAAATTGAAATAATATATAATTCAATGAAATTCAATTATATTACCCGTTCTGGTTTCGTTCGGCCAAGATTCACGCGGCATGTCGGTTTCTTCGGGCGATTAACCTTGTTCTTTTGCTTCACTAATATCACAGTTGTTGCAGCAATCAATATGCTGGCATCAATAAAATATATTTGTTATCATTTAATAATAATTAAAAAAAGGTAGCTAAATAATATGTTCTCCAGTCTTTGCAGCGAAAAGAGAAAAAAAAAACGTTCGGGTTGAAAGTTCCGTTGTGTTTCTATTATGCATGTGCATTATGCACTCAATAAATAAATTCATGATAACATGTTAATTAACCAATAAAACAAACAACATTTTCAAAATACTGATTAAGAAATAATGTTGAATAATGCTGGCTGGTGATCCAACAATAAGGATGACAAATCATAACCATTCGCATGCAGCTATACAGAGAATATCCTTAAAGTAACCCCTCAACACTGACTCTCTGTTTATGCCCGGAATGGCGGCAACCAGCAAAGCATTATAACGAACACTCCTCTCCACCTTTTCGGTGGAATGGAAATGCGCGCCCGAACCAACACCTTAACCGAGCTTTGTTTGTGTGAGATGAGTACCTTCCACCAACGCTTCCCTTTCCGAAAGACACTCACTTGTCCGATCCAGCACTCATGTTCCTTCTATTCTCCATGCAACATCCGTTCCTACCCCAAATCCGCAATCTTAACCACAGTCGGGCCCAATTTTCCACCAAACTGAACAGGAGCCCCAACGTTTTCGGGCATAACCGAGGCAGAAAAAAGCATCCCCCATATGAACTCTTTTCCCCATTGAATTTCCACGTACAACGCCCATTTTGCACCGCTCTGAGCTGCTGGGATGGCTGGTGAAGAGTTATGGGCACAAACGAAAGGACCGTAATAAGAAATAGGAGAATGTTTGTCCGCGATGTAGTCGCAGATGAAGCCGGGAGCGGAGGAATGTGGGATATAAAACGGAAGCAGAACAGAACCAGCCAGCAGCCCAACGAATGAAACTAGGCCATAAGGATATGACGACGAAAAGGACGCTGCTGTGGATCTTGCGTATGCTGGACGTTTGCTTTCTTTTTTTATTTACTTCGTTTTCCATTCAAGGAGTAGCAGAAGTCGTTACATAAACAGATCCGGATCACGCTAATGAAAATATTGTACTTCAAAAGCCTGGGATGCTGATGATAAGCTTTTGCGGAGCTATAGATAAAAGTTTGCCATTGCGTTGAGATTAAATAAAATTGTACTGTCCGTCCATTATCCGGTGCCCGAAGTCAGCAGTTTCACTCTTAATACACATTGGTGTGGCTTAAAATAGTCGTGCACTGATAACAATTCCATGGTTGTACCGACAATTTAATCATGGTTAAGATGACTATTGCATATAATGGTTACAATAACCATGAAAATGGTCGAATTACTCACAAGGACTATTCCGACCTTTCGTAAATGTTGTATCGACTATTTTTTGTTTTGCCCATGTTCATAGTCGATCGAAAATAAATATACTGTTATAATCATCCCAACCACCAATAATGGTTAAATTGCCTATCCATTTTTTCTTAGAGTACAGCTAATATTTAAATAAGAACTTTCCTATCGTTTGCTCTTCAAATTATTGCCAAATTTGTCAGATTCTGTTACACATACTTGGAATACTTACAGGGTTTTTAAGAGACATTTTTTCACTAACCAAAGACGCCTCAACGTTTGCTAAGGCGTTTGTTTTGTATCAGTTCTTCTGCAGAATGAACAAAGTAGGGTCTTTTTCAGTAAACTATTAATATTAAATATAGGTTGGGACATGTCTCTTTTTTCGAACTCTTCGTACCCTGAAACCTTTTTTGCTTCCGGCAATTGTTACAATATCTGCAACCTAGACGTATCTCAGAAAGTTCATTGGAAGCCACCGATCCACTCAACCTAGTCCGGCCTTATGTAGTCATCATTTCACAGTCCTGTCGGTCCTATGGTTGAGGGTTGGGAAGTGGTCTTAAACATAATATTAATGCTGATTATGATATGTGCGATGCTTCGTCTTACTCCCGCAGCTCATTGGTCAACATTTTTCTGCCGTCCTGGGACGCAATGTGGAAAGCTAATTGAAAGTCCCTAATATTACATAGGACGAAAGTTCTGCGATATCCTACCAGCTTCCAATCCAGCGTTTCTCTGCAGATCTTGTGCTTCATAATATATGACCGACTCCCCCCGACTCACGTACGTTCTTATATTTCGAATGACATTGGCTTCTGATGACCCGCTATCGTTGTTGTAAGTGTTGTCCGTATTGGTATCCAGCGATTTGGTCTTGCTGACGTTGCTAGTGAGAACCTCCGTAGAGGAGCATTCGGTTAGGTCATTGAGGTCACTTTGCATACCATAGCACTGTTGCGTTAATATGGCCAAATCGATATTTTTGAGGTGTTCCATAGTGATAGACTGGAAGAACAACCCACGGTTTGGTGCAAAGGCAATTGTATACATTCTTCCCTCAAACCGGTGACTTCCCGGATAGCGTTGGTGAAGTCTGACTATGTACGTAAAACCCTCGTACTGCTGTTTTATTTGGGACTTCCGACAGATTTTCGTAGTTAAGACGGTCGAAACGCTTTTTCGTAGTCAAAGAAAACTCATCCATCTCTTCACAATGCCAATGGAGTGCGAGTGTGATGTCGTCCGCGAACTCATATATGCCTAGATGCCGATGGATCCCCTGGTGACTTCCGTGTCTTTGGTAGCAACACTAGGGTCTGAATTTTCCAGCCGTCCGGAAAGACGCTCTCGTTCAGACACCTTTGCATCACCACCCTGAACATTTCGGGAACCAGCAAGATAGCCGTCTTGCTGGTCAGGTTCGGAATACCATCCGGTCCCGGCGCTTTGTTCACCTTTAGCGACTTTGCTATAGGAATGAATTCTTCCTCTGGTCAATAGGCGTCACTCCACGGATTTGTATTGGCCTTCTGACACAGGCCCTCAAAGCAGGTTCGCATGCTGGCCTCTATCTCCCTTTTTAGCGTGGCATTTGGCTCGATTCTAGCGGCGTCTGACCGTGCTCTTTGTATCCTCCGTCTTGTGTGGAGGCAATACACCAGCGATCTCCCATTCCCCGGTTTGACTTCCCTCGACATGATCGCATCGGTATGCTTCTACACTGGCTCATCAGCAGTTTCGTCTTTCTTTCTATTTGCGAAGGGAGCGCGTCTGCTGGCTCTTTGGTATCAGCAAAGTCCTCTCCCTCTTCAGTTGAGCTACCAGCAGCCTTCGCGCCAGCGTATCTGCTTGTATCATCGTCAAAAATAACAACAGCTTCTTCTTCTAAGGGGAAACCTCTTGCTCGAACGAGAAATTTACCACCAATGGAACATCGTCAACAGTCATCAGTTGAGCATACGGAAACGTACTTTTGAAAAATTTTACGTCCCGAGCAATCTTTGCCTTTCGCGCTTGCATGTCCCGAATCGCACGGAATCGAAAAAATGACTGGTTTGATGGCGAATGCAAGCAGTTAGTAGAGGAGAAGAATGCAGCACGGCGAGAGCGAATGTGGAACGGTATAGACAAAATTCTATACTTCGAAGGAAAAAGCACCAGAGGGAGGATCGAGACCACGAAGAAATGGAAGCACTGTACCGTGCTAACGACACACGCAAATTCTATGAGAAGTTGCGTAAAGGCTACGTACCACAAGCTGATACGTGCAGAGACCTGGATGGCAACCTTCTCACAGGAGGTGGAAGCAGTACTTCGACGAGCCCCTGAACAGTAATGTTACAGCGAACGAAAGTAGCTCGGTAATAAATCTAGAAACACGCGCAGAAGATGACAGGACCCCAAGATCAACCCTTCAGGAAGTTGAGGAGGAAATTGGTCGGTTGAAAGACAACAAAGCCGCTGGTGTTGACCAACTCCCAAGCGAGCTATTGAAATACGGTGGTGAAGCACTGGGCAGAGCGCTGCACTGGGTAGTTACCAAGATTTGAGAGGAGGAATGTTTACCGGAGGATTGGGTGGAGGGAATAATGTGTGTCCCATCTATAAAAAGGCGACAAGCTGGATTGCTGCAATTATCGTGCGATCACACTACTGAGCGCTGCCTTCAAGTTGCTCTCCCAAATGTTATGCCGCCGCCTGTCACCAATTGGAAAGGAGTTGGTGGGGCAATAACAAGTGGGCTTCATGGGTGCCCGCGCTACTACGGAGCAGATTTTCGCGATTCGGCAAGTCCTGCAGAAATGTCGCGAATACAACGTGCCCACACATCATCTTTTCAACGATTTCAAATCAGCGTATGATACAATCGATCGAGACCAGCTATGGCTAATCATGCACGAATATGGATTTCCGGAAAAACTGACGCGGTTGATCAAAGCAACGATGGATCGAGTGATGTGTGTTCCCGAGTATCAGGGACGCTCTCGAGTCCCTTCGAATCTCGGAGAGTGTTACGGCAAGGTGATGGATTGTCGTGTTTGTTGTTTAACATTGCACTGGAGGGTGTGATTCGAAGAGCTGGGATAGACACGAGTGGCACGATCTTCAGGAAGTCTGCCAACTATTTGGCTTCGCCGACGACGTTGAAATCGTAGCACGTAACTTTGAGACGATGGCGGAAACGTACATCAGACTTAAGGCTGAAGCTGGTAGGATTGGGCTTGTGATTAATGCGTTGAAAACAAAATACATGAAGGGAAGAGGCTCACGAGAAGACAATGTTAGCCTCCTAGCACGAGTTCAGATCGACGGTGATGAAATCGAAGTAGTAGACGAGTTCGTGTATCTGGGCTCATTGGTGCCGGCGAAAACGACACCAGCAGAGAAATGCAAAGACGCATTATGGCTGGCAATCATGCCTACTTTGGACTTCGAAGGATGCTAAGATCGAACAAAGTTCGCCGAACTACAAAGTTGATCATCTACAAGACATTAATTAGACCGGTAGTTCTCTATGGCCACGAAACATGGACATTGCTAGTTGAGGACCAACGCGCACTTGGAGTCTTTGAACGGAAGGTGCTGCGTACCATCTACGGTGGAGTGCAGATGGAAGACGGAACATGGAGGAGGCGAATGAACCACGAATTGCACCAGTTGCTGGGAGAACCTCCCATCGTATACCTCGCAAAAGCCGACTGACTACGATGGGCTGGGCATGTCGTAAGAATGTCGGACTACAGCCCTGTGAAAATGGTTCTCGAAAACGAACCGACAGGTGCAAGAAGAAGAGGCACGCAACGAGCAAGGTGGATCGATCAAGTATAAGGCGATCTGCGGACCTCCGCAGACAGCGAGGCTGGCGAGTGACAGCCATGGACCGAATAGAATGGAGACAACTTCTATGTACAGCATGTCCCGCAATCTAAGGTGCGTAGCCGATCATAATCATTTCATGGCTCTTTGCATCCAACTTTTCCCGCTGCTGATTTGAAATCCATGCAAAGCATCGGCACCCGAACCCGCGTAGCATTTCCAAACTTTGCTTCGAATCAAACCAGCTTTCAGCCGGAAAAACTGCGCCAGGTAGGGCAGTCGTGGAACTTTGGTTCAACAGGTACACACAACAACGCTGCCTCGGATCACAAGGCTTTTTGGCACACCCGAATCGACCAGAGGTCTGTTGAAGCTTGCAGCGACTCCGTTTTGCTGAGGCGTACAAGCGAAGGTTACCTCCAGTTGTATGCCTTTTCGCTTTTAGAACTGCTTTTGGGCATTAGAGCAGTATGCTCGTCCCTGGGTCAACAGTCAATTTTGAAAACGACAGTCCAGATGCTGCCGACACTGTGGCTTCATAATCACGGAACTTGTCAAATTCGCAGGATTTCTTCCTTAGACATCGCAAAATGTCTGTAGCCATCGGTCTGAGATTTTCAAAACTGAGGCCCTTTGTTAGAAGATTACAATTATGTGCACATAATGTAGTGCCTATAGTATGCACTATTTTCGTGCATTTTGAGTTTGCCGTGTAATGCAAATTGAACTAATGTGAGGTCGAACGTGAATGATTCCGACACAACAACAATTAGGCGCAAAGTTTCAAATTCAGAAAATCAGACCAGAAAAAAAAATCAACGGGAGGATCTCATTTCCCAGCATTGGTTTTATGCGTCTTAACATTTTTTTTCATAGTCGCCCCACCGCATGTAAACATCGCCACAGACACGCGCTAATTTTGTTAGCGGGATGTGGGCTGATGCTTTTATGAAATTTTCTCTCCACCCACCTCTCCCACCTACACACATACAAATTGAATTGTCGAATTCGACGTGATTGTGTGCGTGAGGTAGTCCATCCCTTATTTTGCAATGGTATGCGGCGTTGCCTCGTGGGTGGCTGCGAGCGGCGGTCACTCTCAAATGCGGTGAATACGCCTTGCGTTATGCTATCCGTGTAGCATCGAGGCTTGTAGTCAACGAAAAATCGGTTCCACAAGGCGTAAGATGAGAAAACGCGTTTTTCGGTGGACAGAACGTCACAAACGTATGTACAGAGAAACATAGCGTAGAAAATAAAATGTCAAGTGGGTGTTTACGAGCAACACAGGCAGGTGTAACGTTCTGACCGAGTGATATCTAGGCCAATTCGTTTATAAATAGACCGAATCAATCGATACTAATTAATTTCTTATTTGTCATATTTGGGTTCGCATGATGCTCGATTATGGTTGGACCTCTTCACGAAGGAATTCCATTTTGGTCGAGGTTAAAACGTTCCTTACGCAAGCATGCCAAGTATCAACAATGCGTGCTCTGCTTTTAGTTTATCTGGAAATGGTCAAATTAAGCATAACTTTTCAAATAGGCGTATCTAACATTTGATAGGAATTGCGAAAAATGCCATAGAAGTTCCAGATGCTTCAACTAAATCCTATTTCACTTTACCTCAAGTTTTATTCGATCTTTTCATTCTATCATGGTTAAGAAATATTAAAAGAAGTAAATTTTTTTTAGATAATCAACACATACACCGGTTTGCCCTCATACCATACACATACACCGTGTTAGATACGACAGTGTGACATCTTGCTTGAAACATACACCGGTTGGATACGTCGTTATTTCAGAACGTTTCGCACTTGCGTCATGTCAGATACACCGGATATAATTTTTAAGAGCAGATACGTCGGCTTGCTGTTTGGTGTATCTGAACTATTTGCATAACATTTAAAAAGATCGGATAGGTCGCATATGAAATTTGGTGCACATAACTGAATAATTTTGATAATATTATATGGCAATTACTACTACATTAAGGGTGTTATTAATGACAGGATAGAATGAAAAACCCGATATGTTTACACTTGCGACATACGTCCTATTGAAAAGTTATGCTTAAAATACTTGTATGCTTCAACCAGCCGTATGATACTTTTATTCAAAATATGAAATTTTCATGACTCATGGAAGAGTGGTTTAAAGGTCCCCTCACCGAAAATTTGTCTTAGAAGGCTGTTGTCTAAAGCAGTTTTATACAAACTGCCATAAGGGAACGTCCATTAATTACGTCACGCAAAAAGTGACTTTTTTTTACACCCCTCCCTCCCTTGTCACGTTTTTTGTATGAACCATCAAATTTTTTGTATGGATCGTCTCGTTTTCTCAAACCACCCCTCCCCCCTTACAGCGTGACATAATTAATGGACTTTCCTAATGGATGTTTTCATTCAGTGGTGAGAAATCAATCCTTAGTTAGGCCCAATTGATAACTCGAGAAAGAGACTTACCTAAAACTTGATATCAAGTTTTTCCTTATACGTTGACGTTTTAGGATTCCGTAAGAAAACCTTGTTTGGTGAGAAACCGGGGTATAAAGCTTATATGCCCTTTGATTCTTTCTCGCCTTTCTCTCGCTCCATCTTATTTAGATGAGGGTCTACTACTAAATTTGTTTTTATTTCCATTCTTTGTTTAAAGGGTGTACTGAATGAAATTGTGACACACACACAAATATTCAGCGAAATTCGCCCGTTCAATCAACCATCAGCAAACTTTCAGGGAGTAAAATAAAACATGTTTCGAATATTTTCCCATATTTGTTTTCTTCAATTTCAATTCCATATCTATTTTTTCTTCATATCTTCCTCCGATTTCACTTCATTCTAATGCTTCCGAAGTGCCTGCTTCATGATGGCTCAGTACTTTTCATTTGGCCTCCGTTCCAGTGACGTCGGGGGGGGGGGGGGCTGGGTTGAAGGTTCGGCACGAAATTGACTTCCTTAGCCTTGTACCACTCCAAAACCTCTTTCGAGTAATGGCATGAGGCTAAATCCGGCCAGAAAACCGTAAGACCATCGTGTGACCTCAGAAAAGGGAGTATACGCTTTTGGCGGCATTCCTTTAGGTACACCTGCCCATTAACCGTTCCAGTTGTCAAGAATGGGGTGCTCCGCTTTCCACAACAGCAAATTGCTTGCCAGATCATATATTTTTTGGCAAACTTTGACATCTTCATGTGGTTTTGCCAAAATCTGGGCTTAGAGCTTCCGTGCAACGTGTTTTACCTACCGTATTCTGCCGTTCATTGCGTCTTTTGGACTTTGCACGTGTGTAGTCCTTAACTTTTTTCGCATCTTGCACGAAAGTTTTAGTTAGATTCAGTTTCTTCGCCACATCTCGAACTGAACTGTTGGGATTCCTCTTGAACGCTTGAACTACCCGCTTGTGATCCTTAACACTATTCGGAGATTCATTTGGCCACTTTTTGCTTTCCGATCAATGGGCAAACGTTCGTAGTACCGATTTGAAACACGAGACACCGTAGAATGTACCATTCCCAGCTACCTGCAGATGGCACGATGAGAAAGATCCGGATTTTCGAAGTACGTGCGCAAAATTTCTTTGCACCGCTGCTGTTCTTCCGACTCCATCTTCGCAACGATTGCACATCTGGCAGTGAAACTTACACAGCGTAAACAAATACACATTGAACTAATTCTACCCAAAATATCAACAGGAAATACCCAACGGGTGAAAAGTTACAGCCATTTAAAAGTGGTGCAATTTGATTCCGTACAACCTCTATTTACTTATTTACATTATAATTGTTTTAGCCCAATGGGCTCTTCAACTTTGTTTAAGTGTTTAAAATGTTTGTTGTGTTTAGTGTGTTTATGTTATAAAAAAGTTTAACGTTCTGCCCTTGGGGCATTGTTAGTTTCAAAATTGGTTAACCTACTTATACTAAAAATACAGCTACAATTTTCCGGATGATCTGGTGATCCGATGTCAGGCAGCGTGCCCAGTACCGATTGATAGACTCACTAAAGCGATCATCGAGCATTTCTATTTCGGCCAGACGGTGGACCTCAGACCTGTTCTTGTCCTCGGAGGGGTGTTCAGGATCATCCTGAGGAACTTATTTTGAACGCGCTGAAGCTTCAGGTGATGTGTTTTAACGCAGCTATCCCAGATTGGCATGCCGTACTCGATGACTGGAAGTATGATTTGCTTATAGACAGCAAGCTTGTTTTTCAGGTTAAGTAATGTAGACCTTCTGTTGATCAATGGGCACAGTAGCTTCAGCAGAACGTTACACTTTGTGACAGTTTTGTGAACCTGCTCCCTGAAAATAAGCTTGCTGTCTATTGTAACGCCAAGATAATCAGCTAATTTGGTCCATTCCATCGTTGTGTTGTTTAGCCTAATTTTACAATCCTCAGGCGGAACAAGTCTGGGAGAGTTTGGGAAGAGGATGACCTGGGTTTTCGCCGCGTTGATACAGATCCTCCATTCAGTGAAGTATTTCGACAGGACATTCAGGCTTCGTTGCAGTTTCGCGGTAAGCGCTCTTGATACCCTAGCATTGTGGACGACTGCGGTATCATCGGCGAACAACGACAGAGATCCATTTTCAGGGAGCGAAGGTATGTCCGAGGTGAAGAGGTTGAACAGAAGTGGACCAAGTATACCTCCCTGCGGAACACTGGCGGAGATCTCCTGTGCATCGTAAACTGCTCCTTGAAGCAAAACACGGAATGTCCTGTCGGACAGATAATTTTCAATTATCTTCACCAGAGAGACAGGAATATTGTATCTTTTTAGCTTATACACCAGGCCATCGTGCCACACGTTATCCAAGGCCTTCTCGATATCGAAAAGTGCCATGGCAGATGATTTTGTTCCACCTGAAGATGTTGGTTACTCCGTTAAGTTGGTGTGCTGTTGAGCGACCGCGTCAGAATCCGAACTGTTCGTTAAGCAAGATGTTATGCTCGTCGGCAGACGAGAGAAGCCGACGGTGGAGCGCTTCCTCAAACAGTTTCGACACTCCTGAGAGAAGGCTGATGGGCCTATAGCTCTTGGAACATGAAGGATCTTTCCCAGGTTTCTGGATGGGGATGATTTTGACTGAGGGGAAGTAGCCAAGTCGAAGGCATTGGGTAAAAACCATCGCCAGATGATTATAGAACTGGGAACTCAATTGCTTGAGCTCCAAGTTCACGATGTTAACGAAACCTGGGGCCTTCATGTTCTTTGAACCTTTGATATAAGGCAACAATTCGTCAGCTGAGATCTCCCACTCCTCAGTAAAGTCGGTGGGGCTTAAATTGATGTTAAAAATAACAGCGCTAACGCTAATAACAGCGTTAAAAATAACAGCTTCGTGTGGACTGGCGATGTTTTGTCCGAGATTATGGGAGCCAACAAAGTGTTGACTTATGTCAGCAGCCTTCTCTGCAGGATCGATCAAGCGATCCTTACAGCCATTGCTGTCTAGTGGGATCAACGGTGGAATGGGGCTTGGTTTAGTTTTTAAAATTTTTGCCAACTTCCAGAACGGCCTTGAACATTCTGGGAGAGAGCGGATCTTGTCGGTGAAATTATTATTCTTAAGGTCCACCATTCTGGTGTTCATAATTTTCGTCACTCGATTACAGTAACTTCTTAGCGTTGGCAAACCAGTTCACTGGTATTGCCTTTGGATGGCGTTTCGCAATTGTATTAGATCTTTAGTGGGTCTATCAATCGGTACAGAGTTGCTCACCTGATCAATCACCGGTATATGTTGCTCCCAGGCCTTTGATTGATTGGGCAAGGTCCATTATTTATGTCACGCAGTAAGGGGGTGGGGGGTTTGGGAAAACATGACGATCCATACAAAAAAAATTGAAGGTCCATACAAAAAACATGACAAGGGGGGGAGGGGGGCTTATAAAAAGTCATTTTTTTGCGTGACGTAATTAATGGACGTTCCCTTGCTTGCTCGATGTTCTGCAGCTGTTCGATGTCATCAACCGACTCAAGGTGCATGTTGAAGTCGATGTTGTCGTCAACGTGTTGTGGGAACCTCTCCTAACTGGCGCGATGGTAGTTCCATCTGGTGATTCGATGCCGGTTGACCGAGGAACCAACTTCGGCCACCATATAGTGGTCCGAGTTGAGCTCCTGGTGTATGATCGGCTGGGCAATGTTGTTCCCCATGTTTATTGTTTATTGTTTATTTGAAGTAGACATCAACAGACCAAGTTTAGGTCCTAATGATGTTAAATAGAAAAAAAATACGATAAGAAACGATTACATAACCTCTTAAGTGGAGTCAAGACACAAAAATAAATAAGTAAAAATAAAATAATTGAAGCTATACACTATCTTAACTACGTGCGTCAATTGTTCTAAAAACGGTCTAAAGAAAACCTCTGACGACGTGCGTTCCGCGTCAGATGGAAATCTAAAATGGACGCCACCCTATTGAAGGTTCGCTGCAACCCGTGAATAGCGCTATTCAACCCATAGTTGGTGCGGCAAAAAGGAAGCCTGAGCATGGAGTTGAGACGCATTGGCCTTGGTTGGACGTTGATGCTAATTTGTTGAAGGTTCCGCAGTCGATTCTTCCTTGTAGCACATCTGCAACAGTTAAAGAGGCAGAGGCTCCTTGTCGACCAACTGACATCGACTTTCGTAGCTAGAAAGACGAAAAGGGTCGCTCCAAGGAAGTCTACGAAGTGCGAGCCAAAGAAAACGGCGTTGAATAGATTCGATTCACTCGGCGCCATTATCATAGCATGGACTTCAGACAGCAGTACTCCAGTGTCGAACGAACGAGAGAATAATAGAGCGATTTAAGGCAGTGAATGACACTGAAGTTCTTCGCAACCTTGAATATAAAACCGAGTGTCCTTGAAGCTTTGTCAACAGCATAAATGTTTCGTATACGTCAGTTTCGAATCCAGCTAAACACCTAGGTCTTTAGCGCACTGCGTTCGTTCGATGGTCGTACCGAGAGGCTAGTAGTTGAATAGAATTGGTTGTTTCTGACGTGAGAAGGTTATCGCCAATTGACGCCCTGTGAGATATGATCGAAACCACCTTAAAAGATTACCACCAACTCCTAGTCTGTCAAGTTTAGCGATCGCGATATCATGATTCAACTTACCGGTTGTATTACCGCCATTGGATGGGGGAGATATTCGACTCACAAATCGCCTAATGACTCGACACGACTTTTCGAAGTTTTGGCTAGCGAAAATGAAAATTGCTGATGATGAAGACTGCGTGATTTGCGAAGTTCCAGAAACGCCAGAGCCCTGTACGGTTTCCTAGGATCGAAATTTCAATTCCTATAGCAAAAAGCAAAGCAAAAATACCTGAACCTTATCGACGAACATTCAACTCTATCAAGAAGTAACTGAATTCGTAAAACAAGTTTAGTTAAAATTGTAAACAAAAGTTTTTGAAGGACGTAACGGCTAGTCGTCACTAAAACACCGCTGGGATCAATGATTATGGCCATATAGTCTGAGAAACTGGGCCAAACAGAGGAGCTGACAGCTGACAGCTCTAGACAGAAAGAAGAAGAAGAAGAAGCATGTTACAGATGTTGGCTACAGGACAATGGCTGTCCGTCAGGTCCCTGGAAAATACATATCTAAAATATAACTACACCACCAGACAAAATGGTCCAACTATGGTCTTAGCTGCCATTAGGCAACAGCAAAAAAAAGATGATGGTTAAGGCCTTGCACAGACTACGGAGTTGTAACATAATACAAGGGTGTTACAAAAATTATCAACACGAAACACGTCATCAAGATAGTCTTGTATCATGTTACAACTCCGTAGTCTGAACAAGGCATAACTATAGACTAACTCTAAGACCAGTAGGTCCCGAACAAAAACGATTTTTTTCTTGGTTAAGTCAGTACTAGCACATCGGTCCCAAGCTTGATAATGCGCCCCTAATAATGAACTCACACGAACACACTCTCAAATATTCTGTCAAAATAACACAGCAAATCAAAACAATTTATTTATTTATTTAGTTTAGTCGTCACCAACAGGCTTAATAAAGCCCCTATGGTGGTATTAAAAATATGACGAGTACAATAAACTTAAACTTAAATATTAAACCTACACACTTAGAAAATTTTACAGTATTCGGCAATTTTTTACCGAACTTTCAACAGCTGAACGTTCGGTACTCTGTTCGGTAATTAAATCAATTACCGAACGTTCGGTATTCGAATTTTTCGATGAGCTGTCAAAAAATACCGAACAGTTCGGTAACGGGAGATTTGATGATCTGTCAAACGCTACCGTACAGTTCGGTAATCTTTGTAGTCTGGTACCGAAATGTTTCGGTATTGTTGTTTGTTTTTATCGTTACACACCAACATATTCGGATGTTATTGTTTTATTAAACAAAACTACATTTGTTGTTAATTGTTTATTTTCTTATTTATTCTTGTTCGGATATATGAACTGAAATCTAGACTAAAATATGATAATTAATGATGCAAATCCGGAAACATATCCGGAGACATGTTCCCGCCAGTAGGAGAAACCTGTAAACAATTACGGAAAACCTCGATGAGTCGAGGATCCTGCGTACAACTGCTGGCGTACCTGCTCCATCACCGTTAATTTTGGGTTTCCGCCACGAGTAGAAAACATTTTAATTTAAACCATCCACACCACCTTCTGAAACACAACCGATCATTGGAACCACGAGACTTCATAGAAAATGGCCTACAGTTTGACATATAATAATACTTTACCGGGCTCCGGTAATTCAGAGTTCGTTTTACGTTTTGTTCGGTAAAGTGCTTACCGTATTCAGTGATTGTTTGTTTTTACCGTATGGATTGTATTTTTTTCTACCGAATACTGTAAATAAAATACAACATAACAGATCGTTCGGTAAAGTGTTACAAAATTAGTGTCAAATTATTTATGTTTACCGAAAAATCGGTAATACTTTATGTTTACCGAAGTATTTCGTCAATTTTTTTTACCGAACAGCAAAATCGAGTTTAAATGTGTAAACACACTTGTTCATAACGGTCTACATTTCAGAAAAAAATGACGTGACGCGTCTGCGCAGAGTTTGCCGAGGGACATCGATCGATCAATCGACAACGACTCTCGTAACTAGGCATACGAAACGGGTCTCTCCGAGGCAACCTTCTCACAGCGAAACGTAAAAACCTGCGTTGAACAGATTCGACTCTATTTGCGCCACTAATATAGCTTGGATTCCAGACGGCAGAGCAATACTCCAGAGTCGATCGCACCAGTGAGCAATCAAGGGATTTCAAGCAGTAAAGCCATCCGAAAAATAAAGCCTAGAGCTCTTGACGCCTTGTCCACGATGTACGAGATGTGAAACTTGTACGTCAACTGAGTATCCAGAATAATTCCTAGATCTTTTACGTAAGTCGTACGTTTGATTACCGCGCTTTGAAGCTTATAGTCGAAGAGAATCGGCTCCTTTTTTTCTAGAGAAAGTGATCAGCGAACACTTCTCCGGATTAACCACCATACGGTTGAGTGGCACCAGTGAGCAAAGATTTGTAGCTGCTGTTGTAGGAGGTGACAATCGTTGATAGACTGGATTCGCAAAAAATCTTCAGGTCATCAGCATACGAAAGACGGGGTCCTACGAGGGCTAGGTTCACATCATTGAAGTACAGCAAGAAGATCAGCGGCCCTAAATGACTCCCTTGAGGTATTCCTGAAGAACAAAGGCGCAAATATGTACAGCAAGGTGCTTACTTCAAGGTGTACTTCGGACCAAGGGGCTCTACAACAGTGAACCAATTTCAAATCGCTAGTTGCATATTGATTGTTGGCATAACTGCACAGAAAGAAATCTTGTAGTAAAAACTACAATTTTACCCGACTACGCCTATCTTAAAAACTACCATGAAATTTCAGTGAAATTTACTACGTTTACGGTACAATCTTCAACGTTTGTGGTATATTTGACAAACCTCATATTGATATCAACCGCACCATGGTTGATCTAATCGCAGGCATGGTAAAATCAAACGCATTTGTAGTCAGCTGAAAATTGTTGGTGATTGCGCTTAATTTAACCCTCGAAATGGTAGTTTCTACTGCGACTTTTTTTTTGCGTGTGCGTACAAAAATACTATAAGGTACAGCCCAATGGGGTTGTACGCAAAGGTGACGTAGACTACGCACCAAAGTGCAATCTAGATCGCTTGTTTAAAAAGTGGTCGAAATTGGTTTCGTTCCAAATTTAATTGCCATACACTAAAAGGTCGCGCTACAACCATAATTTTTTAATATAGCCTGTTTTGATATCTAAATTCTGGTTTTATTCACTTCCAATTGCATACGATTTCTACTAGGCCTATGTGTGTACAACTCTCAAAGGCGTGTCAAATTTCTTTTCCAATTGTTTTGGCGGCCCTGAAAAGAGCCATTTTGAGTCCAAGGGAACGGCTACTACCACCACCTCATATCGTCACGTAGCGGCACCAAGATTGAACGGCGGTTTAAATTTCCAGAGACGTCAGGGCAATCCGCAAATTTGAGTCAGTCGGGCCACTATCTTTAACGCGTAGAAGATTGTTATTCAGTCACATGCTTAGCAGCCATATGCTGCGACATTTCACTTAGACTTTCTCAAAATTATTTGATTCCTATCGAATGGAAGGGACTCTATCCAAGGCACTAGAACGTAAGAAACACGTTCAAGAACTGATTGGAATTTGAAGAGAACAATACTAGCATTAAACAACTAGTTGTAAGAGGATAATGACTGTGATAGGGAAATCATCACATGCCAGCAAACAGCGGGCTGCGATTGCATAAAAGCAAATTTCAAACAAGTTATTCAGTTATTGGTTACGTACACGCTCAGAACTCCATCTCTTTCTTTCGTATTACTATCCCTTTTTTTCACGCGGAAAAGTTACTCAATTTTCGTAAAAAGTGGATCTAGTCATAAATTGAGTAGATCCACTTTTAACGAAAATTGAGTAACTTTTCCGTGTGAAAAAAAGGGATAGTAATACGAAAGAAAGAGAGGGAGTTTTGAGCGTGTATGGCTCGAGTTATCCATATGAGTATTTCGTTCATTGGTTGTTCAACGTATTTTGTCATTTACTCCGGGATCCGACGTTTAATGAGTGCGATGTTCAGCCGGGGCGCGGTAATTGACATTTTAAACAGAACAAGAGAAAAAATCAACCAAACAAACTCTTTAGTCGGCTAACTGATTCGGTCGTCTTGAAAAAGACGGATTTAGTTGACGGGGAGAAACATGGTTCACTATTGAACTTGGGCTTTCTTTCTTGGTACAGTTTCTCGTCGTTGCAGGTAGCCATATACAGGAGACGTGGGATGATTGATTCTTGTCTCGTTGTCTGGCGACTTTTTCCCGCCAACTCGTAGGCATCCGGCACAGCCAACTGACCCACGCCTTTCTGGGCAACGACTGCTCGCCATGTTTGCTGCCACCAACTGAGTTTCTACTGCCACTGCACAGCTCCATGACTGCCGATATACTAAAGCAAATTGTGAAGGTGTACCCCTTTTATAACCTTCGTGGCTGCCTAGGAGACGTTCCTTACTTAAATATGTAATCTGTGCCAGGAAGTACAGTGTATTTGGTAAATTTACTCTGAAAAATCGACATTATAAGACATCACCTTATATTTGCGTTATTTTAAACAGTTTAATGTTAAAAAATCAATAGTTTTTATCATTGGAATCGACGCGTAGAAATATTTTCGATCGATTGGTGTAAACATTTAAAAAATGTTCGGAGAAACGACTGAGATATTAACGCTCAAAATCTGACCATATTTTGTGACGGTCGCAATAATATAGAAAACAAAGACGTAATCCTACGTCAAAATGTTATATCACTAAAATGTAATACATTCCGTTTTATTCCCGTTTACTTACTTTTTTACTTTTTGTATAAAGGTTTCCACTCGCTTGGAAACGCAAGTTGGGTTGATAATGCACTTAGCGTTAGAATTCAGATCAGGAATGGAATGGCATTGTTTTATATTTTTACTGGTTTATTTTATTGAAGAAAATCATTTAAAAATATCAGTAAGAAACGAACGTAAGTTTCAACCTGACATAAAGCGAATGACATGGAATTCAAAGATGAGATATTGCCAATATTAAGGCTTTACATAGACCTTTAGTGCTTCTATCGTTTTTACTTTCAACTGTCAAGATCGTGTTATGCGGCTCGAAGTTAAAATACTAAAATTGAAAGTTCCAATTAATCTGAATTAAGCTGCTGCTTCTTTCTCTATGTTGATCTACTGAAACCAACGTAGAACATTATTACAGTGATAATATTTGGCTTTAAGAACCTCCAATATGGATTTATATCGCTTGTAACGATAACGATGGCAATCGACTGTTTCTTTTGGTAAGTTTAAGCAACGAATAAAGTTTAATGCAAAAAAAAAAGAACCAACGAAATAAAAACGATATATGTTGGAAAGGTAAAGCTGCTCTAGAGGTAGAACAGCTTGTCATTCAGCGATTCGTCCGGGTTGCGTTTCACGGACTGTCCAATCAAATAGGCCATTTTGTGAGCGTACTGAAAAGAAAATGAGATAAATGAACACGTGTTAGCAATGGCATAAGATTTATAGTAACGTACCTGGCAGCAGGCGGGAACTCGAACACTTCCCGGCCAGTTGTAGTACAGGTAGCATAGTTTGTAACTCAACCGCTGCAAGATATCCGGGGATAGATCGGGCTGGTTGTGAACAACAATGTAATGGGTTGGCGATACGCTGCCTTGTCGCACCGACTGGGGTACCAAGAAGAAATCGAAATGGTTCCGGCGGGTGATGGTGTGGTCGAGAATGGTGCCTGGATTCGGATTTTCTAGACTTTGGCCGTCCACCTTTGGGTGTTGCAGAAGAGATTGGGAGTCATTCAGGTTGCCTAATCTTATAATCATTGTAGGGAATACTTACTCGGAACATTCGAGTGTTGATCCGCTTTTGAACTACGATAAAAACGAACTCTGGTTTGTAGTTGGGATCCACCAATTTGCACGATTCCTGCAGCTGTGGAATTTCGTACTCTGAGCACATTCTCAGTTGGCCATCGCCTACGCCGTCTCTGTAAAGGAAGATAGTATTAATCATTTCTTTAAACTTCGAAACATCACAATACTGCATTATTTAAACATAACATTTTCAGAAGATTAGGACGATTAATGATTAAGCCGCAAGTACCATTATTTTTCAAGAATGCAATACAAATTTTTTCGTTCAATAAGGAAAATGTATCACTGTATTCCCATTGCACAGTGGTCCAGTAAGCTACTTTAGGCGGACATGAGGTTTTCAATGTAAATTTGTGGTATTAGAGCTTTGGTTACTTCTGAGAACTTGTTGCAAACTTATTGTACTACAATTTGTATGAAATTATTTTTTTCTTGCATTAACCGCAAGAGTGGCGTATACTCTATCTTTTTTATGAGCCATTATCGTGAGATGATATGTTCAGCAAAGTTGTAGAAATTGTTATTATGAATGACTCGGCTCCTGATGTATGTTTTTATTGAAAACTGTATGTTACAGAAGCTTTAAAAAAGATAGAAAAATATCATCTCTCCCAAATTGTCCTTAAACGTACTCTAAGGTGTGTTAAATCAAGTCATGGTATGCCTATTTTTTTCAGATGCTCCATTTCATGTTGTAAGACCTTATAGTATGGCGTAAATTTAACTGAAAATTTACTATAAAATGAAAACAAGAAGAACTATGGTGTATTCAGCAACATTGTAGCAAATCAAGCATAACTTTTCAAATAGGCGCATCTAACATTTGATAGGAATTAAGAAAAATGAGGTTGAAGTTCCAGATGCTTTCATTAAATCCTATTTAACTTTACTTCAAGTTTTATTCGATCTGTTAATTCTATCATGGTTGAATAATATTAAAGGAAGTAAAAATCCTGGTTTTCATTCACTTTCGCTCTATTTTTGAGAAAATTAACACATACACCGGTTTGCCTCCATACCTACACATACACCTTGTTAGATACGTCAGTGTGACATCTTGCTTGTAACATACACCGTTTGGATACGTCAGTATTTCAGAACGTTTAGCACTTGCGTCATGTCAGATACACCGGGTATTATTTTCAAACGCAGATACGTCGTCTTGCTGTGTGGTGTATCTGAACTATTTGCATAACATATATAAGGTTCAGATCGCATATGAAAATTGGCGCACATAACTGAATAATTTTGATAATGTTATTTGGCAATTGCAACTACATTAAGGGTGTTATTAATGACAGGATAGAATGAAAAACTCGATTTGTTAACATTTGCGACATACGTCCTTTTGAAATGTCTAAACAAACACTAAAATTTGGAATTATCGCAGTAGGCTTTGAAGCTAGACAAAAAATATGTTGTACAAAGTTTTTCATAATAACAATTTCTACAACTTTGCTGAACATATCATCTCACGATATTGGCTCATAAAAAAGATAGAGTATACGCCACTCTTGCGGTTAATGCAAGAAAAAAATAATTTCATACAAATTGTAGTACAATAAGTGTGCAACAAGTTCTCAGAAGTAACCAAAGCTCTAATACCACAAATTTACATTGAAAACCTCATGTCCGCCTAAAGTAGCTTACTGGACCACTGTGCATTGGCATCCCATTTTTACAAACAGCCAAGCGGCACTCAAAGCATTGTGTAATTATCAATGAATATCTAAACTTGTCTGGGAGTGATTTTTTTCACTACGAAAGGTGTGCCAAGAGAACTCCGTAAATTTCTGGTCTGCCCTTTCATTACCTTCAGTACCACAATGTCCCGGCTCCGGGACATTGTGGTACTGAAGGTAATGAAAGGGCAGACCAGCTTACTAAACAAGGGTCAAATGCACAGTTTATTGGCCCAGAACTATTCTGTGCCATTAACTGAAATCTTGGGAAGAACAAAGGTTGGTTACCACAAAGTGTGTTCGATTGAAAAGGTTTACAATTCCAAATGTTACAATTTGCAAAAAGCTTTTGGAGCTCAATAAGAGAGTTCCTTGTACCTATACTGGCCTAATAACCGGACATTGCCCGAGTAGATATCCTTTGAAAAACATTGGCCAGGTTCAGAATGATATCTGTCGTTTCTGTAACATGGAACGTGAAACCTCGGAACATCTGCTTTGCAGTTGTGATGCTTTGTACAAGAGCAGACTTAAATTTTTGTACAATTACTATATGCAAACTGAAGAAATTTGGACTGCGAATCCTGGAGACCTGGAAAGGTGGTGGGTTTTATAAACAAGATTTTGCTTTACTGAGGACGCGTCTTAGGCTGTTCACTTGACAATTGATGATCAAGAATTATGATGCGAATAGTAATAGTAAACAGGGGTATACCACAAAAGTTCAATTCAGTGGACGCAGTGGTTCTATACACACACACAAAAATCCCATTGGCGAGTAGAATGCAATGATACATTTTTAGAAGGTTAAAACAACTTGTTAGTGATAACTATGATGGTGTTTAGTTGCTTCTTAAGCTTCAAGAATAGACCACTATACCTGAAAATGATGATCCTTTTTGGTAGCACACAATTGGCCTTCTGGTACGCTTTCAGTGCCTTTTCCATCGACGCACATAGTCCGTTGATGAATTCTTCCTTTTTGCTCTGGATGCAAGCCCGCGAATACCATCTGGTATAGTTGCCATTCAGCGAGGCTACAAATGCCGACACTGAATTACTCTTCTGCTTCGGATCGTGGTATGTATCGATACCGGCAATCATCACGTGTTCAAACGGAATGTGAATGCTCCACAACGTTCCACCCAATTTGCAGTTCATTTGCAGAATAATCTTCTGCACAATAGCTCGATTTTTAGCTTCGTTGCTTAGCGTTCGCGCGTTGATCACTTGGGACGGAACTGGAATTTCTGCACAACAAATCCGTTTGATAGCGGCGTATCGATCATCCCGGGAGGTGGGACAAATGATGACAACGATTTGAGTATCCTGGCGAATTTTCGTACGCAGAAGCTGAACGTACAATTCGGTTTTATCTGCTGAAAGAACTTCGATTGTTGGGGGACCAATCTGTATTCCCATCGGTCGACAGCTCCTTTCGACACAATCCATAAACGATTTGGCAATTTTCGTATCCCTGGCCGTATGAACGAGCAACCAGCTGCGAATGTTGACTGCTTGCATGACATTATTGCTGGTGACGGCTCGATTGAAATCCCCGTTCTTTCCAACGGGAACATCTGCATTGCCAAATTTGACCGTTTCTTCAGCCATACAACGACCCTTCATCAGCAATGGTTCCATGTCCAGAACCAGGCCCCATACTTCCAAAATCTCCCTTGCTTCTTTGTTCTCGTTGACATTGCGACAAAATTGACGCATGCTATTCAAGCGTTGATTTGGCGAAACCCTGGTGAACGCAGCAATGTCCCGCATCACCTTGAAATCGTTTCGCATGTCGTCCGTCAATCCGGTGAGATAGCAAATCTCCGGAATCAAGCACATGATCATTTCCTGGGGCTTGTCCTGACCCGCTACCCGGCGTTCCTTACGATTGATTAGCAGCGGCTGCTTGAGATCGTGGATGTCGATGTTGTACTGCTGTTTGTAGTACTGAACGTACGAAATGGGTTGACCATTAGCCATGAACGTCATCGTGGGGTTCTGATCGAAAAGGATGTCATCAATACGGTAGGTTTTGTTATTGTATCGGGTCAAGATGACGGCACCTGGAACAAAAATAATAACAATAATAACAGTCAAGATTTGCGAACACGGCGGTAATGTTTCTAAGAAAAACATCTTAGCATCAGAGCAAAATCTTAAACTAAAAGTAAAACTTTATATTTCACCGTCAATGTCCAGAAATGTAAACAAACCTATTAGTTAGGTTCATATGTTATGAAATTCATAGGAGAATCATTCAAAATCGAATTGTAGATGGGAACGGAATGGGTGCGAAATTCAATCGTACTTACCGAGAAGCGACTTTGTGGCCATATTCTTATAGTCTTGCGGGTTAACCCGGGCCAGTGTACGAATGTGATCCAGAACCGTCGTCTGGAGCAACACCCGATGGGATACATCCAGATTTAACATCAGTCCTCCTTCGTAGTCATCAACTGCGCTGACGTATCCTGGCCAAATTTCCAACCGATGTTGCGGGATGAGCTTTGGGGCGGAGGGATCGAAATTCTTTCGGCCCATTTCGATCATCTTGAGTACCTTCATAATACGTTGGAAAAGAATGTTGTAGAACTGAATGTTCTCGCTCATCCGTTGCTTGCGTTTGTACAGAATTTTTATTGTAACTTCGTGGCCATCGACGGGGTTCTGTGATTGGAGAATGATCTCTTCGTCTGGAAGCTTTTTCGGAAGGAATAGTTTAACTCCATCAAAGGTTTTGGCATTTCCGAGAACTTCTTTGTGTTGCGCAATGTAGCGAGCTCGAATTGCTTTCGAGTCCACTAGTGGACTGAAGCGTACTTCGTATTCGAAAAGACCACGATCTGGATCACACGCAAGGCGAATGTAGTTTGTCAACAACTGGACCGGTGTACCTAGAATTGATACCCAAGATATATGTATACATAAAAAAATGATAGAGGATTCGCTAATGCTAAACTCACCTTTTGATCCCATCTTGATGACAGGAGCGTTTTCCGCGAGTTGTACAGTATCGACTCCACTAATTGTTGTTTGCGACATTTTTTCCGAAATATCATCGCGCTTGGTGACACTGGATTCGGCATCACCGCTTTCGCTGTCGGCGGTACGCAAAAGCTGCTGAATAAAGCGTCCTCTACCGCAGCCGATTTGCGATACTTTAGCGGATATCAACGAAACATCATCCGATGCCACAGTAGGAGCCTGTTCGATAGGCTGGCGAATCAGTGACTGGATGAAATGCGCTCGGCCACGACCACTGAAGGAAGGTGCTGTTGATGTAATGCTGGACAGTTTATCAGAATCCGATGAATCCGCCCCGGATGAAGTGGTAATCGTTCCAAGAGTATTGCTTGGATCTGACGTTAGTAGACCTCGACCAATTCCCTTACGTTGAATGGACGGGGTACTATCTGGGGTGCGTGTCTGGAAGCCACTGTCTAATCCCTCACTTGGAGCTTCACCGGCGGAATGAGGCTTCGAACTGTCCCCATCACCAGACGAAAGGCTCTGCGAAGGATCGCTTTCGCCGGACTGTCTCGTCTTGTCAAGGAACGCACGAACTAAATTTAAGCGCGACGACATTGTTCCTTCGAATCTTTATTAGAAGTTCTGGATGAAGAAAAGAAGGATACGAGTTCTGTGAGAGAATGTTGGAGCCAGCCATTTAATTTATTATTTGGTTAATGGAAGTCAACTACTAAAACGCCATACCTGTCCTCATACCAGTGTTCTAGTCGAGAACTTTCTAAACTGGCAAAAGCAAGCTATAAACATAATTCTACAGTAAACATAGCGGGGAATGGTAAGTCACTAGAGCAGCATCAACGTGAACAACTTACAGAGAATTTTTATTCCAATTCGCGACAGCTTATTTAAAACGACCTATCTGATTTTGTAAACCAGATTCAAACGTAAAATTCTTGAAACCCTTAGCTCGTTCGCGCAAACCAGGAACCATGAAGAATGTTTTCCTAACACGATGGAGATGCTAGTTTCCGTCAGGGTGTTGAGAGTTTTCAGAAATTAACTTCTGAATCTTTATTTACAAAATCGGATACTTTGTCAAGAATAACACAATTATTGCTGAATTTCATAACGCATAATCTGACCCCTTTTCATCATCATTCTTTTTTTGTCAGTTTATGAAAATCGCCTTTGAGACGCAATTTAATCAACTTCTTTGGCCCATGCTCACACAATGTAAATAAACACTGGTTGCATTTGTTTCTTTTTCTTATTCTACCGACAGCGGGCAGAGCCCCTAATGGATGGTGCTACGCAGAACCTGCTATCAATTCGGATTCTAATTAAACACGTGCAAAACTTACCTTTTTTTCGAAGCAAGTCAAAACGAATGTTTACGAACAGCTAATAAAGTATACTGGAAATTGCAAACTAAAATTTATTTCTCTATTTTCACTGTTTTCGACGAATGCACTTACATTTCACGACGCGAAAAGTACACGTCCGAATCGAAATAACAAAAGCGAGTAATGGGAATGGAATGATTCGCCGCTCGCTAGCTGATAGCTGAAGCCTCTGCGTATATGGCATGGTCTGTTGGTTAGAAAGGGACAAAACACGAACACTTTTTCAATGCAAGATGAAATGAGTGCCTTCAGAATTCCAGTGAGTTCCTTCGAGGGGTGAAACATGCATACAAGGATGCCAAACAAACGGAAAAAAACAACAAAATGAATCCTAGAAAGTTTGATCTGTTTTGTGGAATACCTGAACTAGAATTGAGAAGAAAAATTAGTATTTTACATTTAATTCTAACTACCTTTATGCTTATCTTGACAGATACGCGTATTTCGTCTACAAAGTGCCGACTTCTTCAGTGTCGTGTACTAATACACACAAAGAATAATGATTGTTAGAATTAAAAAAAACATTGCTAAAATTGAAAAGTTGCGTTGGTTCTTTTTCGTAGAAAGCGGTTAGCTTTCACTACAAAAACGTTCAAACTGTCAAATAAAAAAAAATCTGCTTGGTTCATTTAAAAGTTGAAACTTTCAAAACGAATTGTAGAACTGTCAAATCGAAACCGTGGCATCGTTGAAAATGAAAGCAAAATATACCCGCATAAACAATAACCATAAGAGGTGCCTAACAACCAATTCGGGGTATCATCCCAACTGTAAGTGGTATGGTCATACCATCTATAATATCATTCCTGTATGGTAAATGTTTATTAGGGTATTTATTTCAAAATAAACTTTCAACTGGAAAGTGTTGTGCAATTCTAATAAAAGTAAGCTGTTTTAAGATTGAAATAAAATATAGTTTTAACATAAATTGTTGTTTTTTTTTTTTTTTCAGATGAATCATCATAAATTTTAATAAGACAGCTATTTGCTTGCAAACTTAAATGATTTTTAATAAAAGTCGGATATAATTGATAAAACATTATTTTATTCGTTTTGTAAGCAGCATTCCCAAACACACACATATAAAACTAATGAATAAACTTATACTGCACGAGGGTTCTCACAATTGCCTTGAAAAAATCAGACTTGCGCCGGTGGTTTCCAGTTCGCACATCAAAGGCGTCTTCGCTTCTGTTTCGGCCGGAGGAGTGTCGGACCCGGTGTCCTTTGTCGTTGTCGTCCCTAATAAACATTTACCATACAGGAATGATATTATAGATGGTATGACCATACCACTTACAGTTGGGATGATACCCCGAATTGGTTGTTAGGCACCTCTTATGGTTATTGTTTATGCGGGGTGGCGGTTGCCTCGTCACACTGGATGCCGCCTAGAAATCGAACTTCTAGAGCGAATCGTTGGACGATGGACAGTTCGTCAACGAAGTTTGCTCGGACGGTTTCGTAGTTCAGATCGAATTCGCTACCGGTGAGAAACTGGAGAGAATTGGAAGAAAGTCGACTGTTGCTATTGTATGTTGGGGTGTTTTGCTGCTCAATGTTACTGATTGGGTTGTCCGGCAAGCTGGTCTAATCTGTGGAAGGAGTAATCCGACAAAGCGAATTACTATAAGGCTTAAACTTCAAAAGCAATTTCCAAGGAAAATAAACCACCGAGTCTCACCTTAAAATCCTTGACAAATCCCTTTACTAAACAAACGTAAATCAGAAAAATATCCGGGAGCAGCTTGAATGTTGTTCCAGACGGATGAAATGAACAGAACGACTTTGACAGGAAGATTTTTTTTTCTATCAAACGAAGATGACTTGTTTTTGTGATGGTGCATTTGACAGTTCTACAATTTTCATGGTAAAAGAAATCACTTTTAAATTTACACACTGAACCGAAACATAACACTTTCAAATCAAACGAGGAACTTTCGTAGTAGATAATTTTACTTTCAATATAATGAAAAATATACACTTCTCAGAAGTAAAGCGCAAAACTTTTAATAAAACAAGATTTATTTTTTCTGTGTACCAACAATCAATATGCAACTCCCTTGCGCTGAACTGGCCGGCTTGACGTGCCGCAAGGGCTCAGTAGGGATTCCATGACCCGAAGCTAAGAGTCAGTTCCATTGTGGTTATATCACATCATTTTTTTCCACTATAGCAGCAGCACATCGATACTGTAGATATACTATTCTTTGTAATTTCAGGTCATCCAAGGAACTCCTAAGTATTTTAAAATAATTTTAAATATATTTTGTTTTTTCGGTGGTTATGATAATTTAACTAAAAATAGTAGTGCATGAGCGGGCCCGTCTACAATTGCAGCAGGATCACAATCTGTAGATATGTGAATACAATTGAAATTTGTATTATCATTTTATAGTATAACATCCGTTCGATATTTTATCTATATTGTATGCCATTTTCACTGAAAAAAATGTAGGAAGCATTATGTACGACAAATTCTACTCAAAAAAGCATTTCCCGTATTCACCAAAACAATATAATTTATAATCATTGCTTTCCTGTTTCCCATTATCATTTATAGATCCAGACCAGTAAGAGTTATCGGACTTTTTTTTGTCTGGTTTTACTTAATCTACGTTTTTGGCATTATTCATGCTTATATAAAATTTATTTCTCCTAATTGTTTACTGTTTTCAGCTTTTCCATATTAAAACATACCTAACCTTTTTTTCAGTTACAAACCAGTGGATAACAGATATATATTATACTTACGCTTATTATGTTATGTGACTATAACTGTGAAAACAAATTCTTAATATATATTAATTTTATCGAAGCTGCAACAGCGGAAGTCTTTCGATGGCCAGCTATGTTACGGATATAGGAAAGGCTTGTAAGATGGAACACGATCCGTTTTTTTGCTCGTAACATGTATAATTTTTATTTTTTCGCGAATCCAAAGACATCTTTCGAAAGAAAAACTAAAAGGCTCTAACTTTGCTCAAGGAACTGATTATTTACAGTCATCAAAAAAAAAGTTATGGCCTATTTTCGAAATCTATCCAAAATTGCAATTTCAAAAAATGGCTTGCAAGATGGAACACGATTCGTTTTTTGCTCGTAACATGTAGAATATTTATTTTTTCGAGGATTTTTCAAAAGAGGAACTAAAGGACTCCAAGTTTGCCCACGGAACTGATTATTTATAGTAATAAAAAAAAAATTATGGCCAATTTTCGAAATTCATCGAAAATTGCAATTTAAAAAAATGTACTGTTATATTTCCATTTATTATTGATTCCATGGCATTTTTAAACATAAAAAATGTCATTCATATGTTTTGAAACGAAAAAAAATGTCAGCGTGATCGTGTTGTCGCTATGAGCGCGATCGTGTTGTCGCTATGAATGTCAAAAGTGGCGCTGTTCCATCTTACAAGCCTTTCCTCTATATATTCTACTATAGTTTACTGGCTTGCTCGTATTTTTATTTTACATTATAACGTCAGATTTTTATTTTATGTTATGATATTAAATGATATGATATTATTGCATTTAAATTTATTTGATAAAAATTGCTATAGTACCTGTGAGACTCACTACAAAAAGTTTATGTGATTCAAGGAAACGGAACAGCACTTCGAAATTTTTGGTTTACTATTCTTCATATGCTATATAATTTCAGATCATCCATGGATATTCCAAGTATTGTAAAATATGTTTGAATCAATTTTTTTTCTCATAGCTACTAGTTAAGACAATACTTTCAGGTTTACAAATGGAATTGTTACTATCATTCTTACATTTACTTACTATATTAAATATCATAATAATAATAATTCACTATATTTTATATATTACTACATGACATTGAATATATATTGGGCAGGGAGGGAGCATCAGGGTATCATTCAAGCTGGAATTGGACAATGGAGTGGTATGACAACCGGCGTCTAGGAGGGGATAAACAGTATCATTTTCTTATCCTACCGATTCGATTGTGATGTTGCGAATTCTACTCCAACAGTTTCAGCGAGAGTGACGCGCCCTTCTTAACAAGCCATCCCGTAGAAAGCTTAATGAGTATTGCGAATTGGGTTATTCGGTTTGTTGGATCGTATCGTTGGAAGGAGAATCTTATGTTCCCGCGGGTTTCGCGTAAGTGTCTCTGCTTACGGGTCCGCCCCATCGTTTTTGGCCCTTCATACAGCGTTACTGTGAATGCAACCCGGTAACTTAATTTGATCTTGCTATTAACTGGAGCTGCATACATGACAAGGTCATAGAAGGGATGGTGGCTACCTTACATACATACATACACCAACAAGGGAAGGTTCATTAATTATGTCACGCAGTAGGAGGAGTGGAGCATGTTGAGAAAACCGTGATCCGATCCATACACAAAAATTTGAAGGTCCATACAAAAACGCGACATAGGGGGGAGGTGCGCGTTATTTTGACAGAAAATTTTAGAGTGTGTTCGTGTGAGTTCATTATGAAGCGTTCTCCAATCAATATGCAACTAGCGATTTGAAATTGGATCACTGTTGTAGAACACCTTGGTCCGAACTACACCTTGAAACCAGCACCTTGTTATACATATTTGCGCCTTTGTTTTGATTTACTGCGTTATTTTGACAGAAAATTTTAGAGTGTGTTCGTGTGAGTTCATTATAAGGGGCGCATTATTGAGCTTGGGACCGATGTGCTAGTACTGACTGAGCCAAGAAAAAAAATCGTTTTTGCATGGGACCCACTGGTCTTAGCGTTTGTCTATGCTAATACCTCGACTAGCAGTCGAGTTACCGCCCAAACACAATTATAACGGAAACGGAACGAAAAACGGCAATTTTGACAGTTGCTGAAAATGACTTCGATATGTCTTGGATCTAGCTTGTTTTCTTTCCGACAAGCAGGAATACTCAGATCGGACTTTGCCATTTTCCGTTGCCGTTATTATTGTGTGTGGACCATCAACGCCAGTATTTGTAAGGTTTTACGCTAATCAGTCGTAGTTTGTCATTTTACTTAAAAACATCTTTATCGTCCACGCGCAACGCGAAGAATGTCCATGGATCAATTGTCGCACCGCTTTGCATGACGGAAGAAACTGCAACTCTTCTTTGGGCAGGCGTCGAAGGGCACACAGATATGGTTTGTCAAGAATGCCGATTGGTTTAACTACTATCAGGTAGTGCTTGAAAGCAGCAAACGATGAAGTTTTCGTAACAGCAGATGTTTACCTGGGAATCAAACAGCACGAGCTTTGCAATGAAGATCGAGCTGATTATCCGCAGCACTGTCGCGCCGCCCACGCTGTAGTACCACTGGCAGCGCGATAATACGATCGCCACGACATTATACTGAAGCCGCCGCGCTGCTGCGCGCGTTACAGCGGTTTCGCTGGTCACCAGCGTACCAGCATAAATACCGCGTGCATGCCGTTTTCTTTGACATCCAGTCGGAACATATTCCGTCACGGAAAAGGAAGTCTGCCAGCACGCTGGCGGCAAGAGCGCCACACCAGCGCGAACAACTCCTTTGCCAGCGCGTACAGCGCGGTAATCACGGCAAAAGTACTTTAATTACGCATCGTTCCACCACGTACATCATCTGAGTCGTACATCACGGAAAAAAAAGTATGACCGGTTCAATATTTTATCGAAATCAATCATGGATGAAGGGTTGATTTTCGATAACCATTTCATGTCAACAATGTTACTTCAAGCTGATTAATCAATATGTTGAATCAACTTGCAAAATATGAAATATTCAATCATACAAATGTGATAAGTCAGAAAAATATTGTTTGATATTTATGTCATTTATTCGCAGCCAACAATTTGAATCATGAATATAGTTGAAACCAACTTAATAACAAGAGTTATTTGAATACGCTGGCACGTCTTAATTTTTTTCGACAGATTTCAATTCTGAAAACTGCTTTGTGAGAAAACGCACCAGGCCCACTATGTTATGCATACACAATATATCGCAGTTTGTAGACGCGCCACCTTCCTGTCACAGCAATGGAGGCGTACAGCCTGGCTTCCAGGTCTACATCTGGCGCCGGTACTTCAAACTTACAGTCATTACAAAAATGTTACAGAGTTCTTAGTGCCATGATCATCACATAAAAAACTGTTAACTGAAAAACTCAATCAGCGATGTTGTTTAGCGATTTGCATCTGTCCACCTGGTCATACCAACTAACCAGCGAATTGTTCCGTCAGGTTGCTGTTTTACGACGAAGACCGCCATACAATTGGTTTGGAACAAAAATATTTTGTCGCCTAATTAACCTGCTGGTCTACGCAAACATACTTTCAGTTACAATCAGCGTGGTTGATTCAATTCAAAAATTGCTTTTGAGCTAAACATATTTTGTGGTTGAAACAAAAGTAAGTCTATTATAGGGATCAACTATCGAAGAAGTTATTTCAATCCTCGTCATTTCTTTCCGTGCTAGCCTTTGAGGCCCATTTCACCCATACTGAGGTAGTTATCAAAATTACTCGGTAAATTGGCAAATATTACTTAAAGTCTTTACTTGTCAGGTGAATACTAGGCTTTAGGTCAATACTGGACTTAAAACTAAAGAGTTATGAATTAACTCGTGATAAGCATTACTAAATGTGTTGCTATCACGTTCCACCGATCAATGCATCCCATCACTTTTAATTATCAAATTGATGGGAATGTCCTTAAGCGCGTTGTTCAGGTCAGTGAATTAGTGTGACACTGTAATGAAAAATTAACATTTCATCACACCATCATCAAAGAAGCTTCACGACAATTGGGATTCATCACTAAAATCTCCCGTGATTTCACCGATCCTCACTGCCTTAAAGTACTCTATTGTGCACTTGTACGACCGGTTCTTGAATATGCTGCGGTGTTTTGGACTCCTTATCAATTGTCATGTGACCTCAGAATTGAACTTGTTCAACGTAGATTCATACGCATTGTATTCAGACGCCTACCCTGGCGTAATCCTCAAAATCTCCCTCCTTACCCGAACGATGCCGGCTTCTAGGACTCGACACGCTGCACCGCCGAAATATTAAACAAGCTACCCTTATCGCAAAGATAGTGAACGGTGAAATTGACGCCCCAGCCCTGACAAAGATGGTCGTGGAAGACATCGAACATCCATAGACTTTTCTATCACCGTTAGTATTTGTGAGCAGTTTCACTTATAGATACGTGTAACTGGTTGAAAATAGTATACAAACCGCAGTCAAGTCCACTTCGGGAAAACGGTAAAGGATCTAATTTCGTTATAGTTTACATGATTTTGATGTTAAAATTATTGATTTTAAGGATTGTGAAGCTATAAAAGATACCATCAAAGATACCATCGGAAAGTGTAAATGTGCTACGGTATCGACCCGTCAACGTTGAAAACAATACCGCAAGAGGGGCCATTAATGGTAACACTTGCCAACATCTACCAGTTTCTGGTTGAAGGAAGGTCGAAGGAATGGATACCATTCTTTACAACAAAAACGGTTGGGTCAAGAGCGTTTCCGGTCGAAAAGTGCATGATATATGTGGTGCAAGGAGTTGTTCGCCATTCATTCGCGCTCATCGAAAAGCCTCTTAGCCCTTGGATGCTAATAAATGAGCGTGGTAAGATTCTTGCAGCACATTGCAGCTGCGCTATAGGCCTTCTAGAAGCATGCAGTCACGTCGGGGCAACCCTGGTTGCCCTTGAAGGGATTCGAACGTCCATCCTCGAGAAAAAGGTAAATGTTTGTTGGCTTAGGTCCGTACGATTTTCTGAATAAGATCGTTCTTCACTTTTAGTTGTCTGTAACAGATTTGCCAGCCTATTGGCGAAAATCTCCGGCAAGGATCAGCGACAACCTATCCAGCATTTTACGAGTGCTAATGGCCGTCTCGATTGAGCTCGGTTTCTGTTAGGGAGCAGGCTATTTGACGTTTGGCTAAGCCCGTTTGACAGAGAATCGATCAATTCTTATCGATTAGCTGTCAAACTCGTGTCAAACGACCTAAGCCAAACGTCGCAGCGTTTGCTCCCTACCAGAAACCGAGCTCAACCGTGACGGCCATGAGTACTCGTAAAATACTGGATATAAAAAGGTGCACGATATTAATTACGGCAGGCGCATCAAGAACATCAATGCATTTATCGGTTCGTCAGATAGTCACGAGTATCGATGTCGCGACCTCTTATCTGTGCTCCAGGCGGATGGAGTGAATGTTGCGGCTGCTAGTTTATATTGCGGCGAGATCAATATGGACTTCAGATGCACGACTTGCTCGACTTAACAAGATTTGAAAGAACATCTGAAGGACTACAACCTTCAGCTACTACACGACCCTTCATCCACCCATTCGACTGATGATTTGATAGAATGCGCATCCGAGTTTATCAAGAACTTTCCAAGTGATCAGGAAATGTTCAAAATGATTAACAACTTAACTGCTGAACAAGCTGAATCAAAGTGGTGGAATATATTTAGGGGTAGACGTATCACAGCCTCTAATTTGAAAGATGTGTGCAGAATTCAGATGGCGCGACCATCCGTATCTCTGATTAAGAGAATTTGTTATCCTAGTGAGACAGCATTTTCTACAGCGGCTACAAAATATGGAAAGAAAAATGAAGAGAGAGCTGTTGACCAGCTTTTTCACGCAGTTGAACATTTACATCAAAATTTGCGGAAGGTGAAATTTACGAAAACTATCCGTTTATGGGAGCATCGCCTGATGCAATATTTCTTTGTGATTGCCAGGGTATGATTACTGTTTAGGCATTGGCGTAACTACTGGGGGTGCCTAGGGGGCAAGGCCCCCTCCAGAATTCTGTAGGCCCCCCCCCCCAGAATTTTTTCTTAATATATTTCTAATTTTGAATGAAACACTATTCATAATCTCTAAGGAATTGTAGGGTTTTTTCCCAGAGTAATTTGTTTTTGTACTTTGCTCCCTCCAGAAATAGTTTGAACGAGTAACTATTTCTGAAGGAGTAAAGTGCGCATACACTTTTCACTTACCCCACTGCACCTTATATGATGAAAATTCAGTACACATATCAAGAAAACCATAGTCAACGACAATTACATCCACGAGAATCCCGATATATCGACATTACATCCACTTCGCTCGAGAGTTTGCGTCTGTTAAAATGTTTTGAAATTGGAAATATTTGTCCAGCATTATGGGATCCTACTAATGAACAGCAATTTCTGCTAGAACCAAAGATGTGAAGAGATGGTATCGATAGGTCCCAAAGCACTCGGCAGGTTATGGAATTGAATAGAATTAGTTTGAAATTGAGCGTAGGTGGTAGGGCTTTTATTAAGCAGTATTTCGAAGAAAACGTGCTTGGCCGTGCTCAAATACCGCCAAAGACATAGAATAGTTCTTGTGATGTGAAATCTCTGTTTTTATACTCCCTAAAGACCAGTTGTGATGGATACCAAATTCCAATTAGAAGTTTTTGAAAACACAACTTCTCATTTGTATCAGTAATATTTTTCTCGTCGTTGTTTACTTAACAACCTCATAACGAAACCCGGTAAGGTATTGTATGCTGATCCTCTTAACAGCATGTTTTGGCGGAAACCCCATCATTGAATAAATACAGTACTAATTATGTATTTTTTGCTTCGAAATACTGCTCCGTTTGCTTCGAAATACTGCTTATCAAAAGCCAAACGCCTTAGTCCTAAATCATTCTGATTTCAAATAATTCAATCCTGTAATCATAACATTTGTTGGGGTTGACTTCAGTACCACTAGTTGTCGATATAGACTGCATAATGGGCCTGTATGTAAGACTTTATTAAAATTCATTTCGCATTTATTATTACAATTGTCTTACAGTAAGACTTAAGATTTCTTTAAAGGATTTGATTTTCAATCAAAAGGTTCTATTTTTTGCTGGAATAGTTCCTAGTATACAGTGGTGGAAAATATTAATAAATCTTCAGTTTTTCATAAAAAAAATCTGTCGTATTTGACATTCTCTATGTCTAGACCACAGAATTAATCTGAATTTCAAACTGTGATGAATTTATAAACTGTGCTTCAAAGTCTTCAAAATCAGATCCGAGCCAACATCTTTGAAAATTTTAAAAACATTTATTTTCTTTTACAAAACAGTATATTTCATAAGAATGAACTATTTTGCCAAAGAATTCATTCTTGTAGAGCTTTTCAATTTCAAATTATTTGATATCGACATTTTTACCAAACATTCTAAAAAGGCGAATCTGATGCCATTTTGGCATCATTTTTAAAATTCAAAACAGTGCATTTGTTATTTTCGCTTATACTGTAGTTGTTAACATTCTTTTGCCATACCTTCACAAATTTTCGAAAAATTTTCATGGAATTTCGATGCTCTGGAATACTATTAAGTATAAACTCAAATTACCCATAGATCTTTCTTTCGAACTGCCGTGAAGTTCTCAATAGATTTGTATGAAATCCTTGGAAATCTCCTTCAAATTTTTTGAACCCTCTTTAGACTCTTAGCTCCCTAAACTTATACATTTTCATTATATTTTTCATAGTATTCCACTTTAAAGCAACCTTCGTTGATGGTTTGCGCACAGAACTTTCAAATAGTTGTTTAATCAGAAACTTAAATCGAATTCCATTGAATAGTTGAGAAAAAAATTTGAATTTTGAATTTTTTTTTTTTTATTCAGTGCTATTTTGAAGATAAATTGTGCTATTTTGAAGATAACAGTGCTACTGAAGATAAATTCAATTAGCCTAATTCGAGAAGTTAAATGGCTATGTTTAGAAAGATTGCATTTTCAGTTTATGTAACAATTGATTTTCAGAATTTCGTACAATCTGGACAAATGAACAAAATGAAATATGAAAAAATAAAAGATAGGTAGGTATATCCTAATGCTTCAGATATTTGATTTTTTTTTAGGAAAACATAGTCGTGGAACAGGTTCCAGGTTTTTCCATTTTGTTTAGTTCAATTTGATAGTTATTATAAAAATAAATATTAGAACCCCTGACCACGGGTTATTAGGGACACCATGCCCCAGGTATTTTTAGACTTTTCTGCAAGGAGCAAATTTAAGCTAATAGCTGCATATCAAAACGCTTAATTTGAAAGTATCACTTATGATACGAAAACCAAAGGATTGATATTATATTGACAACATATTTATTTCTCTACTGTTCTTTCAGAACACTGAGAATTCCGATTCCATACATCTAACGTTGATAATTCCGAAACAATTGAAAGCAACGCTAGTGTTCTTCCTCAACTAGCAACTCCATTAGCTTCATCGGAAAACGATAGTAAGACAAATAAGATATAACTGTCTGATCTTGGTACGCTTGAATGTGGACCGGTCTAACCTCGCATTCGTTTTCCAAAACGGTCGTTCTCATCTACGTTGGAATACAGTTGTAGTAATGATAAAGTGTTCATAGTTTGCCGCATGTTTTGCGCAAAGGCTTTGCGAAAACAAAATGAAAAGTTTATTTGCACTATTTTCAATAATTGAAGAAAACTAGGCGAGAAAATAAAAGCTCATGACAATACTGCGTTGCATAAGAAATGCTTCGAAAAATATTTTCTTCACAAGCAATCTTTGTCTTCTAGAAATTAACACGAAAAGCTTTTAATGGTAATTGAAGAGCAAAACCATCAGAAAATAGAATACGTTAAGAAGCTGAAGGAAGTTGTGAAATAATCAGTATCAACCGACACAATTCTGTAGATTTATAACGCGTTATCCAAACCGTTGATGTAAATTTAAAATGTTCATTGACTCGATGTTGTTCTTTGAAGTTTTAAGATATTTAGTTCAAACTTGACTCTATATAGAGTCAGGTCTGTTCTGCACGTCGGTGAGTCGAGATGCCTTAAGAAAATCGAGTAGGGTGACTACAGTAACCTCGTGTGAGTCCATTCTCCATTTGATCCACACGGGATAATACGAGATATATATTCACCACACTCGATTCTCTTAAGCATCTTGACTCATCGAGGCGCAGAATAGACCTAATTATTCGATGAAACTTGTTTTGATGTAACAATTAAAATAACATGTCCCCAACAATTACGCCACTTCGTCACTCTTTTCAATATTCCTATAAACGAAAAAAATCTTCGGGTAGGCCCCCTCCAGACTAATTGTCTAGCTCCGCCAATGTGTTTAGGTGAAGTGTCCAGCTAGAAATCGGCCAGATATGACGGCGACATTACTACAGCTGATAGATTCCTTCATTTGAAAAGACGACTTTGGCCACATCGTCTTGAATACAAAGCATAAGTATTTTTATCAAGCTTTTATGCAGATACATGTTTGTAAGGCTAGTTTTGAAAATTTTTATGTTTGGTCTCCTCATCAGGTTTTGATGTTTGATATTAAACACAAAAATGACTTTTGGATATACTGTGAAAACACAGCGATAGCTTTTTTCAAAAATGTTATCTTTCCTGAAGAAATTTACGAATAAATAGAAGAAATAAAAAAGTACTATTTTTAACGAGTAGAAAATGAAGGAACAACGGTTGGGCACAAGTTTACTAAGGCTCCTGTTATGACTAGAATTTGATCGATCACCGGAATTTCGTTGTTCCAGTGTTGAAGCATGGTTATGGGAATGATGTCCATCAATATCAAGAACTTTTGACGAAGTACTCCAATCAATATCTCTACATGGATTCTCAACGAAGAAAGTTCTTTCGAGTGAACTGCATCAAGTGGCTGTACCTGTTGATTTTTTTTTTCTTGAAAGCTGGAACTGCAACTGCGTTTAATGTAGCCAACAAATCGTCGATCAAAAATCCTCTATCAGCCATTACGAAGTCCCCTTCTTGAATATGGTTCAAAAATCCAGAAGACTTGACAATTTCTTTATCAGAAGCTCGCCCACCAAATGCTTCAGATACATACAATATGGTTCCAGATGCGCTAAATCCTATTAAAATTTTAACAGTGTTGTGCTTTTTGTAATTAGAAAAAAACATTTGCACTAGCAACCATAGCTGACGAATTTGGCGATTCAATATTTATCTCGAAGCAATCGATGATCACTCTAACAGCATCATTGTATTTTTTTTTTTTCTAAAAGCTGTCGGCATGTGCTGTTTTAATACATTTGTAGACGGAAATCTTACCAAAGCCTTCATAAAGGGGTAAATCGCATTAATAGTTTCATAAAAGTATTTAGAAATAGTGGTTTGGTTCAAATTGTACAAGTAGCCAAGAGTACAAAATGGCTCATTCAATCGTAGTTTGCGTAGCGCTAATACCAACGTTTTTTCTTTGTTCGGTCTTTCAAATTCTGGTATATCCTGTTGCAGTGATTCATAGAGATGCTTCAATGTTCGCCCACAGCTAAGCCCGGTAAAATAACGGCATTTTTTGACATTTGTTTCAAGCGTCGAAACTGAAAGCTGAGTAGCGTCCGTCGCGCCAGTGAGATTTCACTGTAGCTTAACTTGTTCTTCGCGAAGAATAATAACTTCTTTCTCAGATCGTTCTAGTGCAACTTTCCATTGATTTATTTCCTTTTCTAAGCAGGTTTCTGTTTGGACGCACACGTCACTGTAATAAATATCCTTCGATGCAACATTCAACGATTTTGCTTCGTATGCGTAACGTAGATCTACATTGTTCGTGCTATTAGATTCTACAGTTGCTGATTGTTGATAATTTTTCCAGGTAATATCATCAAGATGGAGCTGATTTTGGGCGGTGAGGGAATCCTGTATTGAACATAATACATAATACATTACATAGTCTAATATCTCGCTCGTAGTATCATAATGTCGCAAATACATCAATCGTTTTTAACGGAAGATAAAATAAATGAAAACAACACGGAGTAACTCTTATGATACTAAGCGCGCAAAAGGTTTATGTAGAGTATAGGTTCTTGATATTTTTCTTATTATACATGAAAACATGGTTTATGAATCGTGTTTTATTTAATACGTACTCATTCGGTTTGACTGCTGTAAAACACGCGTCGTAAAATCCAGATTGCTCCATAAACAGACTAGAAGTTGGAATGACTGGGAATGAAACATTATTTAAGTTGTAAGCACAACCAGTTTCGACTGATTTAAATGATAACCTGAAACATAATTTCGATATAATTAAATTCGATTCAAAATCTTCTCCATATTCAAGCATACTCTAGACATTTTTCGAATCCAGTCTCTGATTCAATTTGAATTGTCTGAACCTCGATCTGATTCAAGCCAGAGAAATCAGTATATCCCTCCAACAGAGGGTCACATTGGTTCTCCTTACTAACAGGCGATTCCAAATCAATATTTCCATCCACAGTTGATACACCGTGTCTTTCTTGCTGGTTCACAGGCGAAATAAAATCTGAAGCACGTTCTTCCGTCGAATCAGTTGAACACCCAAAGATAATATGATTTGCGGTCTCTGTTCCAGTCGGCAAGTTGTTAACTGAGTCCTGCAGATTCAAAGTTGGAGCCCAATCGACATCGTTATCCTCCAAAAGCTTCGAAGGTCGTCCGGAAACGAAATGCCGCCCGCAGATACGATGATGGGGAGCTGGAAGTTTATTGAAGTTGCAAGCTTCTACCCATGTTGCAAGCCGTTTTCGGCCAAATTCTGCTCGGATTCGCTAAATCGCTAGTACACCGATGGGAACCGGAACATAGAGCACGTTTTATCGCTTGAATATACGTAACACGAACGAATAACGCACTTACAAAACCATTTTTGATTCTACGTAAATTTTCGTTCAAAGCAACCTGACAGCTGATTTCGTGGTTGAAAATAATAAACACTATTACACTATAGCAAGGTTGAATCAGTGAGACCTTGCGGCAAGAAGTCTATACCCAACACTTCATCACATCCAAATGCTTTGAAAATGACGGTATCGGCTACTTACAGCACTGCAGTTTCTTCCAACAACACTCCTAAAAGTTTGAACCAGTATGTAATTAGCTTCCATTCCAAAGTGTGTTACAAGGGTCAGTCAGTTAGGTTGTCTTATGTCAATTGCGTTCATTTTACAGCCATAGATCATTGCATGAAGGCGTCATCAATGCAGTTTTGACAGTTCAAGGAGCTTGTTTACGTGGATTTAGAATATTTTCGGTAAGATCGGTTTGAGATTTTGTGCTCAGAATTTGTTGCGATTGAATTTAACTTGCCGGTAAACAGACACCAGTGCTTATTTTTACATCATTTCCTGAATCTAATCGTATGGAATCCGGGAAAAGCCAATGGAAAATTTCGTTTGAGCGGTCCAAATTCTAACACCTTGTAAATAAGCTCCCTGAACTGTCAAAAAAGTGAGGTTAATAGATTCGGTGCAATAATCTATTGGTAGATGGAATTTACCTTAGTAGTACCATAGACTAACTCTAAGACCAGTAGGTCCCGAACAAATACGATTTTTTTCTTGGCTCAGACAGTACTAGCACATCAGTCCCAAGCTTAATAATGCGCCCCTAACAATGAACTCACACCAACACACTCTCAAATATGCTGTCAAAATAACACAGGAAATCAAAACAAAGGCGCAAATTTGTACAGCAAGGTGCTGGCTTCAAAGTGTACTTCGGACCAAGGGGTTCTACAACAGTGAATCAATTTCAAATCGCTAGTTGCATATTGATTGTTGGTACAACGCTGTACGTTGTATGTCTGTTCCATGAATAAGCTAAGATCAGCATTCAGTTAAAATGATGTTCAAGTTCATCCAGCAACAATGCATCGAAACTATCAATATTTTAACTAGGGTAATAATTCATGGAGGTTTGTAGATGATCTGAGCTGAAAAAAATATTCGTATGAAAGGTTGGTTGTTCTAGGTTATTCAAGAATACTCTAGCTAACCCGCAACAGAACATTGGATACGCTTGTAGATCTTACAACCTTGGCGGAAAAAAAACTTCAACTTAATGATCTCCAGCATAGTGCAGTTATATGTAGCGAATAAAAATACCACCAACAAGCAGACATATGAAATATTAGCACAGAGAACAGACATCCAAGCTGGAGTGCCCTCCGGGTGTAAATTTCTGTAACTGCCATTTTAAAATTATAGCTCGTTTCCGTTAGTTCTGGTGAATCGTATGTTGATGGCGCCACGTGCCCGCCTCGAGATTTGATAGTCTGTCAGTTTTAGTTTGGTGATACCTAGATTAGGCGGCGTTGTTTTTCCAATGGTTGGCTTTGAAAAATTTACACAGTTCCTAAATTGACGAAAAAATGTTCGAGCCTTGATGTCTGTTCTCTGTGATATTAGTTAATCGTCGAAATCGAAAAATAGCGACGATATGGGTCCACTGCCGAACTTCTGCCACTCCCTTATAATAAAATTAATAATGATA
>JASCZW010001025.1:0-127990 GCA_034211315.2 Aedes japonicus | reverse complement strand
GATTAAGAGGATGTATCTCAAAACTTATCAAATCTCTGATAAATCAAATATCTTTGGAAAAAACTTTGAAACCTTTTATGCGTTTCTCATCTGTTTTTTTGTATTTATTATCATACCATCATTATCACGAGTGGACCACAATCAGTCATAATTGCCTTTAGGGAACGTCCATTAATTATATCACGAAAAAAATGACTTTCTATAACCTCCCCTTGTTTCGTTTTTTGTATAGACCTTCAAATTATTTTGTATGGATTGTCACGTTTTCCCAAACCTCCTTACTGCGTGACATAATTAATGGACCATCCCTTATAATAAAATTATTCTTGTAGAAGTACAAAAAATATTGTAACGTTATTAAGCATTTCAAAATATCTAGAAAATGAAAAGAGAGATTAGAAATTTTTATTTAATTCCAGCTAATTTAATGGTTATATTGACAGATACGTGTATTTCGTCTACAATGTGCAGACTTCTTTAGTGTCGTGTACTACCTTTCAGTCGAGTATTAATACAACATACTGAAGAAGTCTGCACATTTTGGGTGAAATACGCGTATCTGTCAATATAAGCAGTCAAGGTAGTTGGAATTAAATGGAAATTCCTAATCTTTCTTCTGATATTCTAAATACAGATATTCCACTAAACAGCTCACACTTTCCGGGATTCATTTCAAAATATAATAATTTGAAAAGAATTATGATATTTCATATTAATAAAAGTTATTAAACAAACGAACCAAAGAAGGGTATACCCAACTCAAATCCAAACAAATTTGAAGATTTGATAGAATTCCCAAACAGAGAAAATGTAGACTTAGTCAATGTTGACTATGCTTTGCAACCGATTTTCAAACCCCTAGTTATATATATTCTTTCAGCAAATGCTCTTCACTCAGTATATTCATGTGATAAATGGGTTATTAAGCTTTGATTTGATGACCTTTTAAATAGTAAACCAATCTGTTAAGCTATATTTATCTACACATAAAACACATGCACTCAGAAATACTGCTGTTTTCTTGGTCATAATAAAACAGATTTGTTTGCACACGCAGTTCAAATGGAACAATAGCCGAAAAAAGCGGCTGACGACAATATCAACATTAACTCGAGAAGTTTGGTGCTTTATGAAAAGAGTTTCAAGCCGTTCTGAGTAATTTTTTCGATTGTAATGGATAAAAGATCACGGAGCAAATGAGTGGGAACCAACAAAAACATCAGACGTGTGCACGACGCTGTGAAATCACTCATGGAAGGGTGTACCTGACATAGTTTACCTAGTATAGGTAAATCCTTGTTATAAAGCAAATAGGGGTGCGAGACCTCGCTTCTGATTCGTAAGTACCAATTTATAAAAAGACTTGAAATATCTAAAACTTATTTCAAGGTTCAAAAAAATTTAATGAAGCAAACATCAAATTTTCACAAGCATAAATTGCCTCAAAGCCTTGTTGCCTCAAAATTCACAACAAGGGCCAGATAACTTTTATATATTGGGAAATGTCATGATATATTTTCAAATTCTACGAAAATACTTCATTTCATCACTGATGTTTATCAGGCATATGATAATAACCAATAACGCAGGCAGAGGTGAAAGTATTCTGATCTTTTGTTTCATTTTGGACAATATAGTGGCAAAGTAATATATTTATGAATTGGCTATTTTTTTTTTAAATTCTTTATTTATTCCCTTCAAAATGTCATGTTTATTTCGGTGTCCTGAGACCGACACATCCAAGCGTCCTTTAGCACAAAAAATTGGGTTGAAAGAGATGAGAAAATAAATTCAATCAAACACATCTTTTGTCGACTTACGTAAGTGTCAGTTTCCGGAGCCATAATTTTACACGAAACCCCAACTTTTTACAAACTTTAATTATGTCACAATGAATCGATTTTTTTAAAACGTTATTATTATTCAGTCACATATTAAGTCACATAAAAAGTTCTTAAGAAGCATTAGCATAGCAAATAGGTTTTTATCAACTTAATAAAAAGAAAAGTAATTTCAGAAATGCATGAACATCACAACCAAAGTAAACAAAGGCAAAGGATGATTGTAATATTGAAGGTAGAATTTTTATTTTAAATTTGCAAATTAACGTAACAATTCAAGCACAATCTAGCATGCAGACAGAGAACAAAGTTAACTTCCAATTCATTTTTAATACTGATGGAAATTCGTTCGATTTCATTGAAATTTTCTCATTTTTAATTTTTGCCTGTCAATGCTAGTATGTTTGATTACGACATTTTTAATGTTAATTCCACAAATCTTGAAAATAATTGTATCGACTCATACTATTCGACTATTTTTGACATTGTCATACGTTTCGCCTTTTACTTTCTACCGTTGTTTTGATTATAGGTATAAAATAGATCCTACTGTGATCCTTAACCTCTTGTCTTACCTCCTCGTGGTGCTGACTGGGATATGAGTACCCATTGGAAAGATCGGGTAACCAACCCCGGTGGGACTTTGGTCATATGCTGATAGTGACGGGGGGCTGCCCTCTTCAAAGGAAGCAGTCTATCTGAGCGTCTGTGCTTCATGTCAGGGGCGGTTCAAAACAGCGTGGCTGATCATCGTCCTCGTGCCAGCGTGGGACTCTAAACAGTGCAGTGCACGATGGTCCTCTAACAAGACAGGGGGTTGGGGAAGGCCAAACAAGCTGCCCTTAAAAAATTCAAAGTTACAAATAATACAAAAGTTAATATGGACCGGATCAATCGGCAAATACCTAGGCGACGAAATAAGTACAACGATTGGAAACTCGGAACATGGAACTGCAAATCGCTCTGCTTCTCTGGCGAACTTCAACCACGTAACTTCCAAGTCGAAGCACTGCAGGAGGTTTGCTGGACAGGACAGAAAGTATGGAAAAGCGGGCATCGAGCGGCTACTTTTACCAGAGCTGTGGTACCACAAACAAGCTGTGCAAGCCGAGGATCAAATGTCGATTCTTCAACTACAGGATCATCATCGTACACTGTCCACACGCCCCGATGATGACAAAGAAACGTTCTACGCGAAGCCTCCCTTTGCGGCCTACCGTGGTTATTAGTCCGAAGAACCTTCGTCCCCCGTAAATACATCCACAAAGCCACTTGGAGATCACTTGACCAACGAACAGAGAAACAAATCGACCATGTTCTAATCGACGGGAAATTCTTCTTCGATTCATCAACGTTCGCACTTACCGCAGCGCGAATAAAGACTCGGACCACTACCTTGTTGCAGTGTGTATACGCTTAAAACTCTCAACGCGTCGAATCTGGACGCCACGAACGATATGTGCAGAGACCTGGAAGGCAACGTTCTCACAGGAGAGTGTGAGGTGATTGAAAGGTGGAAGCAGTACTTTGACGAGCACCTGAACGGCAATATTACAGCGAAGGAAAGTGGCACAGTAATAAATCTAGGAACACGCGCAGAAGATGACAGGACCCCGACCCCAACCCTTCAGGAAGTTGAAGAGGAAATTGGTCGGTTGAAAAACAACAAAGCCGCTGGTATTGACCAACTCCCAAGCGAGCTATTGAAATACGATGCGCTTCACTGGGTAATTACCAAGATTTGTAAGGAAGAGTGTTTACCGGAGGATTGGATGAAAGGAATAGTGTGTCCCATCCATAAAAAGGGCGACAAGCTGAATTGCTGCAATTATCGTGCAATCACGCTACTGAGCACCACCTACACTCAGTAGCAAAAAAAAGCCAAGCAAAATTTTGCTTCCAAAAACCGCGTTGTTCAACCTTCTGTAACTTTGTCAATTATCAATATTTTTGGCTGAAAATTTGACAATTTAATAATCAATATATAGACCTTATTTGACCAAATGTTGATAAATTTATAAATTTGGAGTTATCATAAAATATGTGAAAACAGTCATTTTTGGACATACCAATTTCAAAAATCCGTATTTCTGTGAAAAATTTAGGTAGCGTATTAAAAATTCCTTCATAGCTTATAAAAGTATAGAAAATAATGTGGACAAAATTTGAACTTTGAACATCATCATCACATCGTACGTCATCACATTTCTCGACTCCCTGGGAATAGGCTATGTTTGTACTTGCCACACAATCATACTAATGGCTAAATGGTACCTGGCATCGAAAGCTCCCAAATAATAACTGTGGAAACGCATTCAAAACACTAAGTTTAGACTCTTGAGCATTGCACGAGATGTTATATGGTTGGTATGCTTGGTCTCCAACAGTACATAAACTTCTTGTTTACGGAGCAGCAATAATTAAATATACGGTGCTTCCAATCGGAATGTGCAGCGAAGAAGTTCAAGAGACAAGAAACAAGTGCATTCGGATACATCGGGAGTTCCACTCAAGAAAGTTCAATCGAACAGTTAATATTGAAGATGTCTTCAAAAGGTTGCTCTTATCGTTAGATCCTGTAATATCATTGACTAATAGGATATCTTCGGAAACACTTGCATCAGGATTACCTGAGAAAGCCAGGCTTTTGATTAGTGAATAATAAGTTTCAATTTTATTATTAGTATATAAGTAATAAACTCTTGCATAAACATTACATAACATTTTTGTTGATAATGACAAATCAAGTTACAATGCTACGTTATAATAGATCTACTTACGTTATATGTATCAAGACATGCTAATAATTCAACTAGTCTATAAACACTTGAAATAAATCTGATATCTGTAGATTTGCGGCATAAAAAATGATGTTTTCAGCGTGCTACTATTAAGCAAACTAAAAAAAAACCTTTCCCAAATTTTGCTTAAATGTACTTTGAGATATATTTATTCAACTGGTATATATAACTATCGGTTTCACTTGTGCCTTTTTGAAATTTAACGCTTGAATGTATCGGTTATAAAACAACAAAACTGATCTTAATTTTTCACAGAAAAGTTGTACGGGTATGATGTCTTGTGAGCACATGCAACAATATATATTTTTCAAAATATGACAGAAATTCTGATTTTTGGCTTTTGCTTCTTTGAGTGCGCTATATCTCAAAAAATAGAAGAGATAGACAAAAATAATCTCCTACAAAGTTTTAATTATTTTTATATTCCATTACTTTGTAAAACATTTTGTATTTCTGCCTATCAAAACAAAAAAGTTTGATAGTGAATTATTTTATTGGTGAAATTAGGCGTATAGTACATTTTTGCTAAACGTAGCATAATCTAACTCGAAACTGTTCAGAATATTCTTTGCGTTATTAATTTATTCCACCTAATTTGTCTCCCTGGACCACAGTGCAATGGTCCTACGATTTACGATCATTCTGTGCAAAATGTGTCGGGGAAGTCAAAAACATACTTACAAAAAGTAAAGCAGGGGCAAGGACTGAAGCCGTACAAAGTGAAAAAGGTGCCCAACTGTGATGACATGCAAAAAGTCGTGCTAAGGTGCTTGACACCAATTTTTTGCAAACATTTACTTGTATCAATATGGACGACGAAACAGACGTACTCAAAGACTTTAAATAGCTTCAGGGCCTGGCCTTTTCTACCGCAATGCAAAGGAACACTGTTGCCAAGCACTTCCGGATAAAGAAGAAGTATTTGATTTGGTAGGCCATGTGTTGTTGTGGTCGAAAATCTAAGAGCTTCGTCTCTACCGGCACTATCAATAACGATGCGTACGATAAAGAATGTCTGCAAAAGCGGTTGCTGCCGCTTATCAGAAGCCACGATTCTCCAGTCTGTTTTGGCCTGATTTGACCGCTTGTCATTATGCGAAATCCGTCCTGGAATGGTATAGGGTACACAAGGTCAAATACGTACCAAAAACAACCAATCCACCAAACTGTCCAGAACTTCGCCCAATAGAGAAGTGCTGGGCTCTAGTTAAGCGGAAACTCTTCGAAACTAAGAAGAAAGCAAATGGCACCGATGATTTCAAGAGAAGATGGAGAAAGTTCGAGAATTTACCAGAAATAAGGATTACCATCTTAATCACCTGTTTCTAATGTAGATATAAAATTATTATTGCGAAATAAAAAATCGTTTTTTTTTAAATAATGTGTAAATTTCGTATTGCTACTATTATTTTTGTGTCTGAAATTTAACGTAGACAGTACTTAGGTGTATAGATGCTAATATGAAGATAGTCTATATCACGTAATATGGGTTGTAGTGTGAACGGGATGTTATGCTCTATCTTTAATTAGCTGCCATACTATACTGATTTGATGTATTGCTTCAATTTTTAAAAAGTTCAGGGCTCGAAAACTGTGTGCAGTGCTGCACACATCAGTAAACAACATCCATCACGGAATCGCAGTAGTTTTTGAGTCGTTTGCTTTCGAAAATGATAAAGGCTATCATTAAATATGGTGGCCAAATAAGGACTCTTTTCTGATTCAATGACACGAAGAATTAAAATAGCTTCAAGAGTGTCGACCTGTTATACTCAATATTAGGTACTTTTGCCACTGTGTGTAGTTGTCAACTATATATGTATTGAAAGTGTACAAACTAGCACGGATTTTATGACTCAGATTGGTTTACAATTGCAATAAAACTTACTTTGGCAAAACAAATACAAAAACTTGGTTCAAGCCTAGGGGCTCGAGCTTACATGGCTCAGAAATGGAATCCGAAAATGATCGGGGTGGCACGAAAATAATACGCAAGGTCTTAACAATTGTTTTAATCCTTCGTGTATAACGTTTAACACGGATCCAAATCTCACCCATTTAAATTAAAAATATCGATGTTCAACTTGAAACATAAGAATTATTATTAATTTTCGACGCTCGCATCATGAGCCAATCGTCACGTTTATTGATAGGTTATTTGCCCGATTCCAGTAGTGAATCTCTGAGCAAACTTCTTGAATCTGGAACCTGTTAGCATTTAAGCTCAATCCAGGACTAAGATAACCTCATAGAATAAATAAATTAAATTTAGAACGCAACCAGTAAAATCCAAAATTTGTAATAAACGTATCATTAATATGTTGAAAATATACATAATATGATTTTAATTTAAACAAACGTAGACTTTTTCGAAACCCCTCCCCTCCCCCTTTAATTGTCTACGTGGTTGATGAACAGCCCCAAAGAAGTTTTGGAGTGGTACAAGGCTAAGGAAGTCAATTTTGTGCCGAAGCATCTCAACCCCTCGAACGCACCGGAATTGCGGCCAATTGAAAAGTACTGGGCCATCATGAAGCAGGCACTTCGGAAGCATCCTAAGGAAGTGAAATCAGAGGAAGATATGTAGAAAAAATGGATTGCCACGCAAAAAAAGTTGGTCCAAATGTTGCACATGACCTTATGAGTAGCGTAAATAAGAAGGTTCGTGCATTTGAATATGGAATTGAAATAGAATAAAACAAACATGTATAACAATATTCATAATATGTTTTATTTTACTCCCTGATAGTTTGAAGATGTTTGGTTGAACGGTGAATTTTGCCGAATATTTGTGTGTGTGTGTGTCGCAGTTTGATCCCGTACACCCTTTAAATATTGTACTGAAGTGCATCCAATCAACTTTCAATCATGGAGTGTGTTTCATGCTGAATTGTTGCTTGATTCTTTTTTCTGGGTTATTATGTCCAAATAGCATATGGAATAATATATGGATCCTAAAAATACGCCCTTTACTTTCCATCACAGGAAGGCAAAATTGTATTATATTGATTGATTTCAATTCATCTTATTACGTTCACTTCGAACTAATACCTATAAAATTTTTAGTTCGAATTATAATTAAAAAAACAATTTCATCTTCATTTTCACTTACTCGAATGAAAAGCAGCTTTTGTCCTCTCGTATTGTACCATTTTAAAATAATGCTCAGCAATCTCCTAAAACCACAAATAAGTTCATAACTAGGACCCTCTTTCACTCTTCATTGTTCTATCACATAAAATTGTCTTCGCTGTTGAACATTCATCGGCAAATTTCAACATCCGTTCACTTTAATTATCTTGCACAATGAAAATCACTTTAGCTGCATTCTGCTACAAAACTCACTATGCACAATTCCAGCACATCATCATCAACGTCAAACGCAATTTAATCATACTTCATCCTCTTCATTTTTCGGTAGCAATCATGCTTACACCAATCTAGCCAATCAAAGCCAAATGCAACAACATCGACACCGACACAATCCGGGATCACTCACGTGTCGCACAAAACAAAACAAACATTCAATTTCAAACTAGTCAATCGAGTAAACCGCCAGACCGCGCAAGACAACATTTGAAATCCAAATGAAGTGTGGCTCCAAGTCGCGTCGCGCGAAGTAAGTAACTTCTTCCTTTCGAACTGCTCCTTAGGATTAGCTAAGCACATGAGACGTTCCAAAGGGGTGGTTGGCTGTAGCTGACGACAAATGATGGAATAGGTGGGAGCTCATGCGGTGTACGTATTTTTGCTTAAAGATATGTGAATAGGTCGAAGTTGATGAGCATCATTGTACCTTCTGGTCTTTTACGAACGGAGCGGGACTGTGCCGAAAATGGATTCTCGTGAGCCTATCTTATCACATAATTACCAACGAAGATTCCTACCCAGTGCTGCTCGTTTGCATCTGGTTATAAGGTATTAGCTGTTACAGTCGCGATGTCACGAAGCCTCACTAAAAATAGTGACTAAATTATGGATAACATCATGATTAGCAATCGATTATGGCGAATGGTGATCCGTGGTGTTCCCTTCATCGTCGTTCGCAGGAGTATCGTCGAAATATGGCGAGAATTGACACGACTGTAAACTAAATGGCATTCGATCCGTTCGAATTTACATAAATCATGGAGTTTAAAAACACCATGCACAGCAATCCGGGATTCCGGACATTCTTGGTAATGAATAGATGATGAAACCTGATGACAGTCGGTCCCCACCGGTTGACCCTGACTGAATGAGCCGTGGCCCTAGTGCCGGTCATAGTGTCACAAAGTGTCGTATCAATTTGCCGAATGATGAAGAATCAAGTAGAAGTTTGCGCAACCGAAGAAACAATCTGCCTGAGCACGTCGTTTTATTGAGACATTGTCTTCGAGGAGCACCGTATAGACCATCGGTTCGTTAGGTAGTTGAAACCAACCGCTACTGTCATTAACACATCAATGTTAAAATGTTGAGATGACTGATGAGCCAATTAACTAGCAGCCGATAGTCAAAATCAATAAATCAGCAAGATGATATTTGGACGGCAGGGAGTCGGAGCCCTTCACTGTGGCAAATTATCTTACACGAAGTTACCACAACGAATTAACATGTTGTGGTTGGTATATAGTGTCTAACTTATTTAAAGACATCCTATTTGGATTGACTCAACTCAATCGGATTTTGTTCTGCGAATGGCGTGGTGACAGAGAATCTATTTCCTTAGGATAAAGATGAAGGGCGGCGAAAAATCGTCCCAATGATTTAAGCTGACAGATGTTAATGTTACCGTTTCCCACGACCTTCATGATGGAAGAAATTTTCACATTTACAATAAGACACAATTTACTTCATCGTTTACCTTTTCATATCAACCTGAGTCTCCTTATGTGAGCTTTACTTCATACAGACTAAACTGTCATTAAGCTGGTTCTCAACTTAGTGCTGCGTACATGCACTTTTACAGTAGTTAATTTGAAGCATTCTATACCTGTCGTAATTTTCTAAATGTGCAGATCAAATACAATTATTCGAACCCAGCTACATCGAGTATGTTCTTGTATAATAGCCACACCTTTACCAACTGAGTTAAGGAAGGCCCCAAACCGGCCATAAACTGAAATAAAATATAATCGCTAAGCATTATTTGCAACTGAGAATGTCACTTCCTTATGAGGCTAGGGTAAATAGATGTTTCATCTGCTAAGAATCATCACATGCAGCGAGAGCTTTAGCGCTTGCAAATTTCAAACTAAAACCCCTGACTTAAAACTTCGTCCTTGACTGGGACTCATTAGCAGCGCATGCAATTAGGTCCGATACTGCAAGTTTAGTATTCAAATTCACATCACCCGAGTTCAAATACCCATCTCAGCTTAGAAAAAAAAAAAAAGATACAAAATGTGCAAATCAAAACCTCATTCAACCCGTGATGATGAACCCGATATGTGCGGCAAAGACAGAACGGTCAAGGTTTACTTGGAAACAAAACATGCGCGAAGAAGCGCACGCGACGCACGAGAGGATAATTCGCTTTTGCCAACGCTGACGCCCGCCTGCGAACCGTTTGATGCAACAATCAATACCCCGCAATTTCATGATACTGATTGGTGATTGATCGAACAAACAAGCTATCATCATCGGTTCCGACATCAGAGGCAAAACATCTAATGTGTTTATTAACCAATTACAGAGTATTTTGGATGATCTTTTGATGCGTTTTTCAGCCATTTTAACGTAATCTGGTGGGGAATCGATCACTCAACTGTTTTGCTAAAAATAACAATTTCCACGATTAGTGGAATTGATGCAATTATGTTATGATACTGAGATAAACAGAATTCGAAAAATTTCCGTCCAAATCATTGCCTTTTCATTTTTTTCTGACCCAATTCTCAGAAATAATTAAGATTTTCAATAATGGTAGCAAACATGACACGGTAGGCGCCCGACTGTCTTCGTCGAACTTTGAGATTTTTTGACATTACTTTGCACCAGTCTACTTCGACAATCATGCAGCGCAAGGTGATTTTCATATCTCAGGTGGTCTATTTTCTTCAGTTGGTTGGGAAGACGGATGGATTAGCGGGGTATCAAAAGAGATTTAGCAGTGGAGCGAAAGAGTTAGGAATACTCAATCTTATATTACGCAAATAATTACAGTTGTTGATTGCATTTTTGCCAAGGAGTGAAAAGTTATATATAAATGTAAACGGTATGCGCTAAACGTTTTGTTTACATAGATTAGCAAGTGCCTTTTTACCCCAAAATATTGGTTAATAAACCTTGCAGTCTGACGTTTGTCCCAATGGTACACTGAAAGTAAATTTTAGTTTATATTACGAAATCGAAGGTAAGACTAACAAATCTATTCGTTGTTTTCTGCAACGAACCTGATTTGCACTTTTTTAGAAGCTACCTTCGTATTTAATGCCTTACGCGCAACTGCCACAAGCACTAAGCATTTGTTGACAAGGAAAGGACATTCGTTCAATCAACGAAAACAATACAAAGAGCTACGAGTAATTTGTTACCAATAAAAAAGAACCGTCTCTCTGGTGGTTGCATGAATAACTGACAGATCTACTTTATCGGCTCAAAATATAATTGAAAAAAAAAGCAATGAGAAGTTGATGAAGTTTGCAGAAGCAGATAATTTCTCATCTCCATGCGAAGCGCTAGGAGTGGACAGTAATTTTATTGCTAGAACACGAATAGACATAAAGAGTATGAAGTGTATTGATAGTTCCGTATAGGGCAACGGCAGGCTTTGAAATTGAAAGATACAAGTTTGAAAACGAGCGGAGGGCACTTGAATAATTTAATGCTATTTACGGGCTATCACTTCTGAATTATATAAGCATGTTATTTCGCCTTTCTTAGCATTATATTAGCATTATATCTGAATAAAGAGCTTCAAGGCATTTAAGTGCTGCTTTATAGGCAGATATAATGCTGATATAATGTCACGTTTAGTGCTTAATGGTTACTTGGGTTACTTGCAGTTCAAAGAATGACATTTTATTCAAATATCGCTACGAATAAATACCCAAATACCAATACAAATACTGTAATTGTGATCTGTTATATCTGTGCTTGTGTTCATTATTTTATATTACAACTAAAAACATATCAAGAAAAATGGGCATTTTATTCCCATTTCCCGAAAAAACAATCTTCTTGAGAAATGGGTATCTCGTACCCATTTCCCAAATAACAAACTTTAAAAAATGGGTTAAAAATACCCGATAGCCTGACGTACAGGCACTTTACCAATTAAAAGGGTTAAATCGTTTTACCTATTAAAAGAGTTAACCCACTTAAGTTCGAAATGGATGATATTTTAACCCATAAGTGGGTGCTGGCCGGTTACAGTGTAACATAACTGTTAGAGAAACACTGGGAAGACAACTTTACTGATCAATTTGAAACAAAAAAGTTATAGCAAATTAATTGATTTTTATAGGGCCACCCTAAGATACGTAGGAAAAAATGCTCTAATTCGGTCATATAAAAAAGGACACAAAAAGTTATGCCATAATAGTTGCTTGAAATTATTTGTTCCACAACTTTTCCGAATAATGTATGCCTTTATTTCTGAGAATAAATAAGTTAGATTTACGATTTCTCTGAAAATAAGGACCATCCTAGTTTTCATTCACACCAAAAGAAGCGCCTTGTTATTAGAAATAACTTTGTGTAAGACTATTTTGCTCAAAAACTTCAAAATTATGCTGAAAATGTATCTTTCCATCTAAATTCACATTCTGGACCACGGCAGCGTTCTAACGATTTTTGTTTTACACTTCCTAAAGGCTACACGTGACAGAAATCAATTTCCAACTAGAGGTATTTTGATGACACAACTAATAATGTTACATGATTATGTTTCTCTCATCGTCATTTACTTTAACAATCTCAGAGAGTAACATTGTGGTATCTAGGCATTGTCTGCTTGATCGGATGCCGCCTTTCAAACATGCAATACGCTCAATTTCAACTACTTGTATCCAATTTCACAACCAGCCATGCTCTTACGGACCTATCAATACCTTCTCTTCACATCTTTGGTTCTAGAAGAAATTGCTGTCCACTCCTAGGGTTGCATGTTGATAAGAAGGATATTTTCAATTTTCAAACTGATATTCTAATCAATAACGCCTACACGCATTTAATATGGTCCTCCCTTAGCTCAATCGGTAAAGGCACAGCTATAAAGCAACGCCATGGCTGCTTTTGATTACCGGTCTGGTTTAGACTCTCTGGGCATAGGGTATAATTGTACTTATGCACACAATCATACTAATGCAAAATTGGTACCTGGCATCGAAAGCTCTTTATTAATAACTGTGGAATGTGCATTTAGAACACTAAGTTGAAGGCAAACAATAAGCGAATTGTGATAGCAATAAGCGCGAAATGCTAAACAAAAGGGAATTAAATAATCTTCCCTCATAGTTCCCTTATACAACATGATTGCCAATTACATTACTAAGTTCTCCCCGGTGTGTGACGGTACTATGACCCCTTTGGCCGAATATTATGATGAAACACTATCAATATTTCATTTCAACAGAGATTCAAATTAACCTCTGTAAACAATTTCCCTTCGAGTTACGGTAGTTAAGGTAGCAACTACTATTTCAATCGTACTTATATGCTAGTAGCATCATAAATGTACAGGTTGAAACTGCATTGCGACCACTCCTTATCGAATAATTAATTCAAATTTATCGAGGTAACGAAATTCGCAGACAATTGCTGTTCTTTTAATTGCACAATGTAGAAGCATCGCCCCAAAAAGCGGAGTCAGCTCTAGTGCCACGATGGTGGCATGACACTTGGCGTAGATTTATGCCTACATAAGAAAAACGGATAATTTCATAACCACAACATGGCAGTCGGATGCAGTTTACTGACAGCTCAAGATATCTCAAGTCTCTCAACCATAAACATACTTTGCTTGGAAGGTGGTGAATCTTCTTCACTATCGACTGCGACAAGATCTTCTGTACATGGGTTTGGAGTGCGCGTCTGTTGCGGTTCGACGCTTTACAACACCGTGCGCCGTGGTAGGTCAATCGCGGTTGACCTTTCTCCGTAACAACTTAACTATGTCACCACGTGACTTTCTTTAGAGGAACCCATCTGCATGTGATTGGATAGTCACGATCTTAGGCGGTGTTTGTCAGAATTGTTTGTAAGGCTACATACAAGTTTGATTGATTGATTAGACCTTTGATATTGACTGTTTTCAGATGGACAATCGGTTGCTTAGTGGGGTTCAGTTGTTCCTTATTCGATATATGAAGTCGTAGTTGAAAATTGTGACTGACTAGATAGATCAATAAGGTATCTAAGTATGTCAATCAGTGTTTAAACGATATTGAATAAATATATACTATAAAGTCCCAGAGAAGAACTAAAGAAGAACACACTAAAGAAGCCAATTTATGAACTAGCATGGTAACTACATTGATCCAACGAGGCTTTCCGAGTTGAATTATTACGATGAGTGCTGAAAAAATCAGGTTGTATACAACATTATTTACAAAGACGCAAGATTATTTTTTTTTAACCTGCATATGGCCGTCTTTGAGTATTTGAAAATTTCCAGAATAACTGTCACAATGTTTCAAGAATCAATACAAGTTCTGCATTGAAAATCTCAGAATCTTTACTCAAGATGAGTAACTCTGAATTAGGCGTTGGACCACATCCTTTCCAAACAGCAGCGGAAGCGGCTTGAGCGATGATAACGGGAATAATTTCGGGTGTTACGAAGAACATTAAAACCACTGAAAAGTAACGATTGGTTTCAACGACTCTTACACTCAAGCCTTGAATATTTTGCATTCCAGCTACATTCACCTAACTGTTGTCTACTCACTGTCTTACTGTTTTCTGCAAGAGATACAATTTTGAATATCATTAATTTCATTTGAATTTGAAATCTGATGATGATGATGCTTGGAAAAATAATGTCGTCTGTTTGCACCGTATTAAGCTACATAAAAGTTATGCACAGAGCCAAATTTATGTGATTGTAACAACAAATTTCGTCGAACAATTTACATGCCAACCTCTCAACCACATTTAAGACACTAAAGCTCGATTCAAAGTAAATCTGTACGCACGGTTTAATACACCACCGCATACCTGCGGGTTGGAACAAAAAACGTTTGACAGGCCTTTGTTGATGTTTTGGTGAATTGATCGACGCGTCTAGAAATAACGGATCATGGAACTCACGAAAAGAGAATTGATTGTGCACAAACATCTAGAGAATCCTTCGTGGTCTGCCTCAAAAATAGCGAAAGTGTTAAAATTCCCAAGGCCAATCAAACGTGCCAAGGATACTCTGATTCTAGCTAGCTACCACTACTCTACGGAGGTACTAGAATGGTATGCTGCAAACAATGATAATTTCCAAAGCCAAAGAGATTAATCCTCCGTATTGCCCTGAGTTCAGACCGATCGAAAAATATTGGGCACTTGTCAAGCGAAAAGAAGTGACAAATGCACAACAAAATTTAATATATTTAATACGTTTAGAGTGGAACCAGTACAGTGTCACCAACTAGTTATATATCGTTTGAAAGCTGAATACATAAATACCCTTTTGTTTGACGTTTTGATCAATCGTGTATTGTTAAATTCTTAAACTTATAATCACTTGAATGCGTCCAAATTTACTTCGAATCGAGCTTTAATTGAGAACCCATTTTCCCCTTTCAATTTCAGATTCCGCTTCTGGCAGTGGGGCAAGTGGGTTGAAGTCCGAGTCGACGATCGACTACCAACACGTGGAGATCGACCGGCTCACATGCACTGTGCCCAACCGGATGTCTTCTGGGCTGCACTGCTGGAGAAAGCTTATGCCAAGTACCACAGTATGATTTTAGTTGTGAAATGTCAACTGATCAAATCCCTTTATTCTAGATTGTACGGAGGATATGCGTTCCTCAAGTTCGGAACAGTGGGACGTGCCTTGCAGGACCTTACCGGAGCCGTCGTTCAGAGTGTCCCTCCGAGTGGACCGCTCCTTGGGGGAGCCGTGCCAAGATCAACATTATTAGTAGCAATTAGTGGATTGGTAGACATCTTTGCCAATGAACTGATATATTATTTTCGATCCCATGCCAATAACAGTTTGCTTCATTTCAGGAAAAGGAAACCAAACGACGGCGATCCGGTCTGATATCGGAGCATCCCTACTGCGTGACGGGTCTGGCCAGGGTACGTGCCAATTCTTCCGATTCATCCCAAGCCAGTGGTCAGTCTGGTGATACCAGTCTGATACGTCTGCGAAGTCCTTGGATTGGTGGCGAGTGGGGTGGAGTCTGGTGTGGTGCCTGGTCCGAACGCAGCTGGGAGTGGAATGCCCTTAACGAACGAGATCGAGAGCTTCTATCATCCAGATCGTCAAGTGATTGCGAGTTTTGGATGTCTGTCAGTGAATTTCTGTCGAGATTTGTCGTCATTTGGTTGGCACACATCGGGCCAGATGACTGGGCGTTAGAACCAGGCTTACATACGCGCACTCCATGGCGAGCAGCTTTGGCGGTACGACAATGGCGAGCTGGATTCAATGCCGGGGGACCACATAAGTTTATTGAAACAACAGCAACGAATCCACAGTTTAGAATACGGGTACCTACGGGCCATCCTGCAAAAGCGCATGTTGTTGTAGCAGTGTCGCAGAAGTACGAATGTTACAGAAGCCGGAACTACGAAGATGAGGAGATCGGTTTCACAATCTACGAGGTCCCACCGGGTATGCAACGGGTCACACCGCAGTATGTTAGCGAGCAGATGCCACTGGATTTTGCCCCGTTGTCGAATTTGAGAGAAATTGCAACGTTCTTTGCACTTCCGGCTGGTGATTTCGTAGTTATGCCTCATTCGCAACAACATAGGGAGGGCCGATTTCTACTGAGGATATTTGCCGATCAGCACACAGACGTGTGGGAAGTCAACGAGGAAAATCTGGTTATTCATAACATTGCAGCAGAGTTTTGTGACGAACGAACAATCGATGCTGTAAGCATTTCGGAACATCAATAATCCCATTTATTAATTATCGTTGAATATTTTCAGAGAATCCTCTACAAGCTCCGTTCGAGGTATCCGCATGAAATAGAGTCAACCCAGCTGCAGGCTATTCTCAAGGCCCATGGTGGCAATAATCGAGGATTCCGTGGATTGGGAGGAATCAACTGCGGCCCGTCGTTGGAACTTTGCCGAGGGATGCTGGCTCTACGCGATCCAGCTCTGGGCGGTCGACTATCGATAGAGCACGTTCCAGCTCTGATTGGATTGATGCGATTCTGGAAGGCTGCCTTCCGACGATGCGGACCATCGTCCTCCGGAACGGCCACCCTTAGCCGAGGCATTTGGGCTTCGAAAGTTTCTTCGTACTGCCTTAGGGGTCTTTTGTGGGCCGGGGGAGCCACCGCTAGCAATAAGGTACTGGAAGCTTTAGTCAGTAGGTTTTCACGGAATCGACAAATCACATTGGAGGGGTATTTGCTGTCGATGGCAAGACTACATTTAGCACACGGTTAGTGGATCTTGGTTCAATTCAAACTATGATTACTAAAATTGAATGATTTCAGAACGATACCACAGCCTGGATGCCAAAGCTAAAGCTAGCCCATTATCTTTAGAGGAGGTATGTTTGGAGTTGTTTGGCTTGGCCAGGCATAAATAATCAACTATTTAATTTCAGATGATCCTGATGACCATCTACTCGTGATGAAGTAGACGAACCTTTAAGAGAACCAAAGACACCACTAAATGACGACGGCGACTACTGTTAGCAAAATGCGGCACCTAGCTGGCTGGAGAGCAATGCAATACTTATTCTGATTAGGACTTTTACTATCTTTAGGAAAATCTTTTAAAATGAAACTCTTCAATTCTGATTATTGATTCTAGTGATATTTACTAAACCGGTGAGATAATTTATAAATTAAAAAAACACAATTCTGAAACGAGTAACGTATAACGAAAAGTATTATGCATTGGAAATGTTCTAGAAGAGTAAACATTAATTTATCATGGTTAGGAGTATGACGCAAACAGAGAAGGTTAACATTTATTTTTATAGCAAGGATATATCTATAGCAAAGAAAGTTGTTATTACTGAAATAAACGTTATTTACTAATTTAACTACGGTTGTGTTGGTTTTACTGGGTGCCCACTAGTGAATTTATCTATTTATTTTTTCGTTTTTCAATATTTCGTATGGAGCAAATAAGAAAGTTTAGTCATATTTAATTAATTTGATCTTTTTCTACTAATACATGACTTCGAACGTCATGATTTTGATATGTCTCCACATAACAAGCAGTGAAACTCGAAGTAACCACAGTCATGTTATTTCGCCGTTTTGGCTAATTACACACGTACAGCTGATTAACGGCTGTGCTAGTGTGCGCCCATATTTTATCGCAGTTTTTTAACGAGGTATTTTTACGTGAAATACGAGTTACTGAATTTTTACAAACTAAAAATAACAAATATATCAAATTCTACCAAATTTATGCATCCCCTTCTGTGAACATTTCAAAAGGTGTCAAAAAGTAACACCAGATTTTGAATACCACTTCATAAATTGGAAACAGTAATCCCATATCTATTAATGGACGTCTTCTACGGGGTCCTTGGATCTTTGTATTTTGCCAATCCATTCTACATTCTTCTGCCCCTTGGAAATTTTGAAACATATAGGGGAAAATGACCTTTTGTTATGGTAGTCCATATTATTGTGGCATTCGAATAAATAAGCATGTTCCATAAGAATCATCGCAAGAGGATATTGAATAGAAGGATAATTTATTCAATTTGAAAGCATATTATCAAAAATATTATGACATATAATTGAACTTAATTACTCTTCAAACACTTTTCCTATCACTATTTGTATATTTTTTTAACCGGTTCGATAATCTGCCAAGGAAAATGATTAGTCGTAAAACTTTGAGTTCGATACCTAAAAAATCATCATTGGAAGTTATTCTGAACTGAATTTGATATTTTTTTATGATGAACGTTTTATAATAAAGTCATATTCCAACAAAAATTTAGTTTTTTGTACTAAATTAGATACCGCAACAATAGGTTCATGAAAATGAAAAAAAAATGTATGTTATTGCATTATGCCATCTTGTTTGAATAGAATTCTTTTGCAAGTTGATTTAAATTGTTTCCTCCAAAACGCAGCATGCTGCGTTAGCCAGTGGTGATTACAAATAACTGTCACAAGAGTGGAACAAACTCCAGTTATCAAAAATTTGTAAAAAATAAGGAGTGCATAAAAAAAAAGTTGAAAACGCTAACGTAATTAGAAATGTATTGCCTTTCAAGGAAAAATATACAAAATGGGTAAAAGACTTGACGAGAAAGGTCTATTGCCTATATTTGACATATTCAATAGTTTCGCCAGAAAATTCAGCTCTCATGAGAAATGTTCAGCAAAGATAGACTTAAGCACCATTGTGGCACGATTTAACAAATCTGATATGTCTGCATACCCGCATAATCACAAACCATTCCTGAACCGTTTCCGATATTGTTACGACATTTACCCTTATTGTTGACTACTGTAAACCAACAATCGAACAACTAAAAAGTTGGTATATAATCCATATCGAGTGCAGGCAATAAAAAACCTTTCAATGATAGTATGGCATACATTAACAATAATTCGTTAATGTAGGTTATATGATAAAAACGAGATTTAACTATTTGATTTTTACATACACATAAAATTTGACAACTTTGCCGCAGACGGTCACTCTCTAGACCATGATTTGACAAACCGCCTCTGTGGTTAAATCTGATAACAAAATAATAACAAAATACGACATATTACATACCAAAAAAACTATGCCTAAGACGGCAATTCTCTCAAGTTTTAATTGGCAAATATAGACTACAGCTTCATCTCTGCTGAAAGATCCGATGTAATAGATTTACGTCAAAAGAAGACAAATGTCTCAATGAGAAACTGGCACCTCTCTAGAACTTCATTTGACAAAGATATACTATGGCGCCATCTCTGCGGCGAGATCTGAAACTAATATGAAAATATTATAAGACGACAAATGACATACTGATAATGGGAGTTATGCGTACAACGGCAGAAATCCGTAATCAAATGTATGTGATTTGTTTTAATCTGTGTCTAATTTGCAAATACTACCCTATTATCAATCTCTACTGCATTCGTTTTAACAAAAAATATGGAATTATTCACACAATTTATAATCACTTCAATTGATGGTACCGTACCTGCCAAATTCAAAACAGATCTTCAGACAAATGATTTAATTTTTTTTTAATTTACTTGCCTTTGCATCCACATTCAAATGATGAAAATGAACAATAATTCCTATACCGCAACAATAGGACTGTATTACCATAGACTAACTCTAAGACCAGTAGGTCCCATACAAATACGATTTTTTCTCTTGGCTCAGTCAGTACTAGCACATCGGTCCCAAGCTCGGTCCCAAGCTCAATAATGCGCCCTCAATAATGAACTCACACGAACACACTCTCAAATATTCTGTCAAAATAAAGCAACAAATCAAAATAAAGGCGCAAATATGTATAGCAAGGTGCAAGGTGTACTTCGGACCAAGGGGTTCTACAACAGTGAACCAATTTCAAATCGCTATTTGCATATTGATTGTTGGTATTACCATCAGCTGGATAGTTCTGAAGAAAATGAATGTATTTTTTAACTCAGGAAGTACTAGGTCCCAAGCTTAATGATTCACCTCAGGTAGCTGACGTGCCGCCATGTTTTCGAAGCCAACATTCCGTCTTCGTATGGTTTGTTGTCAGATTTTAGCTGAATTCAACAGCTGTCAGTGGGGCCCACGATTCTGGACCCACCGCGATGTTAGCTCTTTTCAAGACAAAGGCAATAAGATAGGGGTGCCAGCTACCTGATTCGTCCCTAATAAAGTAACTCGCACCAACACACCCTCAAAACAACATAGCGAATCAAAGCAAAGCGCAAGATACTAGTACCGAAAGGTACTGAAAGGCGCAAGAGTAGCATGGTGCAGACAACAATGAACCAATTTTAAATCGCTAGTTTCATATTGATAGTTGGTATTACCACAGATTGATAGTTGGTATTACAACTGTTGGAGACACAACGAAAACTACAACCGCAGCAGCCACACAACACCCTATCCATCGGTACCGAAGCGATGAGTACCAATCGAGATCACCGATTGTTTACCGATCTCACCATCGTTCATATACCCCACACCAAACTCATCCCAATGTACATATTCCCATCCCAAAAGATCAGTAGAATAATACAAACCAAGTCGAACGGACGTGCGCGCATTCTTTTCTCCGTATTACAATCTATCACGGTAATTGTACCATATCGTTCGGTTCCATTTCAAAAATAACTACAAGTCCCCCGCTAAAAAGGGACTTTGTCGATTTGCAGTGTCGGTTAGGTGCATTCTTCTAAGTACCCTTTTACGAAGGGACCTAGCCGTTTCAGTGCATCAGTCGGACCTTAGTGAAAAGGTCGACGAGCTAGTGGCCTATCGTTGAAGAAACTGGGCAGATACTTTGAGAAAGCAGTGGTTTAGTGACCCGTGTTTCTGTGCGCCTTTTGTATACTTTTTGGTGGCTGCTGAAAAGTAGCGAAGTAAGTCCTTCGGTGGCCGGCAAAGTTCGTGCTCGAGCAACAACAGAAAAACCGTAACAATAGGATAAAACACTGCAACAATTTGTCCTAAGCATAGTATTGAATTTGATTTGAAAACTAAATAAAATTAACTAGAAACGTGTATTATTGAGCCATGAACGAAAAGATCAAGTATAATTTCAATCTTTTTTTTTTTTTACTTGTTTATTTTCCGTCGGCTTATTTCCGCACATGGTGACAATCACCGACGCCAGGGAGACGACTCCACCACCTGGACCCTACCTAACGACTCATGACTATGAACCGGGACCAACGGCTTTACTTCCCTTCCGAAGGAAGACGTGACCAAGATTTTTTCGCCTCAGAAAAACCACCGACGTCGATTGGGATTGAACCCAGACCCACTGGGGTGCCAGTAGCAGTCACGCTTACCACTACACCACCGACGCCGGCTTCAATCATTTATGTAAATAATTATTCTATTATTTGTATTTGATTATTCAAAATATCACTGGAATTAATACATTGTGCATAGTTCCTCCACAATAGGGCAAATTACCCTTGTAGGTTTAGATCTGTACTGCCTCTGGGCCTGCTTCTGGCAAGTCATTTAACCTCACATGCAGTTTCACTTTCCTGGAACGATACGACCGAAAATTGACGAAAATACGTTTTTGAATAAAGAGGCCAGGCTTGAACATTCTTTTCTCAATTTACTGAGTAAATGTTTAAAAGCAAACCGTTGGAACTAGGCGCCGCCTAGTCTAGGTTTCACCAAACTAGAATTGACATCGAGCATCAAATCTCGTGGCGCCATCAACATACGATTAATCAAAACTAGCGGAAACGAGTTGTAACTTTTAGTCAACAACAGAAATTTTAACACGGAGGGCACTCCAGCTTGGATATCTGTGTAAAGAGTACATGGCCCATACCTCAGCCTACTTTGCAACGGACGACATATTTTTTGATGATCAAACGTCTTACTGCAAGGGTAAGGTGTCAATTGAAAATCTAAAAATTATCGACCGTCTCGAAATATCGTTACAAATTGAACGATTATAACTTCATAAATGATCGATAGATTTTCAAGATGTTTACATTAAACGGTTGGAAATTTTCCCACGTACCAATTTAATTATCAAACATTATGCGTTCACAATTTTAAAGTATTGAAAATTTCGGAAATGAAAGGTGATTTCTTATTATTTTGTTTTGCAAGCTAAATTTACTAAATGCACGTTACTCTTCCAACACAGATTTTAATGTGAGCAAGGGAGGTCTCATATGCAGCTGTGAACGATATTGAACGAGTACACCTTTGCAAATTTTCTCATTGGAGCTGTGCGGAGCAACGAGCCAGTAGATATAGATTGGCAGCTAGCGTTGGCTAAAGGGTGTATTCGATAAAAATGGCACACACATATTTACTCGACAAAATTAAACTGATTACCGGATTTTCTTGAAATTTTCAGGGAATGAAGAACTACTAATGATTTTTGATTTACAATATTTGTTTTATTCAATTTCGTCTCCCATCCCGAATGCCCGCACCTTCCTTTTCACTCCACCCATCAAATTTTGTACAACCGATTTTCCCAGTGTTTTTTTTGTTTTTACCCAAATTTTTTTCAATTCTAGCTCTGTTTTTATAGTTTTGGGATGTTTGCGAAGTTCCGTTTTCATAATTGCCCAGAATTGTTCGATTGGACGAAGTTCCGGTGAATTTGGTGGGTTCATATCCTTTGGCACAAAATTGACTCCGTTGGCTCGGTACCACTCCAATACGTTTCGAGCGAAGTGGCAGGATGCTAGATCAGGCCAAAACAGAGTTGATCCTTTGTGCTTCTTAATGAATGGCAAGCGACGCTTCTTAAGGCACTCTTCCGTGTAAATCGCACCGTTTATTGTTCCGGAAGTGATGAAGGGAGCACTTATTTCACCACATCCGCAAATCGCCTGCCAGATTAGTAACATCGAACTTCGACTTGGCAACGAAATATTCTTGCCCAGGAAGTTGACGGAAATCGGCCTTGACGTATGTTTCGTCATCCATCACGATGCAACCGGATTTGGTGAGCAGCCTCCGGGCGCGGGTTTTCGCAGTGATGTTTTGTTTTTCATTCCGGTTTGGGGCTTTTTGCACTTTGTAAACATGTAACTCAGCACGCTTCATGGTTTTCTGCACAAAACCGACTGACACCTTAGACTTTTTAGCGACATCTCGAATTGACATGTTTGGACGGTTCTTGAATAGTTGTACGACTTTCTTGGCCATTTTACTGTCCATTGGACCACTTTTACGACCACTCCCTTCCTTCCTTTGGACACTCAGACGCTCCTTGAAGGTTCTTATTACACGAGACACAGTTGTATTTGCAATTCCAAGCCTTTTAGCAATCCACCGGTGGGACGCCCCTGGATTTTGATTGTGAGTGCACAAAATTTTCTCACGGATTATTTCTTGTTTCGACGACATGACTGGAACTACTGAATGTATAACTATGAAACTTGGCAGATGTAAATAATACACTATGGATAAGATCTACTCCAATTCCTAGGTTTTTTACTCATACGATTCAAAAGTTACAGAAGATTTTCTGTGTGCTATTTTTATCGAATACACCGAATACATCGATGAACAAACGTCTTAGGGCAAGGGTAAGGTGTCAATTGAAAATCTAAAAATTATCGACCGTCTCGAAATATCGTTACAAATTAAACGATTATAACTTCATAAATGATCGATAGATTTTTAAGATGTTTACATTAAACGGTTGGAAGTTTTCTCACGTACCAATTTAATTGTCAAACATTATGCGTTTACAATTTTAAAGTATTGAAAATTTCGGAAATGAAAGGTGATTTCTTATTTTTTTGTTTTGCAAGCTAAATTTACTTAATGCACATTACTCTTCCAACACAGACTTCAATGTGAGCAAGGAAGGTTTCATATGCAGCTGTGAACGATTGAACGAGTAGACCTTTGCAGCTGACCAGCTGTGTGGAGCAACGAGCCAGTATAGATTGGCAGCTGGCGGTGGCAAGTACCATAATAGGTGCTGAGGAGTCATAATAGACTGAGGAGGTTTGAATTGCGAAAATCCGAAACAAAAATAAATCCGTCCTTTCAGGACGACGAATTTAATTTTGGGAGATTTAATTTGATTTGGATTTATCTAACGTTACTTTCCAAGTTCATTCCAATTGACAATCAGCGGTGGCCTTAACAATTTCCATTTTTTTTGCTCTCAAGGTGCATTGTGTACAATTTACAAATGGCTACCGTCACGAAACAGTAGACGCTTATAATTCGATCGTTTCTTCATTGATTTATTTTTGAGATTTTGCTTTTTACAACTAGAGGTCTTTATGATTGCCATTATATTTACTCAAGTATTTAAAATTTTACAAATAAAAGATGAATATATTTCGCGAACAAATTCATCAATCGGTGTTGGAAAAGTTTATAGAATGTTGCGTTCCGGCAAGTATCAAGAAAATTCCTATCACGGACAACATTTTTGTTATCGAACATGATATTCCCTTGTGACATTCTCTGCACATTCCAATGAGTACTGTTATGAATAGTTATTCTGTTGGTTACTCAGATAAGAAGAAACATTGCATTTTCTGCGTAATCTAATGCACATAAAGGGAATGCTAGATTTGGCAGAAAAGAATGGGATATTTCATGTAAATTTAAGCCAGATAACGCCTGCATCTAGTCTCTTGTATGAAAGATTCCATACATTGTTGTATGGCTTATGAAAAATTGCAAACAATTTCGTTGTTTACGCCTCCTTTGGTTTGAAATTAAACGAAGGGATATTTTACACGCTTGTTAAAATTAATTATTTTTTTCTGGGTAGATTTTTATTTCCAGGAAGAAATAAATTTTACTTAACTCTTAAAGTGAGAATAAATACGATACGATAAGCGTTTTGAAGCCAACCGTATGCGTATATTTCGGAAGCGCGTTAATCGGTCTAGGTTAAACGCATAGGTTTAACATAGGTTAAACGCGTTCAGATCGCACAGATAAAAAGAAACATTGAATTTTCTGCGTTATGTAATGCACATAAAGGGAATGCTAGATTAGCCAGAAAATAATGGGATATTTCATGTAAATTTAAGCCAGATAACGCTTGAATCCAGCCTGTTGTATGAAAGATTGCCAATATTGTTGTAGGGCACATGAGAAGTTGCAAACAATTTCGTTGTTTACGCCTCCTTTAGCTTGGATTTAAACGAGGGGAAATTTTACACGCTTGTTAACATTAATTATTTTTTTCTGTGCGAAAAAAGGTAAAACTAACTGGTTGAGACGCTGGTGAAGGACCTTAAAATCGATGCCGTATCTACATGTAAACCTTTCTAAAGAGTGTACAATATAATTTTCTTATATACAGCTAATCTTACGATCTATTACGATCTATTTGAAAATAACTGAAACATAAACATTTCTTGACAGATTTTCGAGATTTTTGCTTCTATCAGTTGGAGTTTTTCTCGATTGTCAATTTACTAAAATATCATTAACTTTTAACTTCAAATTCCCAAACAAACCCTGAACAATCTATAACGCGCTAACGATTATGGTCTCCAGCTGGTCGATCATATCAACTCAATCATCACAACCCAGCACAGCCGTTACCCTGAATCTTATGAAAGTCCTAATGATATCCCCTTGCCCCTCGTTACCCTCATTTTCACTTAAGCTTGTTCAACTGAAACACAATCGCTTAAAGGGGATTAGAAGTCCGAAAGGGGATTTTGAGGACCGGGAATGGAGAAAACGATATTTTCAATCTGTTCATATGCAGATTTGTATGGGTGCAAAAGTAGGTCATGTTTAAGTAAAAAATGGACTACTTCAACTAAAAGCACCAAATTGAGTAAATTTTTCTGATCAATTGGTATGAGAATGAAGTCAATCTGTTCAATATAACAAGAGTTATTAGCGTTCAAAATCTTTCAAATTAACATAATGCCCTTTTTTTCAACATTTGGAAATTACACATAACCTTTTACCAAGAAACCAAAGCAAGGTAAGGCATCGGATACAACCTTTCAATACCCTCCGCTCGTTTTCAAACTTGTATCTATCAATTTCAAAGCCTGCCATTGCCCTATGCGGAACTATCAATAGACTTTCTTTTCATTTCTGTTCGTTCTAGCAATAAATTACTATCCACTCTTAGAGCCTTGCATGGAGAAGAGAAATTATCTGCTTCTGACAAATTTCATCATAGATCGTTACTTCGCGCATGGGAGAATACAAAACAACAACAATCAAACATATTAACACTGCTTAAGTATTATTCTAGAATGTCATTTTTATTTTGAGCGGTGATCACTGAATTTGAAGTTGTTCTTACTAGTGTTGGATATTTCAAGATCTTAGACATTATTACAGATATTTCTTGCGATTCAGCGATGACTTTCTTGAAGAAAACTGCAATGAAGCTACCGGTGACTAGCGATTTGTTTCAGCTCGTGCAATTTTATTTGTAATTTTATATTGTTTATCATTAGTGTGACATGTTCTAGAGAGTATTCATGAGATCTGTTCCGTAAACCTGATCAATGGGTTTTCTGGTCAAATATACCGGACCAAGTATTCTTGGGTGTTCAAAGAGATGCATTTTTATGTAACGGGAATTTCTTCTCTTTTTAAAGCTTTGAATTAGTTTGTCGGTATTTTATAGAATTTAGTCAACAATTATAACTGATTAATATTCATTGAGTCACGGTTTTCACAGAACTGTATCAACTACACTCTTAACAAAAATCGGTGCAAAATAAAAACAAAATCAGTCAGAAGCACAACGCGTGCATTAATAACTACCCCTACATGTCGGTTTTATTACTGAGTAGATGAGAAATTTCCTGAACAGCTAATCCAAAGTCTAATACGTCTTCTTCTTTTCGGTAAGTAGGAAACTCCCACACTTCGGAACTATTTCTTAAATTTCCATCTCTTCTATATCGAAAATTTGTGGCATAACTGGTTTGGTCAAAATATTGTGGCCCAAAATTATATCTGAACAAACCCTCAGAGTCATAATCGACTGAATCTTCCTCTAATATAGCTGATTTCGGTTTCTCGACCAGCACCCCACTGCTCCCTCGTGCAAGATCTTCCTTGATCAAATCGGCTGCCTTTTCTCCGATGACAAAGCTAACTGCCGATGTATGGGCTGCCGGAGGTCCTGGAACGATGCCAATGTCCACCACCCGCAACCTTGAAATTCCGTACACACGCAACCGAGCATCAACTACGGCCTCGGGGTCTGTGGCTGGTCCCATTTTACAAGTTGCAACCTGAAATTTATCAAACTATTATTATCCTAGATTATATGTATAGCAAGCAACGTAAATGTGTAAAACTTTCCATCATACTTTCGACAAGGAAATGATTGTGGGAACCACATCACTAATCAGCACCTAATGCATTAATCAGCATTCCTCAACCACTTACCCCCTACCCCTGTTTTGTCCACCAAAACAAGTTCAACCAACTCATAGAGCGCACACAGTTCAGCACCCGCATAGCAATGTCACCCGACGCAATTACGCAAGTCACCGTGCCGTTCTCAAGCTTGCTCAAACTCTATCTCTTACCTGATGATGAAAGGTGGCGGTGAGTGTGCGCACATGGCAGCGCCAGTAGTCGCGCGTGTTGAACTCATACTGTTCGCAACCCGGCACCTGACGTGAGTAGAGCTCAACGCCCAGATCACGGAACGCTCGTTGCGAAGTGACGCGAATCGCTTCCATAACACCGTAAACAAGGGCCTCTAGGTCACGATCATCCTCAAAGTATTGGTATGAAAATCGAGGGTGGGCGAAGGGATTTCTTGATCGTAGGCGCAATTTTCCACGTGTGCGAGGTTTCAATAGCATCGGGAGGTATTGGAAAGATCGAATGTTTCGAATTGGTCGGTAGTATCCATCATAGGTTTCATTGGTGAGACGGAATGCTAGGAATGTTCCGGGACCGGAATCGAAGTCAACCGAAGTGAAGGCTTGCATAATTTCCACGTCAGGAAGACCGGGGTCCGCACTTTCTGCAACAGGAGTTTTGATATACATGAGGCTTTCAACTGCGTTGGTCGTGAACACTCCACGACCATTAATCAATCGGATTAAATTCTGTACGTTTATGTTATCGTCCAGTTGAACATAGCTATCAAGGGGTTTTCTGACCAAATATACCGGGCCAAGTACTCCTGGGTGTTCATAGAGTTGCTCACCAACTGGTAAATCATTAATTACCGGTATTCCAAGACTTTGAAGATGACTGGCTGGTCCAATTCCTGATAGCATCAGGAGTTTTGCAGATTCAAAGGCCCCCGCCGACAAAATCACTTCTCGGCTGGCTTTAACTGTAAAATATTTTTTATGACGCACAAACCGGACACCCATTGCCTCTTTACTGTCTGTAAAATAAACAGAGGTTGCTCAAGGATCAACACGCTATAATTGTAAAACACTGACCTGGATCAATCAGCAATCTCGTGACCCATGCATTGGTGAGAATGTGCAGATTTTTACGGTTGGCTATAGATGGCGGCAGATATGCCGTTCCGCTTGTCACACGCCAGCCTCGATCCGTATTGGCTTGCAGATAGGACACTCCAATATGCTCGCCAGCGTTGTAATCCAAGTAGCGATAACCGGCCTGTTGAGCGCTACGAACAAAAGCATGGGCGATTCTCGATCTGCAAATATGGACAGTATCAACATCTTTAAATTTTATTGCTAAAGAAATTAAGTTGCCCCTAAAGGTCGAAACCTGTATCCCCGTTCGTTGCCACCCCACTGCAAGACCCAGTGGATTGTATTGTGCCACGAGCGAGAGTAAATAGAAAATAAATTTCTTCGTTATTGAACCGGTTCCTTGCTCAAAGGATGGCAAGGCAAGTGGTAACTCGGGGGGAATGTTTATTGCGTTGCATTTTACGGTACATTTCATTCACGCAGCATCGCGGTGATGCAACACAGAAGCTGTGGAGTAAAACAAGTCGTTTGTGGTAATTTAATTACCTCTCATCAGTTCCACTGGAGTGTCCTGGTGAGAAATGATCAATGGGACCTTGTAAAATGCAAATAAATATTAAATTTACGATCATGATGATGATGTGTATGTTGGTTGGGATTTCTCTTCTGTGTTCAATAATATCAAAGCAATGTTATTTTATTTTAAAATGACATTTCGATCAAATTGAGCTTCCTACCTTAATTCTAGGAGATTTTATTTCTTATTATATGACCTCAATTAGGCATGAGCGCAACCATGAACGGTCATTCACGGTTGCTACTCCTATATTGCATGATTGATTGTAATTATACAGGCGATTAAGAGACCGTTTTTGGAGAATTACATTCATCCTCAATGTGTAAAAACTGGTCTAATACGATCAATATTTGCGTTGAATACGTAGGAATGCAGATTATTCAGGTAATCGCGCGTAAAAATGTGTTGAAGTGATTACGCGTTGAACAAAGCCAAGAAAATCTTAATGAAAAGGTACAATATGTAAGAAAAATTTATCCAACCCATTTAACCGCGTTTTAGTACAATTTTTTTGGCGTATTTTCATTGTTTCGTTATAATCTATCATTTGCATTAGTTTCTACTCAAGTAATTTTTATTATTATTATTATTATTATTACTTTAAGACTTTATTATAGACACTTCACAGTAATTTCTAAGTTTGTCGATTACTATATTGAAATTAATAGTATTGTGTAATGTATCGGAAAAAATCACCAAAATTTACCTAATTGAAATTAAGCGTAAATATCCAACTAGCGATCGGTATATTAATCCCTCTCATACGTCAAAATGGTCACCTTGCTCATGGTGAGAGGGCCTATCTCATGCTATGGACAAGCATGTATGACCAAAAATTTGATCAGTAGTGAAAGTATCACATATTCTGCTCATTGATTCCTCTGCCACGTCGTAGGATGTTTATATAAAGGCACAAACAGTAGGTGTGATACTGACAAGATATTACACAATTCACTTTTAGACTTCTTACTTTCAATCTGAAGGAAACTTTCAATCTAATGAAAAAAACGAATTTATTGAATGTTTTTACAAACTTGTTTGTCAGTTCCCTTCAAGAAACTTATTTTTCAAAACCAAATAAACCTCGTAGAAGCAAATAAACCTCTCCACAAGTTCCACGATTCTAGCTTTAAGACCAAAATGCAATCGTTTTTTAGTTTTTCTGCAACTGCATTTTATACCCATCATTTTTGGTCATCAATTACCATTTTCCACTAATTCCACTAATTCCCGTGGTTTTTCAACATTCTCACAGGAGAGTGTGAGGTAATTGAAAGGTGGAAGCAGTACTTCGACGAGCACCTGAACGGCAATATTACAGCGAACGAAAGTGGCACAGTAATAGATCTAGGAACACGCACAGAAGATGACAGGATCCCGACCCCAACCCTTCAGGAAGTTGAGGAGGAAATTGGTCGGTTGAAAAACAACAAAGCTGCTGGAGTTGACCAACTCCCAAGCGAGCTATTAAAATACGGTGATGAAGCACTGGCCAGGGCGCTGCACTGGGTAATTACCAAGATTTGGGAAGAGGTATGAATACCGAAGGATTGGATGGAAGAAATAGTGTGGCCCATCTATAAAAAGAGCGACAAGCTGACCAGATTACGCTACACTACTATGGAAAAGTTTGATTCGGCAAGTTCTGCAGAAATGTCACGAATATAACGTGCCCACACATCATCTTTTCAGGGTGTGATTCGAAGATTGGGCTGGATTGGGCGTCGACTGGGCTTGTGATTAATGCGTTGAAAACAAAATACACGAAGGAAAGAGGCTCACGAGAAGACAATGTTAGCCTCCAACCACGAGTTCAGATCGACGGTGATGAAATCAAGGTTGTAGACGAACTCGTGTATCTGGGCTCATTGGCGACCGCCGATAACGACACCAGCAGAGACATAAAAAGACGCATTATGGCTGGCAATCGTGCCTTTTTTTAGAGGAGGAGGCTAAGATCGAACAAAGTTCGCCGAACTACAAAGTTGACCATCTACAAGACATTAATAAGACTGGTAGTTCTCTACGGTCAAGAAACATGGACATTGCTCAAATCGGTTGACTAAGATGAGCTGGGCATGTCGTAAAAATTTCGGATGACAGCCCTGTTAAAATGGTTCTCGAAAACAAACCGACAAGTACAAGAGGAAGAGGCGTGAAACGAGCAAGGTGGATCGATCAAGTAGAAGATCTGATGATCTGATTTGTAAGGTAATGTAAGCACAGTGGCTTATTTCAAGCCAAAAAAAACAGTCGCTATTCAGAAGCAGGGTTTCAGCATTTAAAAAAAACCGAATCTTATGAAAAAAAAAATCGGGGAATCCAACGGCGCTAATCCCTTTCCGAAAATATGTGAGAAGGATTATATCTGGTACATAACCGCGAAGTTGACGTAGGACCAATGCATCATCCAATATAAACATATCACAATATAAATGTTTAGTGAATGATTCTAATTTATTAATATTGAATTGTGTTGAGTTGAACGTGTAAGAATATATGTAGTTGTATTAAAGATTAACTCAAAGAATCGATCTTTGTTCGGGGCCCGGGAGCCATGAACTTTTCACATGGAAACTCTACAGCTTCCCGATTGAGCTACATGGGTCTCCCCCAGGCATATTGTTCAAGCCTGCTTTTGTACAATGTTTATGTCAAAGACATTGACGGTTGCCTAGGTTGCAACTTCACGGTGAGACAACTTGCAGATGATGGCGTAGTGTCTGTCATGGGACCCAAGGGGGTCAATCTGTAAGGGCGCTTACAGGATACCTCAGATAAATTTTCTACTTAGGCTCTAGAGCTAGGTATCGAATGCTTCACTGAGAAAAGAGAGTTGGTTGGGTGGGATGGGTCTGGTTCGTTTCAAAGTGCTCCTGGAGATCTAACATTAAGTTTGTGAATCTGAAACGAAAATTCCAGCAAAAGATCAACTTTCTATGCACAATTACCGAGACCTGGTGGGGAGCATATCCGCAAGATCTTCTAACGTTATACCGGACAACGATTTGGTCGGTGAAAGAGTACAGTAGTTTTTGTTTTCAGTCAGCGGCTCAGTCGCACATCATTAAACTAATAATTCGACATTAAACTAATAACACATTGTAGACGAAATACGCGTATCTGTCAAGATAAGCAAACGCACTTGGAATTAAATTGGAAAATACTAATTTTTCTTCTAATTTCTATTAAGTAACAGATATTCCACTAAACAGCTCAAACACTCTAGGATTTATCGTTCATGTATCCTGATGATCCTGATGTATTATTTCACAACATATTATTTCCCTCCAAAATACGACTATGAAAATCATAAGGCATTGTTATGAAACTGAGGTGAAAATGGAAAAATCAGTATGCGTTGGTAAGAGGTTCATACGCAACCTTTAAAAAAGCATAATAACCTTATGAAGATACAAATGTTTGTGTTTGAGATACTTCATATGGGAAAATTTATGAATTTCAAAACGGTTTTTCTATCAGTGTACGGAAAGATGTAAGACAGGTCAATTCAAGTGGAGACGTTTGTTCTCAAAGTACTGGTGTAGCAAGCAATATGTTCTTGTGGTATGAAGTCTACTATTTTATACACTTCCGGAACAATCATTGCGATTTTTTTTATCTGAGTGTCTGGTTTCTGCCTTTATATCAGAAACATAGTTCCCCTCCACTGTTCTGGTCGGATTGCGTCGGTTCGTTACGCCAAAACAACTCTCAATTGGCTCACGTAAAGGGTATAGGTTTAGTTGAGTAGTTAGACATCAATTCGCGAAATTGCCCTCAGGTTCGGTCCATCAAACGCTATTAGGCGATTGTGAAGAGAGTCTTCAAACAGACTGGTAAAGCAGCTGAAAATATGCAGGAGTTACAAAAATTTGAGCTAAGACATCCAAAAATATGATGAAACACCTGTCCGGAACATGATAAAAGAGGTTGAATCAAATAGTCGGAAATTCGTGAAAGAATAATATTAATTTCATCCGGTCTTCACAATGTTCAAGTGTAATCTCGTACAATGAAGAATCATCCATTTGTTTGAATAAAACATTAGTTTTTTATATGATTTGAAATAAAAACATGTGGATAACTTATCTTCGATACAGTCCTTCGAATGGGTATTGAATTTCATGATCGATATTTTAATATATTTCAATTTTTTGGAGTGTGGAGCGCCGTTGGATTTCCCGGAATTTATTACATTACATTTACCTTTTTCCAAAAACTGTACACTCTTTTCTCACAGGACTGTAAGTCTTATTGAGTTTATTGGCATATTCATATGAACAAGTCAAGCACTGAAAAACCGCACTGACGTCAGAGATAACCACCTCATCAATTATTTTATCTAGTAGTTCTATGCAACAATTTCCTCATTTTCTCAGCTGCTGATAAATTACTTCTATTCCTAAAGAAGATAAAGTCTCAGTTATTGTTGGTCGGTTAATGACAACAGATCATTTTGGGGCACAGGTAGACTGTAATTGATAACAAAAAAAAAAAAAAACTATGATAGCACAATATGATTAGTAACGAATTTCCAACTGCTCAAAGGAGATGATTGGTTCTATAAAGCTTAATTTTTCATGAGTTTTATATCTTTAAAGACACTAGGCTTAACACCCACTTTGGGGAAAGGTGATTATGTAAAAAAAAATGAAATAGCAAGACATTTTTGATCAACTAAAAAAAATTAGATTAGATATGTAGATTATGAATGGTTGAAATAAATAACAGGGGAAATGAAACGTAGAATGAAACTTTTCATTTTTCTATTGGGCTACACAGCACAATAGACTTCATGGAAGCAGTATGGTAGCACGGATCAACGTCTTAAGACTGAACTTGAAATCAAGCTAAACAATGCATTAGATCCGCAGTAACATTGGGAGACTCTATTCGTGGACTTTCTCTGTGCGTTCCTACGGCTATGAAAAAACATGTATTTTCAACACACAGTACTGTATTATAAGGTGAAATTAAGGAGCGATTCAACATCAGCAAATCGTTAAATAAACAAACTATTAACGAAAAATACAGTCGACCAAGTGAATCACTCAATGTTACTTAGGACCTAATGCATTGTTCAGCTTGATTTCAAGTTCAGTCTTAAGTCGTTGATCCGTGCAACCATATTGATTCCATGCAGTCTATTGTGCTGTATAGCCCAATAGAAATATGGAAAGATTCATTCAACCCGGTAACATCTTGACAGCTTCAGAGTAAAGTCAATGTACCCCGATAATCTTGGCTCACTGGTTCTGTCAAATTGAATGAATCGTAGAACAAATTATCAATTTAACGTATTTACATCGACTTTAATTTTCAAATCTGTGGAGCTCATATTCGTACTCTATGAATGTAATGCTGATGATATGTTGTAATTTTTCCGACATGTTAAATGGTAGATATTTTTATCCTTCTTACAGAGAATATATAGAAGCATAAACACGCTCGAAAGCTAGAAAGATGTGAATAAAATAGAATCCTACTTTACTTTTAAATAGCGCACTAAGGTCTGTATCCGCAATAATTCGGACACCTCAAAACATGAATAAAACATAAATTTTGCATTATATTTCCGTCGTAGTTGTTTATTTCAGATTCATGGGATGCGTTTTAACAATTCGTGAGGACAAAACATAGTTATTCGATATTTGCATAAAATTTTCGAACTTTGCGCTTAACTCCGTTCATTAAGGTTTGTACAGACTCTTCATAAATCGTAGAAGCCGGGCTTCAAATGGTGAGTTGACAACTTCAAAGGAGGCTGCGACCGACCTCCGGTCCTCACAAGTTCCTACCTCAAGCCTCCACGAGTCATATCACAAAAGACTACCAGTTGAAACATGGAGACGCAAAGTGAGGGGTGTGACCGGTAAATCATATCATAATTTTCCATTCATCCAGGTTATCAGGAATCATAAAATAAATTAAAGTTTAAAATTCATTTTTTTTCTCATGTCATTGCCTAAATTTTCTGGTTCATAATGGATGTGGAAGTTTATCTACAATTGCAACAAAACAGCAGTCGGCACAGATGTAATTTTCAGTTCATATTATCACTACTGGTGTTTCGAGATTTATATTTTAACATATTTTTTTTATCATATCACCTAATAGGTTATGTATACTTTAAATTATTATGTCGTATATGTCCAATTATCATTATGCTTTAGAAGTATCTATTGCCTCGAATAAAAGAAGCTGCAACGGAATCTATAATAGGCCTTTGCCTTTATTACCTAATTTTTCAATTCCGGTTTGCAAATGGACCTTTTACCAAATCTGAGCTGTTTGCCATTCGAATAGTGTCTGATGTTACAGCACAGAGAGCAGACATCCAGGCTCGAACATTTTTTCCCCAATTTACTGTGTAAACTTTTAAAAGCCAACCGTTGGAAAAACAACGCCGCCTAGTCTAGGTTTCACTAAACTTAAATTGACAGGCTATGAAATCTCAAGGTGGGCAAGTGGCGCCATCAACCTACGATTCACCAAAACTAACGGAAACGAGCTGTAATTTTAAAATAGCAGTTACAGAAATTTACACACGGTGGGCACTCTAGCTTGGATGCCTGTTCTCTGTGGTTACAGTTCAATTTTTGTCAGTACTGTATCATAACTCACAACATCATTATATTTGATGATATTGTCATATTGATTTTACTTCCTAGATGATTTAAAAATTGCTTGTAGTTTTTTTATGTCCATTTGTCTTTAGCTCCCTGTCAATAAAATCTTCTCTGTTTTCCTTACACAGGAGCAATAATTATTGGGCCAGCAAAAATAAAAGCGTATTGCTGTTATAAAATCAACACCAAGCAGCAAATACTGACCATGGCAACAGTAAATTAAAATTTATAAATATTATTTCTGTAAAATTTAACAAACTTTTTTAGGATATCTCAAATCAAAATTTTGAGAAATTGCTGCTATCGCTGAAAACGAACGAAAACTTTGTTAAGCGCGAAACCACAGAACTCTACACTTTAACACTTTACAACATTTATTACATTTCTGGATCCACCGAAGGGACATCATATATAATAGATACCGAGTGATTGCAGTATTTTTCATTTACATAAATATATACACTATTATATAAATATTTCATGGGAATGTGAGGGATCATCAGGGCACCCGATTGAAGCACTCTGGATGGGGAGAGTGGGAATGCCAACTCCCCATTGCTAACAGTTTGTGATTTGAGCACATCGTGAACAGTGGATTTAGGCAAATCCAATGTTTTTGCAAGGTCCCGTATTGACAAGTTAGGATTTGCCGTACGCCCGTACAAAATTCGCTCGCGCACTTGTTTTTCTTTCGTCGCCATCTTGAATACTAAACATGAAATGTAAACATCAGTCATAGTTTTTTTCATCATAGACTTTCAGCTATACCACAGTGAAATTTTTCATTTCTACGTGCAATATTTCCAAAGTTACAATGATTTGAAGGTGTCCGGATTAATGTGGATACAGAACTTAGATAATGAATTTTTCACAGTTCAAATAAGCTGATTGAATCAATAAAGCTTCGTTTTTCATGAGTTTAAAATCATTTTAACAGAAACTAGTCATAACACCCGCTTAAGAGAAAGGTGATAATGTAATTTTTTTTCAAATAACTGGACATTTTTTATCAACTTAAATAAATGTTTATTCGTGATACATTTCAAATTCATGTAAAGACGTTGGTTCGTTCTACGATATTGCTTCCAAGCAGTTCATTGTGCTGTGTAGCCCAACCTAAATATGAATAGTTTCATTCTAAGTTTCATTTCCCCTTCTATTGATTTCAACCATTCATAATCTAATTGAATTTGCACCATCAATCCTTTTGAAGGTTAACGCGACCTTATAAAAAATGTATCTGAATCCAATGCCATACATTTCCACTGCGATTTCAAGAGCACATATCTAAATAAGAATGCAACAAACAACTGCGATCTTCATATTTTAGTTCCACTAGAAAAGAAAGAAAAGCAGATGCAACAATCTAAAATTAATTGAGTTTTATGGTTTTGAAAACACGAGTTGGGTGGCTCACTGTGTGTGGAAGATTCGCGATCAACAAACCAGCTTTGTATTAGAACTCATCTTTGCATACGCTGCATCGATGCCAAAATGACTAACGGCTATTGATTGCCATGGAGACGAGTTTCACGTCTGAAACATTTGGTAATCTTAAGAGACGACATGGTCAAAACATTACCAATGTCTACTAGTTTAATCCAAACACACGAGGGAGAAAGCAGTGATGCCTACAAATCATTTCGCACCATCAAATTCAACTTTAGACGCGATAAAGCTACCCTCAACCAAAGCATAAGTAGATGAAGCATGTTATTCAAAAACCCACCTGGGGCCATTCCAAGATTGGTACCGAGATCTCTAGTACCAGCCACTTGTTTTCAGTTAAATGGATAGTTGGAATTTTCCAACAAACACTTACTGTCTCTTGGAGATAGCCACCTCGCAAGCAATTTCGTAATACTCAAGCTTTGCAGTTTATTGGCTAGCCTCGATTTCTCAACCTATTGCTGTAAAAGAACTACCAGCAAGACTAGTTTCATACTCCTTGGTCCCCAATGAAGTCATGACCGTTGGACTGTCATGGATGAAATTTAGGATTGCTTGGGTTCAGGTGTGTCATAAATGTTATGTTCGCTTAATGCATGCCTCACTTGTGCATCTATTGAGCGCTCAAAAAAGCGGTTGGATAGCAAGTTATCAATTTATTCTTAATGTCTTACCTAAATGGGCAATCTTCCACCGACAAAGGCCCGTTCTTTCCGTGGAAGCCGTTACTGTCGAAATCTCGTATATTGGCACGCTCCGCTTTGATATGGTACGGCAGCATTTCATCCCAGCTCCAACCTGGATTACCAGCCTTTGCCCATCCATCGTAGTCTCGTCGATTGCCTCTGGTATATATCATGTAATTTATTATCGACGAACCACCCACACCCCGACCATGCGGCCAACTGCATTTCTTATCGCGCAATCCCTGACATCCAATGCTTTGCACTTCGCTTTCGTACGCGAAATTGTAGTCCGTTGATTGCAGGTTTGGCGATGCCAGTGGAATGTCTGTAAAAATGGGAAGTTCCCCTTTGCCTGCTTCCAACAGCAGCACCGTGACTTTGGGATCCTCAGTCAGCCGATTGGCAAGCACCGATCCAGCCGGTCCAGCACCGACAATCACAAAGTCATAATTCTTCCGCAATCTTGGCTCGCCATACCAAATACCCCAGAAGCGTGTGAAATCTACATAATTCCCGATCGTTAGATTATCACTTTTGCCGGTTGCGTAGCACTTTGCACACAAAAACAAAACAAACACGATGGCTTCAACCATCCACTTTGAATGCACCATATTTTTAGCAACGTACGTCCGACTTCACGATTAAGAATTCCTCGCGTTGTTTCACTTCAATCTGCGTCAGACATCCTTTCTCGAGCTGGTTGAGCTGGCTTTTTGGCGCAAACACTGTCCGGTACGGTCAACGTTCGTGATTAAACTGCACTTGCTTTCAGCATCATATAGTGCAACTTGCATGTGCAGCCCATACTTTTTCTCGAGAAAGAGTTGGGCAGGTTTGTAGGTTGTTTCGGAAAATGATCGCTCAGAATTGGCATCGGGGGTGCCGCTGCTGTAAAATGCTTGCCGATGCTGATCAAAAGTGGGAATACATATTAGTCGCGTATTCAGCACTGATCAATACTGAGCAGATCTGGTGAAAGAATTGTAGCAATGGTAGGGTAGACTTATGGTACAAGAAGCTCAATGAAGCGCTCGGTGATATTAAAAACAATTGCCAAGGACGTAGCCGTCTGGTTCTGATATGGGAACATAATTTAAGAACGAGTGTCGTTGGTTTTAGTTTCCTTTACATTTTATTATAAAACGTGAATGCCAAACAATCACTTGGGTGTAGTAAAGGTGGATAACAGGATTGTTACATAAGTACAGATGGTTGATTTGCGAGTCGGGTACTAGTATAAGCCACAGAAGAAGTGCGAATATTTTAGAAAAAAATATAGGTACTTTCAAACTTCAGCAAAGAGATAGTTGAATAGAATGGTACTTAATTGTACTGTACGTATTTCTTTTCTTACAGGTTTCCTTCTGTAGATGAGCAGGGTGATGGGTCAATAAGGTGAATGCCATGCCGAATGCCACCAAGGCCGAATGGTAATAGGCCGAAAGGAGTCATTAGGACAAATGGGTCATTGGGTCGAATGAGTGTACAATATTCAGTCATTTTTCTTCTTCTTAGTTCGTTTCGCACTCTGATTATATTTCAAAACAGGAAAAATTAAAGATAAGTACGAAACGAAATAACGCATGATTTGTTTGATTGTACAACTACTTAGTCTTTCGAATTGAAAATTGTGCTGCGGGTGGTCTCCGATCGGGGAAGTCAAATTGTTTTCGGTAGACATTTACTGTCATAGTGATGTATGGCTCTGATTCTTGACTCACATAAAAGGATTTCCGATTAATCGATATGGCACAGAGCTCATTAAATACGAGATGCTATGCAGAAAAATATTGCTTAGGGTATGATTTGATCGAGATGTTAAAGTGGAAAAGTTAAACCTGCTTGAATGAAGCAACATTTTGAATTTATATCTTACTACAATTGTTATGTTTGTATTTTTAAAAAGCGGAATAACGATTATGATGTAGAAGGAAATGTTGGAAAAAGTGGACAGTAAAGTTTGCTAGAATTAAAGATATGAAGAAAAAGTATCGATAGTTCTGTCAGTGTTCGGCAGGTTGTGGAAATTGAATAGAATATATCGCTTGGAAGGGCTTGGATATAGCAGTATTCAAACCAAGCACGCATTCTTTGCCTGACTTCCCACATCCCCCAAGCCCTTCGCTCAATTTTCAATACTGCTATTAAACTTCCACAACCTGCCGTACACTGACGGAACTATCAACACTTTCTCTTCGTATTTTTCATTCTAGAAAAAAATTCTGTCTACTCATGGTTAAGAGGGAACATTTCCTTCTACATCATAATCGTTATTCCACGTACGGAGAATACAAACAGAACAATTGTAGTAAGATTTAAATTCAAAATTGGAACAAGTCGAACATTTAAGTTAAACAGAATACTATTTTGTTAATGTATATCCGAAACATGCGCAAGAGTCTATGTTCCAATTCAAACTGATAACTATTGTAAAGACTTGCACTATTCTCATATTTCAAAGAATGAAAAATCAGCAGTGATATATACGCTGCACAACGCGTAGACTTTTAGAAATTTCTGAAATCAGGAAGAACAGTTGATGATTGTAAGAAAGAAAATTCTCCCATGAAACCTCGTTGGTATCATGTCCCAAATGCTTCGGGGAAAATCAAGATACGTTCTTCATTTTTCTTTTCAAATTCAGCCTAAAAAGCCTACAAGCCCAACAAAAGCTTTACCAGGAACTGATTCTGTTCAGTTTCTTTTTAAAAAATCTCGCAATTAACGGGTGGCAATTAAAATTTTGGAATTTTTTCGAGGCCTCTATGCTCAACAACAAACGAGCTCAGAGAGAAATAAGAGTGTGTATGCGTTAGCTCTTTCTCTCCTCTTTCTGCTAGTATTTTCTGTTTTGTTTATGCTTGCTCAGTTTTGCTCAAAATGCCGTCGAAACAAGAAGTATTTCGCGAGCGCGTTGTACAGTTTTACGAACTGCACAGAAATCTCGGCAAAACGTATACGGTACAACATTTTAAAAGCGAAAATGGTGCGACTTCGACTGTTTACCATATCCTAAGATCCCCAACAACTGCTCGCAAGCAAGGTAGTGGAAGACCAGCCAAAATTATGGACGCAAAAGGACTTCGTTCTCTTTCTCGTGCCTTCAACAACAAGGATTCACTGAGCCAACGGGATGCCGCAAAAAAGTTCAACTGTTCTCACCAGTACATCTGCAAAACATTGAAAAGAGTCGGAATAAAGTGCCGAAAGAAGACACGAGCCCCGGAATATACTGATGCACAGATTTCAACGCTGAAATCCCAATGCCGTTGGTTTATTAAAAATTATTCCGGAAAAAGTTTTGTTTTGGACGACGAAAGCTACTTCCCTCTTTCGAAGACGCAGATTCCCGGAAACGATCGATACTATTCAACGGATAGTTCTACTACACCTCCGAACATAAAATATAAGTTTGAACAGAAAGTGATGCTGTACATTGCCATTTCCGAGAAAGGCATTTCTAAGCCATGGTTCAAACCCTCTGGTTTGGCAATCAATCAATATGTGTACCAGAACGAATGTTTGAAGAAAATTTTGATCCCGTTTCTACAAAAACATCATGCTGATGGACAATACGTGTTTTGGCCGGATAAAGCGTCATCGCATTACGCCATAAAAACACAATCGTTCCTGAATACCCATTCGATCCCATTTGTACCCAAAAAACCACAACCCGACAAATCTGCCTCAGTGTCGCCCAATCGAAGATTTCTTCGGGGTTTTGAGTTCCTTGGTGTACAAAAATAATAGAGCCACGAATTGCAAACAGTTGATAGGTAGAATCAAGAAATGCATTCGCAAAGTTGACATGGAGACCGTACAACGCTCCTGTTCCGACATCAAATGGAAGATTCGCCGAACATCTGATTACGGACCGTTTTCAAATGTTCACTAATTTTTTTTCAACAATGGACAATGTATCTTTTATTTGAATAAATCAGATCTTCTTCAACTATGTTTTTCTTTTTTTGACAGCTTGAGAAAGAAATTCCAAAATTTTAGTTGCCACCCGTTACAAAAATTTGATGTATGATTGAGATTTAGAATCAATCAATAAATTGTTGAAATTTAGGTGGCTATTGATTTTTAATTCACTGTTAAATCTCTGTAATTGAGGGTAAATGTAAAACAAACGAACTTTAGAAATAAAAATCAACCACAATTTAAATGGAGGGTTTTTCCACAGAATGCTACTCAAACACAGATATGTTGGTTTTAATTCAAAAATGACAACTTCAATAAACTAACTTTCTTAATATTTAGGTGTGTGGACAATTAGAATTTCAATATTGCATATTTCAATACCCCAATATTTGACTTCCTTGACCAGGTAAACATCACTATCATCACCAAAGCATTCACAATTAAAATTACAGATAAACTTCTAACCTCATCTTCGGTTATTGACGCTTGATCAAACCAGTCAAACCAATCCAATAAGAGAACATTTTTCTGCTTTCAAGTGCTGTTACACTTCAAATAAAATTTCAATTATCATTTCAATATCAATTGCAACTCTTATTTCAATTTCAATGCTAATTCAAATTCCAATTTACATTTTAATTTGGCTTCAAATTCATATAAGCTCCCATTTCCATTTCAAATTCGTTATGAAATTCAATTTAAATATAAAATTCAATGTATACATATATATCAAAAAAATAATTTTAAAATTCCAGCTAAAAATAATTCCACTAGAAATATGTCAATCTAATTTCCAATATTTTAAGTTCAATTCTAATATTTCAGTTCTTATTCAATTATTTGTACTCCAATATTTTAATTCACATTCCAATATAACAATTTCATTTCAGCTACCTCAATAACAGTTCCACTCTTTCAAATTCAGTTTTCCAATTTCAATTTATATATGTATATTTCATTTGAAATATTTCAATTTCAACTCCAATTTTTAAATTTCAATCCTTAAATCTCCATCTTATTTGCAATTAAAATATTTCATTTTCAATTCTAAAAATTCAAAAATAGTTCCATTATTTCAATTTCAAAATTTCATTTTTACAATATACTAATTCCAATAGCATTATTTCAATTTCAATTCTAAATTTAAATATAAATCTCAACATTTCAATTTCAATTTCAGTTTCAATTCCAATGGTTCAAAGTTAATTGCAACATTTTAGTGTGATTTTTAATATTACAACAACAATTTGAATTCTTAGTTTCCATTCCTATATTTCAATTACAATTACAATTCCAATGTTCAAATTTCGCTTAAAATATTTGAAATCCAACTCCAATATTAATGTTTTGTTTTGTTTTCAATTTTAATTCAAATATTTCAATTTCAATACCAATAATACAATAATAATCCTTATTTTCCAGATTCATTTCACCAATTTTAATTTTACTTTATTTTAATATATATATATTTGTAATATATTTCATAGAAATTCAAATATTTCATTAAAAGTTTCAATATTTCAAACTGGAATGAAATTTTTCAATTCTAATCTTATTTAGAATATTTCAAAATTTCAATTTCAGTTCCAATATTTCGATTTCAATTCCAGTATTTCAATATAAATTCCACTATTTCAATTTCGACTCCAAAATTTCTATTCTAATTTGATTAGAAAAATTACAATTTCAATTCCAAAAATTCATAGTTTATTAATATTTTAATTCCAGTTGCAATTCCTATTTTCGATTTCATTTCCAATATTCAAATGACAATTCCAATAATTCGAACTGAATCCCAATATTTCATTTTTAAAAAAATTAGTACCAATCTTAATCTAAATATTTCAGTACCAATTCTATTATTAATCTTCCAATGTTTCAATTGAAATTCCAATACTTCATTATAAATTCTAATATGAAGATTTTATTTCTAATAATTCAATAACAATTCCACTTTATTAAACTCAGTTTTCCAATTTAATTTTAATAAGTAAATTAAATTTATAATATTTCAATTTCAACTCCAAAATTTAATTTTCTGTCCTGAAATTTCAATTTAATTTCCAATTAAAATATTTCTTCAATACAATTACAGTTCCATTATTTCAATTTCAGAATAAACTTTTACAAAGTGTTGATTTCAATTATAATAGTCAAATTTCAATTCCTTAGTTAAAATTTCAGTCCCAATATTTCAATTTTAATTCCTCTATTCCGACTTCAATTTCAATTCAAATGATTCAAAATGAATTGCAGCATTTTAGTTGCATTTCCAAAATAACAACAACAATTCCAATGTTTAATTTCCATTTCAATAAATCAGTTTCAATTACAATTCCAATGATAGAGAAACTTAGAGAATTTAAAATTTACACTTCAACAAAAAAATAAAACACTAGTAAATGAAATAAACTACTAGTGATAATTTGACAAAAATGTTTCAATGAAGTGTTATTTTGAATTCTCCTATTTTTCTCCACTATTTTAATTTCTTTTCCATATTTATTATCAAATTTCATTTGAAATATTACAATTTCAGTCCCGATACATCAATTTCAGTTCAAATATTTCAATTTTAATTCCGTTTTTTCTATTCAAATGCAATGCTTCAATTTCGATTTAAATATTTCTATTTCTGTAACAATTTCCATTTCAATTTCAAATATTTATTTCCAATGTTTCATTTTCATTTCCAATATGCTTATGACAATTCCAATAATTCAATTTCAATTTCAATGTATATAAATCAATTGAAAATATCTATTCCAATAATTTTTTTCAATTTCAGTTGAAATGTTTCGACTTAATTTGAAATATTTAAAAAATTTCAATTGCGCTTCCAATGTTTCAATTGTTATTAAAATTTTTCAAAGTTTAGTTTTAATAAATCAATCTCAATTGTAATATTTCAATTTCAATTTCAATGTTACAATTTCAATTGCAATATTTCAATTTCAAGTCCAATACATCAATTTCAGTTCCAATATTTCAGTATTTCAGTTTTAATACCTTTTTTCCAAATTCAATTCCAAATTTTAAATTTCAATTCCATTTTCAATATTATAATCTCAATGCAAGCTTATTACAATTTCAATATTTCATCTTCCATTTCAATTTTAGTTTGGATATTTCAGTTTAAATATCAATATTTCAATTTTAATAAAGTATTTCAATTTCAGTTCGATTATTTTCATTCCAGTATTTGAATTCTAATATTTAAATTTCAAGTCCAATATTTCAATTTCAATCGCAATATTCCAATTTCAATCACAATATTTCGATTCCAATATTTAAATTCGAGTTTCCATAAATTCAATTTCAATCCATTCAATCAATTATTTCAAAATATTTAGTTCCCTTTTTGTAAAATTTAATTCCAATATTTTAAAATCAATTTTCAATGTATATTGCAATATTTCAATTTCAACTCCAATTTTTCAATTACTGTTCTAATATATAAATGTGAATAACAATATTTCCATTTCAAAAACAATTTTCCAGTTAAAAATCCAATTATTAAATTTTATTTACAATAATTCAACTTCAAGTTCCTTTTCATATGCAATTTCAAAATTGTAATTTCAATTCCAATATTTCTTCCAAGAATTCAAATCTGATTTCAATATTTTTATTTGAATTCCAAAATTCTCAAATTCATTTCCAATATCTTACTATCGATTTCTATATTACAAATTTAATTCCAAAATCTTAATCTTAAATCCAATATTTCAATTTCATTTATGTTAAATCGATTTTAATACCGAAAATTCTATTAGGTGCGCAACTAAGTTCTCGCTGTTTTTGGTGAAAAAGAAACTTTATTTTGAATACAAAGGTTACAAACGAATTATTCAAAGTATTACCCATCACTAGCTACGACTTTTTCCCATCTTTCTGGTAGAACGTGAATACCATTTCGATAGAACTGTTTGTCTTTTGATGCTATCCAAGAATCAAGCCATTTTGAGATGTCATCATATGAGTGGAATTGCTGACCAGTGTGACCATGTGCCATCGAACGGAACAAGTAATAATCGGACGGTGCAATATCAGGAGAATATGGCGGGTGGGGTAGGACTTCCCATTTTGAGCGTTTCCAAGTTGGTTTTCACGGGTTTCGCAACGTGAGGTCGAGCGTTGTCATGCTGAAGAATTATTTTTTCGTGTCTGTGCTCGTATTGTGGCCGTTTTTCGTGCAGTGCTCGGCTCAATCGCATCAATTGGGTTCGATACCGTTCCCCGGTAATAGTTTCGTTTGGTTTCAACAGCTCATAATAAATAACACCAACTTGGTCCCACCAAATACACAGCATAACCTTCGCAGCGTGAATATTCGGCCTAGGTGACGATGTTGAAGCATGCCCGGGCAGTCCCCATGAATGTTTCCGTTTTGGGTTACTGTAATGAATCCATTTTTCGTCACCCGTCACAATGCGATGTAGAAAACTCTTCCTTTTTTGCCGCTGGAGCAGTTGTTTACAGACGAAAAAATGACGCTCAACATCTTTTGGCTTCAAATCATAAGGAACCCAAGTTCCTTGCTTTTGAATCATTCCCAACGCATGCAATCGCTTAGAAACGACTTGGCGGGAAACTCCTAATCCTGAACCAAGCTCTTCTTGCGTTTGACACGGATCCTCATCGAGCAATGCCTCCAATTCAGAGTCTTTGAAGTTTTTTGGCCTTCCTTCACGCGGACGATCATCAACACTGAAATCACCGTTTGTTGAAGCGACGAAACCAATCACGACACGTTGTTTCACTCAGAGCAGCATCACCGTAAACTTTTTGGAGCTCTCGATGTGCTTCAGCCGCCGTTTTCTTCAAATGAAAGAAGAAAATCAACACTTCCCGCAAATGACGATTATTTGGCACGAAATAAGACACCTTCAAACAACCAAAATATATAACACTAAACCAAAATCACTGATTTGGCAAAGCGGTTTGTTTACCATATGTCTGAGCTTGGTTTATGACACTTAAGATGTACAACATTCGACCAGCACTTACTGCTGGCGCCATCTATTGCTAAACAACGGGAACTTAGTTGCGTACCTAATACAACAATTCCTCTTTTTATGATTCATTTTGTCTTTTTTTATTCAGTTGTGTCAATTTCAATCAGATATTGCAAATTTAATTGCAAGACTTCAATTAAACGTCAAATTTTTCAATTTCAATTGCCATGTTTTCAATTTCAAATTTTCATTGTTTTCAATTTCAAATTTCATTTTTTGTTTATTTTGCTCAATAAGGTACGGTTTGATAATGTCTAGTTGTTTTCACACTGTTCGATTCTTTTACTACACTCTTACCTTGGTATCTTTCAATTCCAATAATTCTTTTTTCTGTATTACAAAACCTAGTCCATTATTTCAGTATCAATTCCAAGATTTCAATTAGAATTTCCAAGCTCTAATTTCAATTAATCAATATCAGTTTTAATGCTTATATTTCAATTTCAATTCCAGTTTCAAATAAATTATTTCATTTTCATTTCTTATATTTCAATTTCAAATGTTCAATGTACAAGTTTTAATTCGAATATGTCAAATTTAATTCCTAAATAATAATTTTTATCTCAATATCTTAATTTCAATGCCATCAACATCTCAATTTATTTTTTATTTTTTCAATTTTTTTTAATACAATATTTCAAAACCAATTGCAATATTTCAAGTATAATTCCAATATATCAAGTTAAGTTCCAATGTTGCAATTTCAATTCGAATAATTAAATTTGAATTCTAGTTACAATATTTCGATTTCAATTCTAACATTTCTGCTCAAATTTTAATGTCATTTATTGTCATTTTATCCCAATTTCAAATATTTAGTTCTATTATTTTTCAATTTCATTTGAATTATAAATGAATATGTCAATGTCGTATGCATATTCAGTATCAATTTAAGAATCTTTTGAAATTTCAGTTGTTGAATTTTTAAATTTTAAATTGCTAAAACATTGTGAAATTGTTAAATTGTTAAATTGTTAAATTGTGAAATCGTTAAATTGTTAAATTGTTAAATTGATAAACTGCTAAATTGTTCAATTGTTAAATAAAATTAATCTGTTTAATTATTAAATTGTTAAGATAAGATAGGTAGTTGGAAATAAATGGAAATTACAAATCTTTCTTCTCGTTTTTTAGTTGTTTGAATTGTTAAATTGATGGGTTTGTGCTAGTAAAGTGCTGTCAACACTCTGATGACACTACAGAATACAGAATCCATAAAAGTGTTCAATTAAATTAAACTACGAGTATTCGGTCCAAGTCCTACTTACTGTAGTATGAAGTAATTAGTGAACGTTAACAACAATCAGAAGAAAAAACAAGTCTAGGCTCCGTAAAGCTAATGAGTTGAGCATTCCAAACAAATGCACTGCATAAAACGAGTTGTCCGAATTCATAGCCAAGGTCAGTCTGAACATTATATTTAATTTTATATTCTGTTCGCTATCAATGAGCTGCAGCAACCTTCAACCCACGTTGACTCGAGTCGAGATGATCATCTTCGATGTTGGATATTCTATTGGAGCTATGCATAATGAACACTGCCAAAATTAACCTATAAACGTATTTTATGGACACCCCTCTAACATTGATTTGCATATGATTATGCATCGTTAATATTCCGAAGATTATTTTCTTTCCCCAACGTCTGATATACCGATGCAACCGGAAGAGACCTTGAGCATTTTCGGAACGAACTTGTTTTATTTGATAGGGGCAAAGAACGATTAATGCATTCAAAATTGCGAATATTTCTTGTGAAGCTGTTCAGTGTATGGGTGGCAAACCACTCAACTCAGTCGATTTCGCTGCTTTTACAAACCTGTATGGGCTTCATCGCACGTGATTTCGTTGAGAATTGATAGGAGTAACATTAAAAATCAAGTTTTATTCATTTTTAAGCACTGATTAAACTCAGTATTGCTACACATTCTTAAACAATTGTACATTATCACATTATCCTTAACTTTACATACCTACTTCACATCATAAAGTTATCCTGTTTAATCATGTCGGCCGCCTTCTCGCCGATCATGTAAGCGTATGCCGAGGTGTGTCCACTGGGAGTCACCGGAATGATGCTAACATCAACAACCCGCAACCGTCGCATCCCATGAACACGTAATCGATGATCTACGACTGATGAAGCATCTGAGGCTGGTCCCATTTTACACGTGCCAACCTGTTAAGTGGAATTGCGTTAGAAAATTTTCGCTCTATCTCAGTAATTAATGAAACGATCTTCACAAAGTGGTAGCCCACGTAGGTCAGGGTCATGGCATGGCAGCGCCAGTACTCTTTGGTGTTGAATGTCAAGTGTTCACAACCCGGAACTTTCGCTTTGTATGGCGTTACACCCAAGTCGCGGAAGGGTTTCTGGTTTGTGATTTTCATTGCTCCTTCCATTGCGTACACTAGGGCCTGCAGGTCGCGATCGTCTTCAAAGTATTGGTACTTGAACAGTGGGTGATCGAAGGGGTTTTTCGATTTCAATTTAAGCGAGCCTTTTGTCGTCGAGTGCATCAAGATGGAGAGATACATGAATGCTCGCTTGTTGTAAAGGGGTTTGAAATAATTTTCCAAGATTTCGTTGTTGATTCTGAAGTATCTTCGAGTTGCCGGAGTGTAATCGTCACCAGGTGTCGATAGCAGTTGTACTAATTCTACATCCGGCCATTCAGGGTCGGGATAAACTGCAACTGGAGTTCGGAAGTAAACAAAGCCTTCCGCGATAGCAGACGCCAGCGGACCGCTTCCCGTTGAGTATTTTAATATGTTAGGTATTGAAATTATGGATTCAGCATTATTTAGCTGGTCGTTCAGCTTTGTCGCAGTGAATACAGGTCCTAGCACAGCAGGATGATCATACAGTTCTTCACCAACGGGAAGATCGTTCACTACTTCTATTCCCAGCTGATCAAGATGGTTCCTAGGTCCTACTCCTGACAGCATTAGCAGTTTTGCACTACCAAAAGTTCCTCCTGACAAAATCACTTCCACTTTGGCTTTCGCTTTATGAACACTTTGATTTCTTGTATATAACACACCCACTGCTTCTTTGGTTTTTTTGTTGAATAGAATCTTCGTAACCCACGCCTTCGTCAGGACATGTAGATTTTTACGACGATTGATTGGTTGCAGAAATGCTGCACCTGCCGACATTCTTCTTCCTCGTTTCATAGTGAATTGAGCGTAAGAAGCACCAAACTGATCCGGCCCATTGTAATCAATGTACGGAAGCCCAACCAACTGAGAACTTTTCACTAATGCATCCACAATTGGGGTTCTGAAGGTAGCATCTTCCACCGGCAAATATCCCGATTTTCCATGGAAACCGTTTTTATCAAAGTCACGAATATTCGCATCTTCCGATTTAATAAAATACGGAAGAACGTCTTCATAGCTCCATCCAGGATTTCCGGTAGCATTCCAGTAATCAAAGTCTCTTCGATTGCCACGAGTGTACAGCATATCGTTAATGATCGTCGATCCACCAAGGCCTCGACCTTGATGCCACGCACAACGATGATTGACCAATCCTAGACACGCTTTCTTCTGCTTTTCAGTCACATATGCATAATTGTAGTCTGTTGCTGCTTGGACGAAAAATACTCCTGGAATTTGTTGAAACAACGGGATCTCTGCTTTTCCGATCTCCAAGAGTAACACCGTAACCGATGGATTTTCACTCAATCGATTCGCGACCACTATCCCGGCCGGTCCCGCTCCAACCACAATGAAATCGTATGAATCCAACAGCTTTGGTTCCGGATCACCGTAATCCAATCCAAACCACTGGCTGAAGTCAATCAAATTTCCAAGCGTCCGATTGTTATCATTCACATTATCAGCCTTGAACGACCCAACGAAAAGTGTAACACTTAGCAATGCGAAACACTGAACACGGTATGACATTTTGATCTCTTCATTTAGCGCCTTAAACTAAACAGAACTGAACCGAAACCATGCCGCTCCTTGACTATTGACTCGCCGATAACTGAACTGATCCTTGCACGACACAATTCATTTTATACAAGCTTAGTCTATCGGAAAGTAAGCTGGCCGTGAAAAAAGCCATACATACTAAAACGAGTCGGATGGCTTACAATAATCGTTGGGTGAAATTTTTTATTCGGAACTGATGGCAAAACGAACACATCGTGTGTTTATCGTTTACTTTTTTGTTTTTGATTTTTTTTTATATCAAAATAAAAAAAATAGCAAAAGTTGACTCCAACCGGTTCTAGTATTATTGATTCAGATGAGTGATGTTTTATTTTTGTACTAGGTTTTCAGGTCCGGTCTTGACCTATAAGTGCAAGTAGTACATTGCCCTGTGTTCTCAAGCGGATACTGAAGAAAAAAAAAATTTACTTAAACAGAAGGGCTTATTAACATTTCCAAACGTGTGTTAAGATTCATTGTGGAATAAAAAATTGTAGAGACTTTGTTAAATCTCGAGTACTTTTTCAAACAGATGTATCTGATTTTGTACACAAAGAGGGGAAGTAAGATTCAAACGTTAAATTCATGAAATAGCACTTTCATGCATACTAAGGCCACCACTTTCATGCATACTAGCATAGCACTTTCATGCATACTAAGGCCACCAACATAAGGACTAAGACTTCCCTAACATGATGATGATGCTGCTTTTCGTGAGGATGATGAGCTTCTTGAGAAATTCACGTTTGAATCTTACTTCCCCTCTTTGTTTACAAAAACAGATACGTCTGTTTGGAAAAGTACTCGAGAAATGTTCAACAAACTTTTTTTGGAAAAACTTGGCCTACTGATTTCATTTCACCGAAAACGGATTGAAATGGCAGGGCGCAAGGAATAGTCCGAACATAGTTAAAAAAATGGGATTTGGCAGGAGAGCATAATCTATTTTTCAAAATAAGCAGGCAATCGTTCATGAATATTACACATGAAGTTATCATATTTTGGCTCTTGAATCGAAATTCATACACAATGTTATGTTAATTCAATGACGTTTTCAATTTTTTTTTTGACACAATGGGCCAAAAAATAGCGATTAGGACAAATTTGTTCTCTACCCTTCTGACACATTGTTGCCCGATGGTGTTGGTAAATTATTTCTTATTATAGATTTTTCAACCAAGAAATTTTTAATGCTCGTATTTTATCAAAACACTAACTGAAATAATGTTTTGGAATTAGCTAAAGTCAGTGTAGTTCTCAACTAGGGAGAAGCTTCCAATTCTCGTTCATTAATTTGAATAAAACATTAATGACACCCAGGTTGTTGAAAAATGGTCTAAGGATTTGAAGAAATTTGAATTGAGTAAAGTCGACAATTTCCGTTATTTTTGAAAAGCTTGTTTTAATTCAAAAAGTTTGAATTAAATTTTAGCTATGCGTAGAGACTCTGTTGTCATAAGTCATAGTATATGCTTCATCTTATGGATATCCATGGAATTGGGGCAACCCCGGCGTAGTGATTAGCATCCATATCTCTAACGCTAATGTCACGAGTTCAAATCTCACCCCGGACAAGTTACGAAAAATATCCAAAGAGATATTTGAGTGACTACGACGGTAGATGAATCAACCCGAGGCTGAAAATCTCGATAATCAAGAAACAAAAAAAAAATAACGGTGGAACCTCGCAAAATAACAGACCCGTACTGAAAAATGTCTATTATTGGGATTTTTAAACGAACAGGTTTGGGCCACATGTAACAGATTTATAGATTTATGGATAAGAGGATTTATGGATAAGACAATTCGAAATATTTCAAACAATTAATTTTATTACCGCTTAACTTGTTAAAATATTGATTAAAATAACAAATCATTCAGCTTGCTGATTTTGGTAATAAATATGATCGTATTTTAGCCATTCAAGTACTGCACAGTGGTTTATGTGCACTTCCTGGGCGATGCTGACATTTTTTTCTTGTAGTCTGACACGTTGTGGGCCACTGCACCTGCCTTTTTGAAGTTCCATTTGACGATTGCCCAGTAGCGTTCGGTCGGTCGTAGTTGGGGACTGATTGGGGGGTTGATATATTTTTCAACGAAATCAATGCTATTATCAGAAAACCATTAGCATAATTAGAACAAGGCAGATCCGGCCAGAAGCGAGGAGAAATCTCATGCTTCCGAAGTAGTGAAAACAACCTCTTCTGCGAGCATTCGTTTCGGTCTATTTCAGTATTTATTGTTAATTTTGTTTTTGAAAATGGATATCACATCCCACATGTTCAAATTGCTTGCAAAACGAGCATCTTATCACCGCATCGGGACATCACAATTGGAACATTTGCTCAAACCAATTTGATGGAGAACAATGTAAACGTTGCTTTCTAACGAATTTAAAAACTGTTATGCGAATTGAAATCCGCATCTACTAGAATATTAACTCTACCCTTTGGTTAAGTTGGATATCGCAGAACTCCTGTGAGTCGTCATTGATCAACGTTTAAAATCATTGTTTAATATTGTTTTTATATACATTTATTGTGTATATATTTTTAGAACTATACTAAGAAATTAATTTGCAATTTCCTAGGCACAAGGAATAAAATAAATGATTAAAAATCAATTGTTAGTTTTCAATAAGTGTTTGAATCCATCCTTTAAATATAAACAAATATGTAATTACAAATCTAAGTAAATGAAATTTTCTTATCAACACAGAAGTTTTGACTAGTTTTTAAATTTAAAAAAATAAATTAACTGCTTGATTAAATTTTCAGTTGAGGAACGACAGGAATTCAAAATAATGTATTCGAATGTTTATATTCACAAAAATAATGAACCTTTTGTTTATGCAATATAATTTTATACCTAAACGAATCAAGTTTACCATCACCACATTTTTAATTTAATACATAATATTTTTTATATGAGTAAGTATTGAACTATATATATTAATATTATTATTTCTTGTATCCATTTGTATAAAATTTATAACAGTATAAGCGATATCCTTAACGTCACATTGGCGTTATCTTTTCAAATAATTAATTTCAATAATCTGTTAGTTACCATTCTCCCCATCTTAAATGGTTTTTTTTTTCAGGAAAACCAATTCGTATTTCCAAGGAAACGATTTTTTTTTGTTTGGAAATTCTCTAACTTATCGTTGAATATTAGCGGACAGCCAGCTGGGAAGGCACAACGACGAGATTTTCAATAAACTGCGGTTGCTATGTAACCTAGAAACAGAAACCAACTATTAAGGTGCCACGACGCAGAGTTAAATAAATTGCTTCTAAAATTGCTTCCATATTGAATCCGTCCATTTCAGGACACCTAAATCGATTTTAGTAGTTAAAAATTTCGTTTGATTGTAATTTTTCTTGATCCCATCTCATCGCATCAGTTGTTTCATCATTGTATTATCAACTTTGAATTCTCATACTGACTTTCAACAATCTATAACGCGATAAGCATTATTGTCTCAGCTGGTTGATTGTATCACCACAACCATCACAGCCAACACAAATTTTGCCTTTTCATCATATTAACACTTCAAACCAAACATCCCTTTTTGGGCCACCAAATGATGCTTTAATCAAATTTCATCACATTGATGAATGTTAAGGTGTGACTCAGGTTAATAAGTGACTGTTCATCATTCCAAAGCTAAGCCAACCTGATCTGGTTTCAACCAGACACTAACGACAATGATCCGACAAACTTAAAATGTGTTGAGTTTCAAATCCAATCCAAATCCATTTTAAATCCAATCTAAATCCAATCCAAAGCCAATTCCAAATCCAATCCAAATCCAATCCAAATCAATTCCAAATCCAATCCAAATTCAATACAAATCCAATCGACATCCCATCCACATCCAATCCAAATCCAATCCAAATCCAATCCAAATCAATCCAAATCCAATCCAAATCCAATCCAAATCCAATCCAAATCCAATCCAAATCCAATCCAAATCCAATCCAAATCCAATCCAACCAATCCAATCAATCAAATCCAATCCAAATCAATCCAAATCCATTCCAAATCCAATCCAAATCAATCAAATCCAATCCAATCCAAATCCAACCCAAATCCAATCCAAATCAATCCAAATCCAATCCAATCCAAATCCAATCCAAATCAATCCAAATCCAATCCAAATATAATCCAAATCCAATCCAAATCCAATCCAAATCCAATCCAAATCCAATCCAATCAATCCAAATCCAATCCAAATCCAATCCAAATCCAATCCAATCAATCCAAATCCAATCCAAACCAATCCAAATCCAATCCAAATCCAATCCAAATCCAATCAAATCCAATCCAAATCAATCCAAATCCAATCCAAATCCAATCCAAATCCAATCCAAATCCAATCCAAATCCAATCCAAATCCAATCCAAATCAATCCAAATCCAATCCAATCAATCCAATCAATCCAATCAATCAAATCCAATCCAAATCAATCCAAATCCAATCCAAATCCAATCCAAATCCAATCCAATCAATCCAAATCCAATCCAAATCCAATCCAAATCCAATCCAACCAATCCAAATCAATCCAAATCCAATCCAAATCCAATCCAAATCAATCAAATCCAATCCAATCAATCCAAATCAATCCAAATCCAATCCAAATCAATCAAATCCAATCCAAATCCAATCCAACCAATCCAAATCAATCCAAATCCAATCCAAATCCAATCCAAATCCAATCCAAATCAATCCAAATCCAATCCAAATCAATCCAAATCCAATCCAAATCAATCCAAATCCAATCCAAATCCAATCCAAATCAATCCAAATCCAATCCAAATCCAATCAAATCCAATCCAAATCCAATCCAAATCCAATCCAAATCCAATCCAAATCAATCCAAATCCAATCCAAATCCAATCAAATCAATCAAATCCAATCCAAATCCAATCCAAATCCAATCCAAATCCAATCCAAATCCAATCCAAATCCAATCCAAATCAATCAAATCAATCCAAATCCAATCCAAATCCAATCCAAATCAATCCAAATCCAATCAAATCAATCCAATCAATCCAATCCAATCAAATCAATCCAAATCCAATCCAAATCCAATCCAAATCAATCAAATCAATCCAAATCCAATCCAAATCCAATCCAATCAATCCAAATCAATCAAATCCAATCCAAATCCAATCCAACCAATCCAATCAATCCAAATCAATCCAAATCCAATCCAAATCCAATCCAAAGCGTATAAATTAAAAAAAAAAAAGGGCACAACCATGATGACAAGCACAATTTCACTGCAAAAAGTCCTGCTACGGAGCTACACACCATTTTTTTTTTTGCAAACATGTTCTTGTATCCCAATAAACGACGAAACATATGTACTAGAAGACTTTAAACAGCTCCGGGGTCTGGCTTATTAAACCGCAATGCAAAGGACCACCGTTGCAGAGCATTTCCGTACAAAGAAGGTGTCCAAATTCCCGAAGAAGTATTTGATTTGGCAGGCCACATGTAGTTGTGGTTGAATATCTAAAAGATTCGTCTCTACCGGCTCTATCAATCAGGATGTGTACGAGAAAGAATGTCTCCAAATGCGGTTGCTGCCGTTCATTAGAAGCCACGGCTCTCCAGCTCTGCTGAGGTCTAATTTGGCCTCTTCTCACTATGCGAAATCCATCCTGGAATGGTATTAGGTAAAAGAGGTCATATACGCCACAAAAACAGCAAATCCACCAACCTGTCCAGAGCTTTTCCCTATGGAGAAGTTTTGGGCTCTAGTTAAGCAGAAATTTTTCGAAGCTAAGAAGAAAGCAAATGGTACCGATAATTTTAAGAGAAGATGGATAATGGCTCTACTATTGCTGAGTGTGCAACAGGATGTAACGTTAATGTTGTGAAAGATGGCATTATAAGCTATTTGGGTGAAAATTATAACGCTATTGTTCCCTAATCGATGCCAAGACTTAAAGTGATGGGCATGAGTGAGAAGTTTTCCTCCGATGATTTCATTCGGATTTTAAAAGATCAAAATGAAGACATCGCGATTAATGAAATTAAAGTAATAAGAATATATGAAAATCAACGCTTCATGTACAATAAATTTAAAACGGTAATTGAAGTTGATAAAAACACCTATAAATGTCAATTGACCGCGAAACACGTTAATATTAAATTTGATTGGTGTCGTGTTGTTCCTGAGATTCAAGTTTTGAGATGTTTCAAATGTGGAGAATTTGAACATATGAGCATGGATTGTAAAAATAATGTAGCATGCACTAAGTGTAGTGAAAGTCACACGACATCTGAATGCACATCAACTGTTTTGAAATGTATTAATTGTAAAAAAAAAAACGAATAACGAACGTAAAACGAACTTGGACGTAAACCACGGCGCGTTTAGTTATGAATGAGACATTTTTAAGCGATAATATGAACGAAAAAAACAGCCTGCATTTCAATGAATAGCAACCAAGTTTCAGAAGTAATGTGAGTAAATGCGATATTTTGTACTTCAATATTGCTGAGTTGTCTGCAAACTACGTAGAATTGCGTCAGATTGTAGAGGAAAAACGTGCATATTTAGTTTTTTTTATCAGAAACGCATATAGTTGACATGCAAGCATTTGATCAATATAGTATTCCGGGATATAATGTCGCCGCTTGTTTATCACATTCTAGACACACTGGCGGCGTTGCTATTTATGCTAAAGAATCAGTTCAGTTCAAGCTTCAATTGAACGCAGGTTGTGACGGCAATTGGTTTTTAAGCATTGCAGTAGTTCGTGGCATGCAGATCGGTAATTTTGGTGTATTGTATCATTCTCCCAGTTCTAGTGACCAGCGTTTTATTGAAATTTTGGAAAACTGGTATGAGATTTTCGTAGATTCTAGTAAACTAAACGTGCTTGCTGGTGATTTTAATATATATTATTGTGACATTAATAATTCGAAGCATTTGAAACGATTAGCAGATTTCTATAATTAAAAACAATTGGTTAATGAATATACGCGTATTTCAAGACACAGTAAAATTTTGATTGACCATGTGTACTGTAATTTTGATTCTATTTGTGCTGTTATTAACTCTGACTTGAAAGTAACTGATCAGTAAACCATTATTATTAACGTTGAAGATAATAGTGGTGACAGTGATTATGTGAAATTGAAATGTTGGAAAAAGTATTCGAAACAAGCTATTTCAAGACTTGTCGAAAAAAGTGTGGATTTTCAAACAAATACCGGTTCTCTAGATCAGAAATCAGCTGTTTTAACAGACGTCTTAAAAACAAGAAGCAATAAACTAGTCGAAAAAATTTGTTTTAGTAAAGAACTCGAACATCTGGTACACTTTGGATCTTTTGCGTCTTAAACGTAAAAGAGACAAGCTGTACAAGAAATGGCGTAGAACTAATAGAAATATCTTTTTGAATAGGAACAAAGATGTGCGTAACACATATTCGCAATCCGTTAAACAAACTCGTTGTGAATATATTCAGAGGAAAATTGATTTGCATCAAAACAACAGCAAAGAGTTATGGAAAATTTTGAAATCTTTGTTAAAACCTAGTAATTGCAAACCGCGATCCATAACCTACAATGGCACATTAAAACAGTCAGAGGACATCATTGCATGTTGGTTTAATGATTATTTCGTCGATAGTATTTTGTCAATCAATCAATCCATTGATATAGTAGATGAGCCAGACGAAATAAAACAGCCGATAAATATATGAACTATAATATGAACTTTAGTTTTGAAAATTTGCACCCAATAACGTTAGGGCATCGTAAATCTATATGCTTTTTTTTTAACAAAACGGCTGAAGTGGATAACGTAAATGCAAGAGTAGTACAAGATTACTTTAACGTCATCGGAAACAACCTGCTGGACCTAATTAATGAATCGCTGCAAACTGGGCACGTGCCACAAGTTTGGAAACAATCTTTAGTTATTCCCATTCAAAAAGTCGCTGAAATGATTAAAGCCGAAGGGTTTCGTCATATGAACATGTTGCAAACTTTAAAGAAAATTCTGGAACTTGTTGTAAAAGGCCAGCTATTAACGTATTAAAACAGTAATAATTTGATTGCGCCGGAGCAATCGGGATATCGTGAAGGTCATTCTTGTGAAACAGCGTTAAATTTAGTATTAGCAAAATGGAAAGAAAATGTAGAGCATACGATTGTTGTTGTTTTTTTGGATCTGCAACGCGCTTTTGAAACGATTTCTCGGCCCTTGTTGTTAGAATAATTCAAGCGCTTTGGATTTTCAGGTTCTGCATACAGATGGTTCGAAAGCTATTTGTCTGACAGAACTCAACGGACGGCTTTTAATGATTCTGTTTCGAGCTCTGTAGAGAACATCCTTGGCGTACCACAAGGGAGTGTATTAGGGCCCATTTTATGCATTCTATATATTAATGACATTCGACGAGTCTTGCGATTTCGTGATATTAATCTTTTTGCTGATGATACCGCTGATGATTGCAGCTAAAAGCCTTGAGGAGGCCGTTTCACATTTGAATGCAGATTTACGTTTTCTAAGTAGATGGTTAAAGTACAAACTGTTGAAATTGAACATAAGTAAAACTAAATACATGGTAATTTCACAGAATCGAGTTAACGAAGACGTCTCTGTTGAAATTGATGATGAGACAATTGATCGCGTTCGTGAGATTAAATATCTTGGCGTGATTATTGATGATAGATTAAAATCTGACTCTCACATTGACGATGTCATCAAGAAAATAACCAAGAAGTACGGTATTCTCTGCCGATTGAAAAACGATTTAACTATTGCTAGTAAAATACAATTGTACAAATCTATCATCTCTCCTTACATTGAATTTTGCCCTTCCATGTTGTTTTAAGCTAATCAAACACAAATATCGAGATTACAGCGTTTGCAAAATAAGATAATGCGTTTTATCTTGAGATGTAACAGGTTCACTTCCTCCTCTTTTTTTTTGTTAGATGCCCTACAGTGGCTATCGCCGAAGCAGAGAGTTGTGTATTTAACTATGGTATTCATTTTTAAATTAACTAACGGTTTGCTGCCTCGATATTTGTGTAATCGAATTGAAAGAGGAAGTGATATTCATAGATATAACACTAGAAACGCGGACGATGTTAGAACACCAAATTTGTTGTACGGAGTTTCACAAAATTCGTTGTTTTTTAAAGGTATAAATGTTTTCAAATCGATGCCTACACACATCAAACGTGCAGCAACACTAACAGATTTTAAGAGACAATGTATTTCGCACATCAAAGCTGCCTTCTGAACAGCTACTCTGTCACTTTTAACTCTTGACTAATTTTGTATCTGGACGATGTTATTACAACGGATATTTTTGTATGGTTTATTGTTAAATGTTTTACATTTGTCATGGGGCACAAACAAACTATATTTTTCGCCTCGATGATGATGATGGATTTAAAGTTTTTATTTTGTTATTGTAATTTAAAGTAATTTTTATTTTTTGTGTAGTCTTCAAAAGTTCGAGCCTCGCGTGCGGTATACTGGTAAAAAGGACTTCTTTTTGAATTCACAAAAAAAATATTGGAAATGTGAAACAAAAAAAAAATTGGAAAAATGAACTTCTGCCTGAGCTTGATCTCAAAATGCATTTTTAACATCCCATACTGAAATATAGACTGCTTTTTTATTTATTTTTTAATCAACCTTTATACTAAATGTCACGTCAAAAAATATTTGAAACTACTTTTCTATTCACCCCTTAATTGATTTCTAAGCCAATAACTTTCTAATATAAATGTTCCACAGTTTTCATGGCAACACAGCCTGCTGTATAATTTAGAAGCTTGGGGTTTTCAATCAATTTTTGCACAAGAAGCAGAACGGCATTGAAGTTCCAAGTGCGTAGTTGCCAACAATTTTTGTCGCCAGGTCTTTGCCGATTGTTCCGGACTGTATTTACTATCATATTGATTAGATTGAATCTGTTCAGAAAAATGAAGTTTTTTGAAAGAAACATATAAGTTTTTATTTGCTTCCTAAATTTTTGAAGAAACGAACAACCTTAAATTCAACTTAACTAAAGAACACAGTGACATGCCTTTGAGCAAACCGAGATGCAATCAATCAATCAAACAAACAAAAGCTGTTTGTGCACGCACTAGTGCGTTCATCGCATTAATCCATCGACCGACGCCATTAGTGTCGGTAGTAAATGATTGAACAAATAAAACCCCAAGAAAGGCTTAATTCATACCTTTGTTGGTTGCGATTGCGGGACCGGTTCCGGCATTCCTCTTCTCTGGTAAATATAACTATCTAACCGGACAGCGCTATCACTTGTATAACAGTTTTCCTGAGAACTTGCAACCGATCAGAATGGAGCTCCGACTTTTGATAAATCTAATTTTTGTCATGTGCCTTTCGGGATCACCCAACGTTTCCCATCGCAGGAAGCGTGATGTCCAGGAGTTACCTGCGCAGTCTGGAGAGGACCACATGGATAGAAGAGAAAACGAGACGTTAGAGCACAATACAACCGTAATGTGTTTTGGCGAATCGATACATGAGCTATCCAAAAATACCGATGTTAATCTGTTGCTGCTGAAGTCCAACATTAATTAGTTTCGAAAAACCCACTACTGACAACTGATTATTTTGTAGGAGTGTCATAAGGAAGGACATTATCCATCACCGATGCTGGAAAACCGGACAATCGTTGGGAATTTAATTCCAGAGAGCTGTAAATGATGATGCATTGCTGATTGACTTCGAATTTTTTTTGGTTTTATTGTGTCTGTGCTTTTAAATATATAATAAAAACTGTGTTACTTAGAATTCATGAATTGGAAACGCGTGATAGGATTTGGGCAAAAAAATTGTTTTAATATATGTTTGAAGAAATCATTGAAGCCTTTTTCTGAATTAATTTCTCTGTGAAGAAGACAATTTTGAAAATTAAATTAGGTCAAATCACAAAACTATTTCACAAACATAACATAACATTTTTTTATATAAAATGAGGGTTATTTTTGGAAATCAATATTATCTACAAGTTTGTCAATAGTGTGTGCTATAAAATCAAATAAATATAAACGTGCAGAAACGTAAACCGTACAATCAAAAGAAGCATCTGTATACAATCTTCAGCGGAATATTAAATACAATATTAAATACAAAAACATGAGGTAGGGATTCTTATGTAAGTTATAAGCTTTTCAACTTACATAAGAATCTCTACCTCATGTTTTTGTATTTAATATTTTCAAAGTAAATTTATTAACTATAATCATAGGGCTATTAATAAACCACGTAGATTTCTCTTCAGGAAGGGGGGATGGGTTGACCAAAGTCTACGCTCCATACAAATTTTTTGAAAGAAAAGTCTAGGAGGGGGGAGAGGTCTGAGATTTTCAAAACTGAGTCTACGTGGTTTATGAACAGGCCCCATTAGGTCATCACCCTCTCTGTCATAATGCTTGGAAGTTTGTTTTGTCTCGAATGTTTCTTATAAGCGTATGGCGTTTCTTCTCTACAGCTCCTTTAATCACAATCAAGTTGTGGTAATCAATTGTGTGATCCCTAGGCTTATGTTTAACTTTGGTTACTTCAATTTTCAGATGGATCAGTATACGTACAGATATTATGGTAACAAAGGAGGAAATTTTATATTGTTATCAATCGTCATTTAGCTAGAAAATGAAACTCCTGAATTTGTTTTAAATTAAAGTAAAATAATAATATAGTCCACTCTTACCTCAGCCTGTAATAGGTTTCTTACAAACCAACACCACGCTGGAAGTGGCTATGTTCGATGCCCAGCTTGGTCTAGGATTTTTTCGTTAAGGAAACTTTTTCGACACCCTAGACAAAGGGTCTGATTGTATTTGCCACAAAACCATACTAATGCGAAAATTGTACCTATCATCGAAAGCTCACAATTAATAACTGTGAAAGTGCAATAAGCTTGAAACGCTAAGAAAGAAGAAGAAAATACTCTATAACACTAAGTTGAACGCAAGAAATACGCCAATTGTTACCAGCAATAAGCTTGAAATGACAAGAAAGAAAAACAAAAGACAAAATATAATACACTCATGTCATTAAAAAGGATCTAACAAAACAATTCCAGTCTTCTGTTCGAATCTGCATGGTGCATCTTAGGATTTAGGATACCTATCATAACTCTCTGCGTTTCTTAATAATAGCGAAAATGGCACATTGGAAACATATTAATTATTTCTGAAGCGTTTGGTTGCGTTTCACCAGGACAGTCTGAAATAATCAGCTTGAAAACCTTGGCATGATCCTAGATGACACACAAAAAGACATTAAAATACATTATTCATAAGTGATGCTAATCAACGAATTTAACCTCACCTAAAACTGCATTTTTGAGCCAAATTAATCGAATGAAACAACTGATAAAAATCTCAATTGATTGAGATATTATAAACAAACAGATTTCATTGTCTTTCGTTCAATGGTTGAATTCCAATAAGTTGTTATACTCCATTACCGTGTTGATTAAAGCTCGAAAGAAACATGTCCACTCTAATTGATACCGTCTGCAGGAACAACGCCAAAGAACAAACCGTCGATAACTAGTCGAACCCGTAAGCTCAACCATCCGTTGAATCAAACTCATGTTTGCAAACAAACTCCACCGGCATGCTCGAACGCGGATGCAAACGCAAATGAAGGCCTACATGCAAAGCCCCGGCTTTTTAGAATATACCGACAACCTGTACACGCACCTTTACAATTCTCGTGCAAATTGAAGGGTTCTAGTTCACCTGTGATGATTTGAAACCGTTCACTGTTCAGTTACCGTTGGATCTCCTAGCTGATCGTAATGAAGTTTCAAATTATAACAAGTCTTGCGCTAATTAGTTTTCTGTCCGAAGCTACTGTTGTGCGGTTGCTCACTCGTCTTGGTCCAGATGGAAATAACACTCTTGGTGACTTTGTTGATTTCAGCAGTGCTTTGGGCCTGGACTACGGGGATCCGAATCCGGAAGTTCAAGAGTCTTACGATTTTATCGTAGTTGGCGCTGGCCCTGCTGGATGCTCTGTGGCAAACCATCTTTCCGAAAATGCTGATGTTAAAGTGCTCCTCCTGGAAGCAGGAAAAGCGGAGATTGTCCCTGCTCAGGATATTCCAGGAGGGTTTCTATTTCAAACTTCAACCGATTACAACTATGCATATTTGAGTGAGCCTCAGACAAAAGGCTGTCAGGGTCTAATCAATAAACAGTGCGCTTTTCATCATGGACGAGGCCTTGGCGGATCCACAATCATCAATAATTTGATTTACACCAGAGGCAACTGGCGGGATTTTGATGGCTGGAATGCTTCCGGCAATCCTGGATGGAGCTACCGAGAAGTGCTTCCATATTTTATTCGTGCTGAGAATGCCAATTTAAGAGACTTTGAAAACAATGGCTATCACGGCAGGAATGGATATCTCTCTGTTGAGGATATACCGTACAGAACCCCTCTCGCATCTACATTTGTCGAAAGTGGGATAAGAGCTGGCTTACCTTACATCGACTACAATAGCAGAGACCAACTTGGGGTTTCCTATATTCAATCCAATACGCGAAAAGGATTGAGATGGTCAGCTGCAAGAGCTCTCTTGAACCCAATTAGGAATCGGAAGAATCTTCATGTATTGACGAAGGCTTGGGTTACGAAGATTCTCATCGACGAGGACTCGAAAACAGCGTACGGTGTCGAGTACACTAGAAATAAGAAAACTTTTACCGTAAGAGCCAACCGAGAAGTGATTCTGTCAGCTGGAGCTTTTGGCAGTGCAAAATTGCTCATGCTTTCTGGAGTTGGGCCAAAGAAGCATTTAGAAGATCTTGGAATTAAACTAATTAAAGATCTTCCTGTTGGAGAGACACTATATGAGCATCCAGGTGCCATCGGGCCCGTCTTCCTCGTAACCCAACCCATCGATAACAACATTAATTTTGAAAGCACCCTCACTCTTCCCAACATAATAAAGTATCTCTTCGGTCAAGGTCCCTTCACATCTGCCTTTTCCGAAGCGGTGGGATACGTAAAAACTCCAGTTTCGCCATATCCTGATGCTGATTGGCCTGATGTGGAGCTAATTCAATCCGGTCTTCAGTTAGGAGATGATGCAACGCCTGCAGGGCAAAACTACTTCCGAGTAAAGGACGAAATATTTGATTCATACTTCCGTCCTCTGTTCAACACGCGCGCCTTCATGTATTTGCCTCTACTGATGCACTCCAGAACGAAAGGATCGGTCAAACTGAAGTCTACCAATCCGTATGATCATCCACTTTTCAACTACACGTTCTTCGACGATGATCGTGATCTGCAAGCGCTGGTGTATGGAATCAAGGAGGCGATCCGAATTACTGGACAAAGGCCATTTATCAACATCGGAGTAGAGCAGTACACTCGTAAGTTGCCGGGATGTGAGCAATTCGAGTTCAACAGCGATGACTATTGGCGCTGCTATGTGCAGACTTTGACTGTGAACTACTATCATTATGTAAGTGGGGTAATTGAATTTTTTGCATGAGGACAGAGTGAACTAACCGAATTTAAATCTTAGGTCGGAACATGCAAGATGGGACCGGAATCCGATGCATCGGCTGTTGTTGACGCTCGGCTGAGAGTATATGGAGTAGATAAGCTGCGTGTGGTAGACATTGGTATAATTCCAAGAGCTCCATCCGCTCACACTACGGCTATGGCCTACATGATTGGCGATAAAGGGGCAGATATGATCAAAGAGGACAATGATCTCCTGTGATTGGCTACTACGATTACACTATTACTGACAGGGAAACCGTATCCGTGTTACTAGAGTCATATGTGATGGTTAAAGAGTAAAAGTTGGTAATCATTTTCCAATTAAGGTCATAAAAAAAAGGTGTTTTGTTTTAAATAAACTTCATAAGTGGAATAAATTTCACAACTTGAAGTGTGAAATAAAGGATTAGGTAAGATAAAATGCTATTTTATTTCAAAAAAATTATAGATTAGGTCATACCACAATTATCTGTGATATTTTTAGAAGAAGGAGCAAACGTCCTAGGGGTTTTTTTTTCATTAGGACGAATCTACAATTGAGAGATTCCCTCCGGGCTCGCTCTCTTTCATTCATTTCAGCGCCATTATTAAACTTTCGAGGGATTCTTTAGTACAGATCGAAACACAACAGTGCTGGCTAGCATACTCTACAAATAGTTGAATGAAAAACGTAAAGGTGATTGGTTTATGAATGAAAGAGAGCGAGCCCAGAGAAAATCTCTCAATTGTAGATTCGCCCTAATGAAAAAAAAACTCTAGAATTAGTCTCCTTTCCAACGACTACTTTGCTCAAAAAATGTTCTTACCTGGTGTATGAGTTGAAATTTCAGTCAAGGATATTGCTTCAAATAAATAGATTTGAGCCACAGCGCATTTCGAGAATCTACAAGGAAGAATGCATGGATACACCGTACCATTCTCTCCGAGTTAGAAATTTTAAAAGTTAGAAATTTTAAAAGTTAATATAATGGTAGGATCTCACCGAATTATTATCCAAAACTTGTAGTGATCCTATGATGTGTTTGAGATTTCTTTTAAAGCACCCGGTATTCGCCCTTCGTGAGGTTTTGGAAGCCTACCTTTTTACTTAAGTGGGTCATTAAATTCCGAGATATTGTGGAAATACTCTTCATAATACACCACATGGCGACTTGCTCCTAAGTCCAAGATCCATACCATATTCGATTCATTCTTAAAATCCTGGGACAGCACCAGTACAGCTTCTTTATGTTTGGGCCGTTATCTTCGGCGAACAACACTTCTTGTGTCCTTGGAGCCAACCTTTTTCCTTGTATCTCACTGGCATCACTATGATCCTGAATCATTTGGAAACACCATTCGAATTGAAATTGTTCTCTCTTTTCGATCATTTCTGCGCTTCACGAATAGCAAACGCGTCTTCACCGTGTCCATCTTAAACTGGTCAGTTTCAAAGTACTTCATAATTAGCCTGACTTACCGCATCCAAATCCGAAACAGTCATCTCAGCTGCTTTCAACTGGTTGACGGTGTTGATGGCGTTTCCTTATTCCATCTTCAGCATTGCGAGGGGTCTTTGAATGTAAGTAAAATGCTGGCCAGACTGAGCAGTTATAACATGTTATAAGCCTATCTTGATGACGAATTTTTTGTTTAAATTATTTGACAACCGTTATAACATGTTATAACTCTGTAGTCTGAACAAAGCATAACCCTTTCTTCTTGATAACATGTTATTCATGGAATTTCCGGTCAAAATCATTCTTAAATTCAAACTGCTGCTGCTAATTCTTCGTCGACGTCGTCATCAGCTTGGGCCACACCCTTATATCTGCACCTTCTGCGGCACCAGCAACAATGAATGATGCTAATAATGAGCACTGTTTCGATAATTACCGTGACATATCGAACGACTCCTAGAGCCATTTGGCTCTAGTTTACTGAGCCACAATGCTCCCACCCTCTACGTTTGAGTCCATTTAGCTATCACTTTAGACACAATCGACTGGAGTAGTCCTTAAAGACAAAGAAAGGACATCATGTACCGGTACTTTCGGTAGCAGCTATGTCCTGACAGGGATTGTGTCAGGTAGCAGTGGACTGACCCGTGCTCCCAGTTCATCCACCTTGACATGTTCGAGATCAATCGGTGTGCCCACCTGGCTTATAACGCGTTGATTCCAACCTCTTGCCACTTCCTCATGGTGTCGCTCTGCGTTCTTCTTCGAACTCTTCTGGTGTCTCTGTTTGTAGAGCCTTATGTAGATCCTTATTTTATACACAAAAAAAATTTCCCTCGATTAATTCCAAGCCAAAGGAGGCGTAAACAACGAAATTATTTGCAGTCTTTCATGTGCCATACAACAATGTTTGCAGTCTTTCATACAATAGGCTAAATTCAGGTGTTATCTGGCTTAAATTTACATGACGTATCCCATTCTGTTTTGCCAAATCTAGCATTCCTTTTATGTGCATTAAATAACGCAGAAATTTCCATTTTTATTTTTATCTGTGTAGCAATACAATTGCAATCATTACGGCAACAATGCTAACCGCTTTTAGCGATAGGCTCGGTAAGTGGTTGTTAAGGTGTGTGTTTCGAGAAGTTCTGGTATGTTAGTATGCGTGTTTACGTGTGTACAGTAATGGAATTCTCACAAAAAATATCAGTTCATCGTGCGCTACCTTTTCACTTGGGAACTTCCCGGTGCTAGTTTCACACGCCAACGTTTCTTTAGTGAACTTTCAGGGATGAGAGAATGAAACATTGCGAACTTTTTCTACTCAAGTCACCGACGCGAGAATACGAATAAAATCAGATCTTTTTTTTTACTCTATATCTTCACACCACCGACAAAGCGACATGAAACTCAATCTTCACTATTGATCAAGAATCCATAACGGCCGATACAAATGTGCAGCGATCCCATCTGTCAAAACCTATAGAACCATTTTATCTATATCAAAAAAATGTGTCCAGAATTGCTCAGACATGAACCTTCTTATCAAGTTCCCAGGAGAGTTCGTGGCTTCAATAAACGTTTTCAGCGAACACGAAGATAGATGTCAGTAATATGATTTGAACAGAAATATTGAGACATTTTCTATTGTCATTCATGTCGGTTTGTCGGTGTTTACACCACATTCGTTCTTGAAAAGCACACTGCGCATTTCATTGAAATGAAATCAAGACAGAAAGATATCTCGCATAAATGACATCCCGCATGATGACTATGTGGCCAGGGAGGTTGGTATTGAATTTGTCCTCGATGCGTCACGCCATTCCAGTAGAAGTTTCCTACCACTCGACTTTTACGACGGCATAATACTTAAAAAACAAACATCACAGCTCACGTGAACATTGCCTACAAATACTCGCTAGAGAAAAAGAACAAAACCGAGGAGATATTTGGTTGGATCGGGTCTCCAATACGAGTGAAACGTTGTAAGTTGGAGAAACAAAAGATCCGTCGCGATGAGAACTGAAACGTTTCCTCACTCTGCGCTTTCTTACCTTACCTTACCAATCAGACTAAGGCCGGCGTGGCCTCTGCTGTACACAGAAGTTGTTTCCATTGTAATCGGTCCATGGCTGTACTTCGCCAGCCTCGCTGTCTGCGGAGGGTCCACCGGTCGTCTTCTACTTGATCGATCCACCTTACTCGTTGCGCGCCTCTTCTTCTTCTGTACCTGTCGGTTCGTTTTTGAGAACCATTTTCACAGGGCTGTCGTCCGACATTCTTACGACGTGCCCAGCCCATCGTAGTCGACCGATTTTTGCGATGTGTACGATAGGAGGTTCTCCCAGCAACTGGTGCAATTCGTGGTTCATTCGCCTCCTCCACGTTCCGTCTTTCATCTGCACTCCACCGTAGATGGTACACAGCACCTTCCGTTCAAAGACTCCAAGGGCGCGTTGGTCCTCCACTAGCAATGTCCATGTTTCGTGGCCGTAGAGAACAACCGGTCTAATTAATGTCTTGTAGATATTCAACTTAGTGGTTCGGCGAACTTTGTTCGATCTTAGCGTCCTTCGGAGTGCAAAACTCTGCGCTTTCATGAACTTTGGATTGTAGTTTGATCGCGAACTTTGAGTGCGAAGTTCCTCGATGATATATCATTGCACTGAATAAAGAGTGAACGTTTTTTGAAAATGATTTTTCCAACACTGCGTGTGTATATCTGTGGCGGTACAAAATAAGCCGCGTTCCTCAGCAACGATTGGGCCGATTCGCATAATACAAACGTACAAATGAATTGTATAATGATCCCATTCAACGCTGAAAAGCATTTTGTTGTTACTTGCACACTTTTGATCTAAATGGCGCTGTAATATGCGTGCGTTAAACGTCATTAAGTGTATTTTTTTTTTTTAAATTGATCAACCGGATGCAAAAATATTTCAGGATCTTCTTAGGTTGCTACCAAATTCTCCCTATCTCCAACGATTGCATGTATGTGGCCAAGTGAGCGAACGAGGAGTATCTGTGTAGATATTACTGCTAGAATGCTTCCAAGAACTAGTTTTAGAATAGATTAGGTTTGATTAGATGTACAAAGAGGCCACCAAATAAGGGATTTTGTAGGGATCTTCGATACTTCTTGTTTTCTGAGGAACTATGTAAAATCTAACTTGTCTTTCACAGTCACATACTGGTTTCTCTTTTGCGTATGTCTCATCGTCAATGATACAGCAGTGTGGTTTTTACAATATGTAAAACGCAGATATGCACGCGATCTAGCTGTCCTAAATAGTCATTACGGTTCGGTGCTTGCTGAACATTAAAGCTAAATCGATAAGGACACGGCTTGCCAAAACCGTTCGTTAAAAAAATGCTCGTTAGCAGCGTCTATTCTAAAAAGGTTAAGTGATGCTTCATTTTCTTTAAAACGGTGAGGACCTAAGCATTAGTCCTAATCCAACTTTAGTCCTAGCCCCACATGATTATACTCACTTTCTGAAAAGCGAAGAATATCTGAGAATATGTTTTCCTCTGACGGTAGGGACATGGTATACAGAAATTTTTGTCCCAGCATTTAAAGCTAAACCTAGTTTTGGAACTGCATTACATTACAATACATCACTGAGCAACTACAACCAACATGCACAGAACTTGACTAAAACGAAAAATCATGCCAATCCCCAAGAAGCAACAAAATTAAATTGATCAGTAGGATGACATAATCCAAGTAACATTTGAGGTTTTGAATCCTGGAGAGTGTGAGCTGTTTAGTGGAATACCGCTAACTAAAAAATGAAAAGAAAGATTAGTAAATTCAATTTATTTCCACCTACCGTTACTGCTTATTTTACGAGCATAAATGTTGTTGGAATTAAATGGAAATCACTTATCTCTCTTCTCAATTTCAGGTTTATTCCAGCCGCATAGCTCCTTCCGGCTTTGTTGATAAAACTACATTCAAAACTGATTTTTTCTACCAACGTCTCCTCTATGCTTCCTTAAAGCCAATTTTTTATACAAAATGGCCCATTCTATAGACGGCTGTGAAAACTAATTGATAGCACCTTTATAAGACCGTACAGATTTTGAAAATGCTCTAGTGAAAGGTGTTATGATCACTAGATAACCTTCGTAAAACCTTTTGGCTGCCATAAAAACCAACATACGGCTGTCAAACTTCATTGTAATATCTCGGTTAGTTTTTGTTGTTCTGCTTTGTTCGACTCTCTGCTCTTCAGATTCATTCAGCAGTAAATAATATCTAAGAAAAAAGTTCATGTGTTACGGAAAATTTCTGCCAGAGCCAAAGATGTGAAGAGAAAGTACCAAGTTAACCAATAAGCATTCGCATATGTAGTAAATCGGAGCATTTCAGTTCCGAAATACGTAGCGAGCATCCCCTTTAGGACGTCAAAAACTCCCCCAACAAATATTGAGTTAGGTCTCCTCAGGTGGAATATAATCGTCGCTTTTGATTTGGCTTCCCATACAGTTCAATTTCAACTTAAAGAACGAAACAAACACTAGAGACACCATGTTTGGTGGAACCGCTCCTCGCACAATTACTTCCGGGTCAGTTTCAATCAATTTATAAAACTTCACCTCAGCCACCCGCCAATATATCCATTAAGTGCACTGTAGTTCGAAAAATTATGCGTAGGTACGATTTTCTTCTTAGCAATATTTCGGAAGACAGCGCGTGAAGTTATCTTACAAGCACAGATACACACATATGATACATAAATGATCTAAATAATGGTCATACGTAAGGCGTGTTGAAGCAAAACATCAAACTCACTTGAGCCAGTTGCGGACTACCAACAATTTAAGTACAACCACTAGAGCACATCTCGAAAAACAAATTGCATCATATACACAATCAGGATAGGACTTGCTGTATAATACTATTGTATAGTAAGGCACACGGATGAATATATAAATTATCGTCATTCTAATTCTATTTTTTAAAACTCGATGAACCAATTAATATAATGAGACACATTTGACACTCTTTGAATAGTATAAATGGTTTGGAGCACAAATATTGAGTTTGTGTTCATTCATGCAATTTTACAATATAAAATATTATGTTCACTCATGCAACTATATAAAAAAACGTAATTGAATTATCTACACCAAAACAATACTCAACTACAAAACTAAACCCTCATTACAGCTACTTACTACTCTTAACCGAGCTCTGTAACGAAGCATGAAATGTTCTTTATAAAGGCATTTACACCTCATACATCAAACGCATAAAATCGTGAGGCTCATCGATCAATAATTATAGGACAGAGCCATGTTCCAATAAATAATAACAGCTAACGCATTATACAAAAAAAAAACATATTTGTACACACAACACTACAACGCAAACTTACCAAGCTCCACCTCGATGCAAGTGGTAGAGCAAGTTTGCGGCATTTCTTTTGCTCATTAAACACAAGCACTGCTGCTGCAATCGCATATAATGACTACTACACGCTCGTAAACCGCATTCGCCACCGCCGACCCTGTCAATGTCACTCATTTCATGGACCATTTCACAAACAATGTGAAAAAAGAGCATACCTGTTTTCGGTACTAACATTTATTGCCTTACCCTAAGCACTACGCTACACTTCTATACCCCACAACAAAGCCTACAACGACTTATATGGATAGTCTCCGTTATCTTTCTTAATCATATCGGCTGCCTTCTCGCCTATCACAAAACTGTGCGCACTCGTGTGGCCAGTTGGGGAATCGGGAATGATTCCCACGTCAGCCACTCGTAGCCGTTGGATGCCATAAACCCTCAGGCGGGGATCCACCACTGCTTGCGGATCACTTGATGGACCCATTTTACACGTGGCGACCTAAAACCGAAACCATCTATCAGCACTGAATCTTTCAGTTTAACTTACCTTTAAATGTTTCACCTGATGTTGGAAGGTCGCAGTCAAGGTTCGAACATGACACCGCCAGTAGTCCAATGTGTTGAATTTTAAATGCTCACACCCTGGAAGCTTGTTCGCGTACAATTCTACACCCAAATGTTTAAACGCCGGCTGTGAAGTGACGTTTATCGCGTGCAAAATTCCATAAACTAATGCTTCCACATCTCGATCGTCCTCAAAGTATTGATATTTAAATTCTGGATGATGGAACGGATTGGTAGACTTCAGGCGAACTTGGCCACGGGCACGGGCCTTCAACAGCATCGGAAGATACATGAACGCTCGTTTGTTATTCAATGGCCGGAAATATTCTTGGTCAATTTCATCACTCAACTGATAGGCAAACTTGGAAGAGGGAGATGAATCGAATCCAAAAGTAATAAAAGCTTGCATTATCTCCACGTCCGGTAGTCCAGGATCTGGGTCTTCTGCAACCGGTGATTTCACGTACATCAAAGTCTCCACCGAGTTGGATGTCATCGGGCCTTTGCCATTCCTGAAATTTATTATTTCACTGACCGATGTCAACTGCTCCAAGCTTTTCCATCCATCCGGGTCATTTTGAACAACAAAAACCGGGCCATAAACCCCTCCGTGTTCCGTCACCTGTTTTCCCACCGGCAAATCTTGCAACACTTTAATACCACGCTTCTTCAAATGCTTAGCTGGGCCTACGCCGGAAAGCATCAAAAGCTTCGCACTCTCAAATGCCCCTGCAGAGAGAATCACCTCCTTTGTCGCCCAAACGGTGTAACTTCTCTTCCTATTCACAAACCGAACTCCATTGGCTACCTTGGTTGCTGAAAGAAAAATTTAACAAACCATAGGTATCACGCCTTTCAATCACATCTAACACAGAAACCTACCGGGATCTATGAGAACCTTGGTGACCCACGAACCAGTCATGATGTGCAAATTCGGTCGGCCGATTATGTCCTTCAGGTAGGCATTTCCACCGGTGGCTCGATGCCCCCTGTAGGTGTTGGCTTGCAAGTACGATACTCCAATGAGGTCCCCAGCATTGTAATCCACGTAGCGGTAACCGGCTTGTTGGGCTCCCTTCACCACGGCGTCGGCAATTTGAGATCTACAAGAGTAAAATTTTCATAAGGTTGTTGCCAAACAGTTGTCTAACGGCTGGCTGGAGGTCGTGGTATTGTTAAGGTCTGCTTCGGGTTAGTCAACTTGTATAATCAAGCATTTAATTAACATTGGAATTAGTCATTCAAACGTAGCATCGGCAATGACTATTGTAGCAAAGGTGCCGATTTGTTCTTCATTGCAGAAGAATCTGCGTTTGAGCATATTAGTTCAATGTCAGATGTTCACCGCTTTTGATTTGTATTTATATTGGTATTGACATTTGTAATTTCGGTCCTCTTTTGGTTTGCGGTGGGAGTGAGATTTTCATGCTTTTATAAATCTCTAGCATACCATGTACTCCCGGAAGCTCTCTTAACAAGCCGACTCAAAGTTAACGCAAACGACTTTGCTTTTTTGTATTTTTTTGTAATATTTTTTCGAGGTTTAATGGAATTAAAGAAAAGTGTAATAAAAGAATATAATGTAATTATAAGAACTTGTAAAATAACTCTTCAATCATTAATCAGCAATCAGTCGTAATTGTTCGTACTACCGAGAAATTATATGGAGCATCTATAATATCAAGAAAGCTGTAGTGCTTAAGTAAATAAGCATTACGTTTGTTTCTGTGCTTTAACTTATAAGCTACAACATTAAATCTTTCTTTGCGTATTTCATGAATAACAACGCCCACTATCCTGCAAAACAGAATAAAAGCTTTCCGAGCGAATCCACTTTTTCTACCGAAGAAAACACCATGGCGTTACTATGAATAAGAACGAAAAAAAATGGAAAACGTATTCAAGAAGAGTATATCTTTGATAATATCTCAACAAAAAACAACTCGTATTCAAATCCAATAGTACCCTTAAAACGACTGGAATAAGATACCGGGTAGTAAATATAAAGCAGAGTGGAGTGAAGTCGAGGAAAAGAAACCAAAAGCTGAAATTCAAAACATAAACATGAACCCGCGAAAGTCCCCTTTGAAGATTTAAGTCTTATTGGAAGAGGCAGTCTTAATTTTATTACGATCTCATGTTCGAATAAATCCATGCAATTAGGCATAAGCGTGTTTGACTGCGGTTGCTATTCCATTATTGTCAGATCAGCTGTACTCACACTGAAACCCAATAGATGATGCAAGGAACTAACATACATCATCGATATTTAATATCAGGTTATCTCAAACTAAGGTAATACCACCTTCGGTCCCATCAAAACAATAAAGCTCAAATAAGGACTGGGAAGAAAAAGGAGAGGGTTGACGCATAGTATTACTCGTTTTAGTGGAAGCCAAGGAATCCACTGCATCCACCAGAAATCTCTTGAATTTTGGGTTAAAGGGTTGGGTTGGCATCAGGGTTGGTTATGGTAAGCGATACGCTGAACTCGAGCGTCTCCTTGCAAAATCTTCAAATATAAGAACCGATTTAAACCAACAGTAAAGATGCTCTTGTGACTGTTCACAAAGTGTAATGGTGGATCACTTCATTGGGAAGACAAAAAAATAACTACGCTAAGCAGGCATTTTGAACCGATTTGAACCAACTGTTAGGGTGCTATTAGGGCCACTCACAAAGTGTAATGGTTGCTACCTTGAAGAGTGTATCAAAAAGTAGTTAGCAACATTGATTTTTGAATAGAAGAGTGTTATTGTGGAACTCCTGCATGTTTTGGGACACTGTACCCTCCTTCCGAAAGTGCCGCTTGACAGTGTCTCAATATTGTTCAATTGGCCGAAAATCCGGGCAGTTCGGTGGATTGATGTCTTTTTTCATAAATTGTTCATTATTGTTTGCCAACCATTGTAGAGCCAACTTGTCTTAGTGGACGGACGCCAAATCCAGTCAGAAGAAAGGAAGAGTCTTATGTTTTCTGTACAGTGGTAGCTATCTCTTCTTCAACCATTCTTCCTCTGCCCAAAGCTTTCCATCGCCACCGTGGTGTCAGCGTCATCCAGTTCTAGATCCAACGATGTCGTAAAATCCTGCAGTTTGGGCAGCGCTCATGAATATTCCTTGGCGTAAGTTTCATTGTCGATCCATCTTTATTCTCCAGAATCCGCTTATACATTTTTCGCACTCTTGTTTTGGCCCGAGATTGTACTTTCAAACACTTTCAAATCCCAGCCAGCCTGAAACTTGGTATCCTGCCGGATCGGGAAAATTCTTTCACGGAAAGGATCTCACAGAACTTTTTGCAACGTGGTTGTACGGGCAGAATGTTCTTTCGCTAGTACAGATCATTTCGACTCATATCTAAAACGATCCACTGTACCGAAACCAATCGATTGCGCTTAATGGCCGTCTTGAACCAATTTATACGTACTTTTAGGACGGTTGCTTGGGCAGTCCCAACGTGTAATGTTGTTTTTTATTAATTGAGAGGACAACGAGAGTGCACTCGTAAACTAAGAGCTTAGACCATTTTAGCACTCTCATCTTCTTGTTCTCATTAACGTTATAAATCATTTTTCATTGTTTTTTTTTTATTGTTGTAAATTTTCATTTCATTTATTTATTTCTAAGGAGAAGGAGCAGGGCAGTACCTCATTGATCCTTCCGGTCCACTTCTTAGCATCTTGTTACAAAGTACCTGGTGGTTACTAACCGATTTCCATGACGATTTCCCAAATTTGGGAGGCGTCTGCATTGAGTTACATCGAATTATATAATTCCACCCACTATATCACAAAACATTGCGATTGGTTGAGCAGGTTGAAGATCATGAGATCATTGGGTACCAAGCCAAGTCTACCCCCGGTTGATACCAAACAAATGAGCTTGAACATCAATAGAAGTATAAAGTTGACTCTAATTTCACAAAATCGCTCAATCGTAATTCTAGGTGGATTAGGTTAGATTGCTTTTTAGAAAGTTCATTTTATTTTTGTTGCAGATATAAGTTCCATTAGTAAATTAGTTTGTATAAATGTAGTTGCGTAAAATGCATCCCTACTGGTGGTTTAGATGAGGCCACATTAGCACTCGAGCGTTACTTAAAATAAAATTTATCTTGTTTTTCGAACAAAAACCAACGTTACACTTTGTGAGTTGCCCAAACAGCATCTCTACTGTTGTTTTAAAAGAGGCCAAATCGATTGTCAACTGTTTATTAATATTAACATTGATTTCTCAATGAAAAATCACCATCACGTTTTATGAGTGACTCATTCTTACTGTTGGTTTAAATCGGTCCATATCGCAGCATTATAAAGCATTATAAGAAAAATCACCCCAATGAAAACCCACCATCACACTTTGTGAGTGATCCCAACCTAACTGTCTGTTTTAATTGGTTCAAAATGACAATCGATCTAATGCATAAATAACTTACTACACGTCACGTGAATCGTTAACGAAAACGAACCATTCTTCCAAATTCCCGGGGATTTCTCGCGAAAGAGTTCTCGGCTGAATCAACAGTTTTTACACATTCAGGATCTATGTTAGTCCCAATCATCTGCGTAATTACAGCTGATCTGAAAATAACGGAGTAGCAACCTCGAGCGATCAGTCATGCTCATGATCAAGCGCAAACAAACATTTAAACACGGTAATTAAGTTGTTTAGACTACATTAACTTCGAAGTGGTTTTTATTTTGTCTAGCTAAGTTATAATAAACTAAAACTTGGTCAAATGTTAACCAATTTAAAAACTAGAAAATGAGAAAAAAGATTAGTTATTTCCATTAAATTCCAACTATTTTTATTGCTTATCTTGACAGATACGCGTATTTCGTCCACAATATGAAAACTTTTTCAGTGTCGTGTACTTATACTTGACATTAGTACGAGACACTGAAGAAGTCTGCACATTGTAGACGAAATACGCGTGTCTGTTACAGGTATTCCCCTAAAAAGCTCACACTCTCCAGGATTGAACCAATTTTAGGATTTTTTTTTTGTAATTGTCCACTGATGTTTAACGTGAATTCCTGTATTTAGTTACAATCATACATTTCATCAACAATTAAATTCAATTTCATCAATTATTAAGTACGAAATCGTACTTTTTATGAAATATTTAGCTTACAAATCAGATTCAGTGAAGTTAAAATCGAAAACTTAAAAAAAAAATTGGTGTTTGAAGTGCTGATCAATGTATCCTCATGTCGATATGCTTTTTTCTATTTTAAATTTGTTGTACAACTTCAAACAGAACATTCAGCATGTGAAAAAAAATATGCAGATTGACCGAGATTTTAACATGCAGAACTAGTCACTATTGAAAAAATAATTTGAAAATTTCAAGAAAATTTATCGATGTTACCTATTTTTACTATGCACAAAATATTTTTTTCCATCTTCGACTACAATCATGAAATACTAAGCACAACGAGTAGGTTGCACAAAAGCTCGAATAAGATCAAAAGACCAAAGTTCGATTGAAGAAATATTCATAGACAAAATTTCGCAAGGACCAAATGACAAAGGTACAAAAAGTCGAATAGTGAGAAGTTACACAAAACGACAAATGGACCAAATGTCAAAAAACCCACAAAGACAAAAACAAATATAAGTGAGGATTATGCAAAACTCGAGAAGTACAAAAGACTTCATTCAAGGTTTTTTTCATCAGATTTTTTGACACTGAGTATTGAGATACTATTATCATTACTTCCTCTTTTTTCCTTCACTGCTCGTTCGTTCTTGTTTCCATTAAATAGCTGGATGCTGTTGAATACTGTTCACACTTTTTAGAATACTAATCCTTGAATCAATCTGTTTTCATATTTCATCCAAAATTTAAAAATTCGATTTACTATCCCATCCGCAATTACGATGACATTGGAACTTAGAATTGTATTCCACTTATGTTTTCTTCTTTTTAGCATTTCTTATTCTTTTGTTAAGAAAAAACCATATCTGTTTGCTATCAAAGATCCAGCTTTAAGTCATTTTGAGGAATATACTTAACGTGGAAAAGGATATTCCATTGAACAGTTTTCAAAGAAACTTTAGCCCTAGGTGAAATATGGATTTTGAATTCATTTAATATAAGTTCGTTTTTATATTTCATGAAACTATAAAATATTTTTAATTATTATATTGACTGAAATATCAATTCATTTAGATATGTCTGATGCGATCCACCAAGACAAGACAAATACTACGAAATATGCTTCTGCTGAGCGGCTTAAGTGAACAGCAATGAATTTGAGCTTCTTATGAATGAAACACTACCAGATCAGGAGACAGCAACATATGAATACCTAATTTTGATCTTAAACGAAATAGCTCTCGAATAACAAAACTTGTTATTTCGAATATCTGAGAATCAATTTGGTATTTGCATAACATTGTGGGAACAATTTTATGGTATTATCCTCAGGTATTTTACATCTTAATCTGAGCTCATAAATACCCAGGCCAGTTATCAAGTTATTCGTTCCTGCTCGGGTAGCCATACTAGTTTAAGAATAAGCTGTCCTTCACAGTTTCTGAACCATTTCTCAAAAAATGTATGGTAATTTTCACAGCTTCAGAATAGCGATGTGTTCTGGACGCCACGCTACTTTAATATATGTTGGGCTTTTGAAGATCTGTCATAGCATAGGCTTTTTGAGTGGATTTTTTGAAGAATTTGCTCGCGTTTAAGGTGACAGTTTGAAAAAGCGTCTCAGTTTTTTAAATTTTATATGATTTTAAAAGTGAACAAGAAAAGAGTTCGTTTTAATTTTCTCATCTAACCATTTGAAGTTCATTAAAGTCCATTGAGTCTCGTCGAACAGTATTCGTATTGTTCTCATTCAAGCTTTTGTCAATTCGACGTTTTGTACGTTCAACCTTTCATCCCTTTTCTAATCTTTCGATCTTTTAATTATGAAGAATATCATTCGATAGTTTGTTCATTCAAGCCTTTGACTTTTCGTCTTTTCGATCTTCTGTCATTCGATGTTATGTCATTTGACGTTTTGTCTCCCAACTTGTTGACATACAATAGCATTAGAGCTCATTATGTACAACTGTTATCCACTTTTGGTTTCACACATGGAATATTTTGCAAATAAATAAACATTTTGTCGGTTCACTTCTAGACGCTTTTTGTCAATAGAAACTAGCGTCATATAGGTAGGTCACAGTGATTAGTAGACTGATAAGCCCTACTTTGTTCCATTAAATCACGAAGTTCTTTCATATAAACCTAATTTCATGAGCAAATAAATTGCTAGAAGAATATGAAACTGAATTGCATAGTTCTGCTGTCAAATAATAAAGTTACCTATCCTTTGTCACATATGTCTACTACTTATATAACTGCACTCGTACATCAGTTAGTCGTTATCACTGGGCACGGATTTTTTGCGTGTGCACAAGAGATCCAAATTTGTTTCCACCTATGTTTACAAACTGAGATATTTTTAAAAAAACAGTATTTCTGCTTGTATTGAGCAACTAGAAAATGAGAAGAAATATTAGTAATTTCCATTTAATTTCGTTGACCCTGTAGTTGGTAGTTAGAATTAAATGGAAATTACTAATCTTTCTTCTAATTTTCTAGTTACAGATATTCCGCTTAGCAGCTCACACTCTCTAAGATTCATGTATTGAGCATTTTGTCGGTTTAGTTTTAGAATCTTTTTGTCGAGACTAGCATCGTTATTGTGATGAGTAGCAAATTAAGCTCTGTTTAAGAAATTTAGAAAATTATGCTCTACTCGCGAAGCTCATCCAAATAAATGTAATTTAATGAGCAGTATAACTTTGCCGCTAAAAACACATAGTTGCTTATATCTTATCTCATATACGTCTACTACTTACATAATTCCTCAATATCCAGCAATCAGACATCAATTAGGCATTTTTAATACAGGTCAAATTCAAATGTAAATCAATTCATCCATACATTGTATACAGTTCAGATCACAACAGTATTGAATCAATTTGTAAAAAAAACCACCCTACTTCGAAGCAAGGTAAAGCAGGAAGGTCCAATGAATTGATTAGAAAACCCCTGACAATCGGAATAAATTACATACGTTTGAAACATAACCTAAACTCGATCGTGTAGAGCACTCGCATAATGTTGGCGTAAACCTTCTTGGCGATTGAACATATTAAGCACATCGAAAATGTCAATGACCGTGACAATGAAGCATGACATAAATATGCGGCATGAAAGCTATATCGAACGCACGAGAGAAACTATTGGCACAACTCGTCGCTTGAAGAGGGAAGACCATCGGAAATTAAAAAATCGATTCATGAAAAGCGATTGACTCCGGTTCCAGCAGAGCAAAACAAAGCACAAGGATCATGATAATTAAGTTGGAAATGTGACAATAAGTGATTAGTTAAAAGTCGAAACATGTTTCATAGTCGACAGTAGTTCCTGTAGAACTACTGGTCGAAATAGAATTCATAGCATTATCACACAACGAGTTCCATACTGCTTGCCCAATTTTACCATCATAATTTTGCTTGAAACCAGTCGAGACCATCTGACATTTAATCTGCAATAATGCGAGATTTGGGACGTTGTCTGAATTTTAAGCAGCCATGCGCTGGTTTCGTACGGCGTCATCCCATAATCACATAATTGTTGGTCTCAAAACAGGCGACTATATTTATGGCCAGCATGTCGTCTTATTTACGCATTTTTTTTTTTTTGCTTTTACGCATCTGCTACCATGAAACACTCACCTAAACGGACAGTCCTCAACCGGCAGCCTACCACTTTGTCCATGAAACCCGTTGTTGCCAAAGTCTCGAATGTTGGCTCGTTCCAGCTTTTTGAAGTAAGGCATCATTTCGTCCCAGCTCCAACCGACATTACCTGCCTTTGCCCAACTGTCGTAGTCCAATCTGCTACCGCGGGTATAAATAACATTGTTGATGATCGATGAACCCCCGACGCCTCGTCCGTGAGCCCAACTGCAACGTTTGTTACGCAATCCTTGACATCCATACTTCTGCTCTTCAGTCTGATATCCAAAATTATAACCTGTCGATGCCAACGTTGGTCCAAGTAGAGGAGAATCGGATATTATAGGAACTTCTCCTCTCCCAATCTCCAGCAAAAGTACTGTCCTGCGGGTATCTTCTGTCAAACGGTTAGCCAACACACAGCCTGCTGGCCCTGCTCCAACAATCACATAGTCATACGACGACTTCAGGTTCGGATTGCCGTAATTTATTTCCAACAGTTCACCCGTAAAACCAAACACAGTCCGCAGCACTGGCTCCAACATAGACACATTGGGTAACCCCGCTGAAGATGATCTCAATTTACAAATAAGCAGCAGAAATATTAAAATTGGATGAAATTTTCTTGATTGATACATTTTGTAAACGGCAATTTCCAGTCTGACCAATTTCACTGTCAAAAAACTCAAGACTGTTTTCGCAGCACTTTAAACTCGTCTATCCCATAGACAAATGTCACTGAATCCAAACTGGATCGGCGATGAGTCGACACATTTCAGAACGACTCAGAAAAGTCCTGTTTCACCGACTCATCTCCTCTTCTTTCTTCAGGCGGACACCTAAAATCCAGTTCGGGTCGACTTGTTCATAAAATCTTCAACTCTAACTGTATACACTCTTGAACATAGGAAGGTCTCACTTGAGGGGTCGGATTTTTTTCGTACGCACAGATTTTACTCGTTACTCAAACAACGGACCCACAGGTACCTTCTTCTAGCACAAAGATGGTCACACCTCTCGCGATCGTGTCTACCAACGGTCTGCAGCACTGTGGACCAAGCATACCGCTTTGCAACCTCGATCATGCCGTTTTCCACCCAACTGGTCGGTCGCTCGGTCTGGGCGGGCAGGCATTGTATCGCATCATCGGCCATACTCGGCCGGCAATGTTGACGAAATTATACAGGCGGAGAACGAACGCGTGGTCAGACCATGTTGCAGTGCACTGTAGAAATGTTCAATTACGATTGCGATCGATGCGGTGTGTGCAAAATTTTACGATTTGATGATTGGAAAAATGTGTTTGGTGTTTTTCTCCGACCGAGCTTTCAATCAGATTCAACGATAGTGGATGTTAAAGAAAACAATCGAATCATAAGCACGCGTTCCATTAGTATCGGTCGTATTCTTTTCAAGCTTGGAAACACTCTAGAGAAAGAAGTTCTGCTAAATGTGTTGGTTTTAATCATGTAATAATGTATGGTTAAAACACAAGAAAAAAGTTGGATAGTACATTTATCATGGTTCGACAAGATTTTTTTTCAGTGTTGTATATTGTTTACCATTTTCTCAAAGCAACAGTAACAGCAAAAATTTAATGTTTTCACCAAAATACCTGTGATGAAAATACAATGCATGATCCACTTAGTATTTGACCGCACACAAGATAATATATTTCAACGCCAAAAAAGAACATATAAGCGGTTAAGGTTCCATTCGTCTAGAAATTTATTGAAGTTCAAAGGAAAACACAATGGAATCAATGCAAAACAAACTCTCTAGGAATCAATGAAAAATTATTCATCAGCATTTCAGATGAATTATCGGCTTTTCTCTTCATACCACTCGTCATTTTATGCACAGTAGAACTACCAAGTTTAGCTGCCATCTTTTTCCACTGCAAATCAAATGGTTTTATGATTGTTTCACCACATTGCTTTAGTTTGTTATTGATAATTGCCCAATATTTTTCGATGGGACGAAAATTTAGACAATTTGGTAAGTTGAGAGTTTTTTCAGTAACGTCAATATAATTCTGCTAATACCATTCCATCACATCCCGGCTGTAATGGCAACCGCCCTAGTCAGACCTGCATAGTCAAGTTTGAATCTACCTGGATCATCACCTTTGCGTTTGGAAAGGTAGAAATTGTGTCTCGGGAGCTATCCAAAGTCCATTGTAACATATGTTTTATCGTCCATCAAAATGTTTTCGTTTTATTTCGGCCGAACTTGCTCGTACAGCATTCTTGCGTGGCGTTTGGCAACCAGTTTATGTTTCAGGGTCCTATTGGGGTGCTTGCTGGCATGGTACGACTGGAAACCTTCACGGCGACAGATTCGTCGATTTGTATTGTACGGTGCATAGAAATTTTTCGCCAAATCAAGCAAGGTATGTTCCACTTCTAGCGATAGTGTTTCCCGGAAACGTTTCAGTACGGTATTAACAGTCGATTTTGGGAATTCAAGATACATTGCAATCACTCCTTCTGACTACGTTGGATTTTTAAATTGAATTTGCAAAATTTGCTCCATCTCATGATGGAACTTTGATAACTTTTGAACGTGAATAACAATAAATCTGACCCAAAAAAGTTTTTTAAATATGCAAATCATAAAATTAAGTCTAATAATTTCCCGTCTCGCTTTCAATACGATGACTTTGCTAGTACTGTTAGTAAAACCGTATACAAGGTGTTCACTCAGTTTGAATACACTTTGAAAATGTATTAAAACACTGAAAATACAAGATATTCTTTTGTGAGTCTACCAACAGACTACGAAGTCTTTTCGAGAAAATCAGTCAAATTCGCCATGTGGGCCGGCTCTAATTGAAAGACGTAATGATCCTTCCTGAAACAAAATGGACAACCCTTTAGAGATTGTGAAGTAACGTGGCTGACTGTGAGTTTGGGCTTCTGCATCTCAGCTGACTGGTTGGATTTCGATGACGTGTGTAACTATAGGACCGAAGTTTGTTTGCGTAGAAATTGCATCAAATCCCCATAGACAAGAACATTCGTCGACGAGTGATGGCATTCCCATTGCCGAAGCGCTGTGGCATCGGGTCTAGAGCACAGCATGTAGGCCAGAATCGTACTCCATCCAGATGTATCTTCGTCAATCTTCTCTCTTCATATCGCTCCTGCAGGCTGTTACAAGCTATCGAGTTGGCAGCGGTTATGTCAACCGAGGAAATTTGCTGCAAAGCTTCACCGAGGAAAATTTATCCATCTCGGTCAGCTGGTCATTCCGATCAATGAAAATCCTAAACATGTCACGGTATGTGACCTATTCGTGAATACAGTCTCCAAAGCTAGGCAGACGGATCTCAGGAAGCTTTACTCTGAACATCGCGCTGGTGTTGGTCACCGGATCTGCGGCGTTGCAAGTTGGATGAAATAGTTTCTTAAGCATTGCCGTATTCTCAACCATTTCGATAATTTCAGTGCTCACGGTTTGCCGCTTCTCGATTATAACTGATGGGAGCTCGGTCTTTCCATCTTCATCCTTCTTTGTTTGGGGACACACTTTTCTCGTCAGATTTCTCCAAACGAACATCAATCCTCCGACGAACCTCGTAAAACTTTTTCATCTCGCCTTCCAACATATTCAGCCTAGCTTCTACTTGATCCTGATGAATGTCCGGCTTGTACTTCCGTACTCCATCAACAGTGTTACGAAGCTGGAGATCCTGCTTCGTTAAGTCTTTCAGCTCACTAGCCATTTTCATCCTTTTCTCACGCATCATTCGATGAATTTTGCCAAATAAATGGGAAATACATTCACTGATAGCCACTAACTGTTCAATATCACGAGCACTGTAGAATATAAGCAAAGTTTAGTGTCACTACCACGATGTAGTTAATCGTTGGAACAATCAACTACTAATCTCACACTTTCAATTAGTATTACTGCACACTCGATATACGCGTCGGTGACTCGCAATTCGACTCAACTTCCCACGTTCGGTTTTGGACAATTTTGATTGACTGAGGGGGACTGACAAAGCGAACAACGAGCTAAATATCCGGTAGAAATCAAGCCCATCCGTCAACAAAAGAACCCAACTCAATTAATTAAGTTTACCTTGTTGAGTGTCAGCTTCATTTTCGTCGTTGTGGGTGGTCAACTGCAGGTGACGTAGGATTGAGATTCTTATCTCGTTGTCATGCGTGGCTTTTTCCCGCCAACTCGTATGCTTCAGCAGCAATGTTTCTCGCATCGAGGTTGACGGAACCATCGGCACCAACAGCCAACTGCACCAACTTCTCTCTGGGCAACGACTGCTCGCCAGTGTTCCCGCCAGGGTGCTTGCTGCCACCAACTGCGCTCCTACAGCCATTGCACAGTTCCACAACTCCCGATAAACTAAATCAAAATGCGAAGGTGTACCCATGGCTGCCTAGGAGACGTTCCTTACTTAAATATGAAGTCTGTGCTAGGAAAGTACTGTGTACTTGGTAAATTGACTTTGAAAAATCGACATTTTAAGACATCACCTTATATTTGCGTTTTTTTAAATGGTTTAATGTCAAAAATCAATAATTTTCATTACTGGAATCGACGCGTAGAAATATTTCCAATCGATTGGTGCAAACATTTAGAAAATGTTTGAAGAAACGATTGAGGTACTAACGCTCAAAACCTCACCGCATTTCGTGACGGTAGCAATAGACATTTTTTAAATTGTACCTCAGTATAGATAAGAAAGGCGTAGTCCTACGTCAAAAAGAAAAGAAATAGCTACATTCAGGCAAATAAACTTAAGAATTTCATGAGGCTGATATATGAATGGATTTTGTTTTACACGACGTTGTTTATGTACGCCCGTAAGCTTTCCTGATTAAAAGTATTGATATATAGTAGTGGGCAAGTCCCGGCACCCCTAATTTCAACTTTCAATGTTTGAACCCAGGCTGCTCCATGCTTTTACTTTGCCAACATCATTAAAGGGTGTCCACGATGAAATTGCCACACTATGAAATTGCTCTAACTTTTTAACCGTTAGGTAGAATTTAATAAAAATTTAGGTGGATTTAGTTCATAGTGCATTATTTACATCCTGCAAGTTTTAAAGTCCTGTGATCAAAACTCGCGGAAATGGAGTCGAAAGAACAGCTCGTGCGTGATAAAATCTTGCGCATTCATCACGAGAACAAGGATCTCTCGCATCGTTCCATCGCTAAAACGTTGGGAATCGCGAATTCCACGGTGTAGCGAGTGATTAAGCGGTTCGAGGAACGGTTGACCACCGATCGGAAGCCCAGAAGTGAAAGAAAAAGTATTCCGTACAACACCAAAAATCACAACCGCGTAGTTGGGGTTTTCAACCGAAATCCGAACGCCTCCGTTCGGGATGTGGCTAAGAAGCTGCACCTAAGCCGAAGCTTTGTCCAGAAGGCCAAAACTAAGGCTGGGCTTCGAACGTTCAAGGTACAAAAGGCCCCTAATCGCGACGAGAAGCAGAACAAGTCCGCCAAAACCCGTGCCAGGAAGTTGTACCTCAACATGCTGACGAAAGTTGAATGCTGCATCATGGACGACGAAACTTATGTGAAGGCCGACTTCAAACAGATCCCCGGCAAACTGTTTTTCACGGCCAAGGATAAGTTCAGCGTTCCGGAGCATGTCCGCACTCAGAAGATGTCCAAATTTGCGAAGAAATTCCTGGTTTGGCAAGCCATCTGCACGTGCGGGAAGCGGAGTGCACCTTTCGTGACCCAGGACACGATGAACGGACAGATGTACATAGAAGAGTGCCTCCAGAAGCGGCTGCTTCCTCTCCTGAAGGCCCACAACGTCCCAACAATCTTCTGGCCGGATTTGCCCTCATGCCACTACTCCAAGGACGTGCTGAAGTGGTATGCGGACAATAAGGTCAATTTCGTGCCGAAAATGTTCAACCCTCCCAACACTCCGGAGCTCCGCCCCATCGAGAAGTACTGGGCGATTATGAAGCAGCACCTTCTTAAACGACCTAAGGTAGTGAAGACAGTCGAGGAACTGAAGAAAGTATGGGTTTGCATGCAAAAAACGGTTGATTCACAGGTTGTGCAGAATCTTATGGCCAGGGTTAAGGCCAAGGTGCGGGCATTTGCGTATGGACTGTAAATAAAATACGAGTAAAATGGTAAAATGAAGTTTAATAGTTATTTCTCAATCCCTGAAAATTTGATGGCAATTGGATGAAAACTCGAATTTTGCGAATCAATTTTGTGTGTGGCAATTTCATCGTGGACACCCTTTATATTTCATAAGACAAGTTTATGAAATTCATACTGATTTCATATGGCAAATAATCATAATGCTTTTTAAAGAAATTCGAAAGCTTGTTTTGCTGAATGTATAGTCACTTTTGTTAACAATATAAAGCCTGTCCACGTTAAATTTCTGACACTTTTCTTTCAGTATAGTTTTTCAATTATTTCACGGATCGCTGAAACGTTTCTCTTATATGACAGCTGAAACTCTTCACTTTATTTCGTGGTACAACATGTTTATATTCTTGTTTCATTCAGTAATATGGCGTCAAACGGCAGCAAAATACGAGTTTAACGGTACAAATCAAAAAGTCTGCTCCAGACAAATGGACAAGAAGGTGGTAGCCAGTATTGAAAAAAAATCCAATCTCTCTGTGCAAAATGTTTCTTGCGAAGTTGTGAAGTCAAAATCATACGTACAAAAAATGAAGCAGATGCAAGGACTGAAAGCGTACAAACTGAAAAAGGTGCCCAACCATGATGACAAGCAAAATTTCTACTGTAAAAATTCGTGCAAAGGAGCATAACACCAACTTTTGCAAACATTTTCTTGTATCATAATGGACGACGAAACATACGTACTCAAATACTTTAAACAGCATCCGGATCTGTCTTTTTATACCGTTATACAAAAGAACGCCGTTGCGGAATATTTCCGGACAAAGAATCTAACGGCACCATCAATATATAAGAGAAAGAATGTCAGTAAAGGCGGTTGCTACCGTTTATCAGAAACCACAACTCTTCTGCTCTGTTTTGGCTTGATTTGGCCTCTTGTCACTATGCGAAATCCATCCTGGGATGGTATAAGGTACAAAAAGTCAAATACGTGCCAAAAACAGTCAATCCACCTAACTGTCCGGAACTTTGCCCAATAGAGAAGTATTGGGCTCTAGTTAAGCGGAAACTCTTCGAAACTAAAAAGAAAGCAAATGGTATCCATGATTTCAAGAGAAGATGGAGAATCGTCATGGCGGGCGTATATGAGGATACCGTACGGAACCTGATCGCGGGTGTATCACAGAAAGTTCAAGAATTTTACAGAAAGAAGGATTAACATCTTAATCATCTGTTTCTAATGTAGATATAACTCTATTACTGTGAAATAAACAAATCGATTTTGTTGCATTATGTGTAAATGTTGTTTGCCGCCATTATTTTAGTGTCCAAAATTTAACGTGGACAGGTTTTAATAATAAAAAAATGAGAAGAAAGAATGGATTTTTTTATTTCTTTCCAACTACCTTTATTGTTTATCTTGACAGATACGCGTATTTCGTCTAGAATGTGCAGACTTCTTCAGTGTCGTGTACAAATACTAATCTTTTGTAGTAAAAATGTCATTATTGGTAAAATTTTCAATAAAAATGTCTAAGTTTCGATTGTTTTTTTTTTTTCAAATGGCTTATTTAAAAACAAAACAAAGGTACAAAATCTGTGTGAGTGAGTTGAAATGTTTTCAGTATCGAATGGCCGATAAATCAATTGTGAGAATTAATTGTGAGTTTCTATTTGAAATTTTTGTGTTGGGTAGACTGAATACAGCTGGAAACGCCTTAAATCAGACCATCAGAAGAAATTCCGTAAGAAGATTACGTTCAATAAAAAAAAAATATCGAATGGGACATAACATCTAAGAATAAACCCCAATTGGGTCTTATAGACTGACATTACATCCGTATCCCTCGACTAAAACTAAAAGTGAATCACAGTTTTGCTGCACTGCAACAAATAAGTGATAAAAATTTAAAAAAAATGAATTAAATTTCCATAACTACTGAGATGTGTGCAGTAAAAATATATGTAATATATGTAAATATAAATATATGCAAATCAGTCAATTTTTGTATTCTAATAACGTTTACCTTCTGTTTTGCTTTGACTGATGAGTTCTTAATCCAAATTTAAGAGAAAAGGGCCCCTGTGCCCCACTGAAGTAAGTAAGTATGTAACTAGATGAGTAAAGGGTGTCCACAGTTAAACTGCATCACTTTCAATAAGCTGTAACCTTTTGCCCTTTAGGTTGATTTCAAAGAAATTTTTGTGTGAAATGACCTCAGCGTGTATTGTTTACACTGCGTGAGTTTCATTGTGAAATGTGTCGTTGTTTTGAAAATGGAGTCGAAGGAACAGCAAGTGCGCGAGAACATTTTGCACACGCACCTCGACAGCCAACATCTTTCGCACCAAGCCATCGGAAAGATGTTGGAAATTCACCAGTCTACAATGTCTCGTGTCATAAAACATTTCGGGGATCGTTTAACTGTCAACCGGAAGAAGGTAAGTGGTAGAAAAAGTGGATCAGAAGTGAGTGATTGCTGCCTTTAAACTTGACCAAAAGTTTCGTGCAGAAAGCGAAGAAACAAGCCGGGCTCCATTCATTCAAAGTTCAGAAAGTTCCAAACCGCAATGAAAAACAGAATAGGACAGCTAAAACACCACACTGCTGCATCATGGACGATGAAACACACGTAAAAGCGGGCTTTAAACAAATTCCCGGCTACCAGTATGTGACTGCGAAAGACAAGTTCAATGTTCCAGAGTCTTTCAGGAAACAGCAAGTGTCAAAGTTCCCCAAGAAATTCATGATTTGGCAGGGGATTTGTTCGTGTGGTAAACGGAGCAATCCGTTTCTCAAAACACACAACGTTCCTAAAATGTTTTTGCCGGACCTAGCCTCTTGTCACTACTTCAATGATGTTCTGAAGTAGTACAAGACGAATGGTGTCAATTTCGTGCCGAAGGATCTTAATCCTCCAAACTCTCCAGAGTTGTGGCCATTTGAAAAATATTGGGCTATAATGAAGCACGAACTTCGTGAGCATCCTAAAGTTGTCACTACAGAACAGGAAATGTTGAAGTCATGGTTGAAAGCGGAAAAAATGTCGGTTCAAGCGTAGTACGAAATCTTATGCGTGGTTTTAAGAAGAAATTTCGGGCTTCTGGATTTGGTAAAGAGATACAGTAAAATAAAAACACCTAAACCAAGATTATACATTGTTTTTATTCCCTGAGTATTTCATGACAATCGGTTGAGAGATTTGTTTTTGAGGACGAGTTTAAAATGATGTAATTTTACTGTGGACACCCTTTAATTGCCATTTAATCTTTAGTACACGACACTTAAGAAATCTGCTCATTGGAGACGAAATACGCGTATCTGTCAAGATAAGCAATAAAGGTAGTTGGAATTAAATGGAAATGACTAATCTTTCTTCCTATTTTCAAGTTACCAAGTCAAGTCCACCAAAAACCTCACACTCCCCAGGAGAGCAACAAGCAAATTGTGAAAGCTTGAAATACTGAAAGACGAAAGAAGACACTTGTTACCTTGAAGATTCTATTGCTATACGGTAAATTTGTTAAAGAAAGTCAACCGTAGTGGATTTTTCACACAACTTACATTTCCTTATCAACATTATTTGTTATTATCTAATAATTTCGTCATTTCTTCTTGCCAGCACGGAGGGATCTTGTCCAATACTCTTGTAATAATTGTCGTAAATTCCAATAAACTAACAATCCTGTTCGGGTTGGATCTATACCATTACGTGTTTTTGGTGTCTGATGTACTTTCGAGCCAAACCAGTTCACTTACATTAATTAGAAAATAAATTGTTTCAAGCTAAGATAATACACCACCAAAAACATATGTACAACCTTGCCCACCAATCCATTTTCGTTGGCTCAATAGCTAAACAGCATGATTGAAATTGTACTCGTAGTTGTGGATCACTACAACATAAAAATTAGGGTGGTTCAAAAGCTAGATTCTACTACATGGAACTCATTTGAATTCAAGTCAGGTCTCGACAAGTCTTCCAAACCTTAGTTTCATTCAGGCGGTATGTTTGGTAAAACCTAACTCAAAATTCAAATTTAATTACTTGACATGTTGAACAACCGATTTGGGGACAATCTCATGTTTCTTAGATCATTTTTAGCTGTAAATGTACTACTGTTTTTTGCCTGTTACCCAAACCATGGAATTAAGGCATTGCTCAAACCCAAATGGTAATATTTGAACCACCCTCATTTAGATCTAAATTGCGAGTAGTATTTTCTTCGCTGTTTTACTTTTGCCCACATTCGTACCGTTTTCGGACGCATGAATGCACTTGAGGCTAAACATACCTTCGCGCTTTATTTGATATGTTTTTTTCGGCACTCGTCATGTTTGCTTATTGAACACAGTATGGAGCATGAACATCTTTTGGATGGACAGACACAAAAAAAAACTCCAGGGGTAGGTAAAGTGATTGATATTGGGCCAGCATTTCACACCTTGGTAGAAACAATTAGGAATGCATGTTTGATGCGGTGGCTAAGCATGCTCTGGTTGTTAGTTATGTTTTTAGTCGGCTTGAATTTTGTTGTAGCGGTTGGCGATTTTTCTTGTGTTTGTCATTGAGCATCGAGTCAAAGCAGCTTGTTTTCAGCCATTCGTGCAATTTGTTTTCTCATAATGGTGAGAAATTCGTTTGCCAAGTATCACCCTCATTAACCCCTGGAATTACTAGAAAAATTGAGGCTTACGCTTGTGGTGTGACTTGAAACGGGGTCTCCAGGTCTTTCAGTTGTTTGATGATTGTTTTCCGCAACAACTTATGATTTATAACAAACGAATTTCGACACCCTAAAAAGTACAACTGTGCGAGATATTGTGAGGAATTGTTTTTATTTTAACGCAAGAATTAGCTGGGCATTACCAAGTATAATATCATTGCTGCGTTGCCACAAACCAGGTTCACAAGATTGGATGAGTTTCTTAGATGTTCTCTGAATATCACATACTCACAATGAGTAAGAGCATATTAGATATCACGTGTTTAATGATGAAAGTCTGAACTTCAAAATATATTGTCGTGCAACTTCACACATTCTTCACCAAACCATTCACCAAATCAACATATTTCGTCAAAATACTCACTTCCTTAGAAAAACTATTTACCGTAAAAGGATGATTAGTCGTCAGCAATGGTTCAACCGTTTTTTCCCATGCCATCGGAAAAATAGTTCTCCATAGACGGTCCAAAAACGGTGCCGTAAGTCCAAACGGCAGAACTCTTAATGATTTCACTCCTTTCAATCGAAACTCTCTATCCAACAAACTTGTTTTATGTCTCCCAGTGATTTTCATCTATTGGAACAAGATAGAAATAATTACCAATTAAGCCCAAGCAAACATCAAAAAGGACCAACCGAGTGGAACCGCATTAGCTTGACATCCAGGTAGCAAGTCCAATACTGTTCACTGCCCACGTATTTCATACACTCTGGAATGCGATGGTCCAGCGCCGTCAGATTCAAATGTTTGAAGGCATCACTTTCCGTAATGGCACTGGCAGTTCTCAAAACATAGGCCAACATCCTAACCGTTTCCTCGTGACCCGGATGGTAGTTGGGATCGTCCCAAATAAGTGACGGGACGAATCCAATCCATACATGATGGTCCAGATTGGAGTTTCCCATAACCAACCGTAGCTTTGCATTTGGCTTCGCACTGTCGTCCTCTTCGCATTCCGGTGTTCTCAAGTGTAGTTCCGTCGCGAGCAACATTGGACTTTGCCTCAAAGTCACGTCCACTTTTCTGTGAAAAATCGGCACCATAACTGGGCTACCAAAGCTAACATCCAAGGGCAGTCCTCGCAGACAGATTTCTAAAGCCCCTTCAGGCGCTATCGACCCTCTGCTCAAGTGTTTGTAATCATTTAAACATCTACCGGCGATAAATAATTCTACGTCGGCAAAAATGCACTGCTTCGAGCCATTTATTTCCAGCTCGACCCCCAGCACCGAAGATGAAGCTGAAAACATGTTGATGATAAACACCTATTTGAGGGAAATTTCATCAAACTTATCCACGTGCCATCCATACCATGATTATACAATAAACGAACAATCGCCGCCCCGCTGACCAGCTGCAAATTGGGATCGATGGCCCACAATGTGTGCTCTTCCGAAGTATCTACGCCACGAGTCCGGTTCTTGTAGCAAATGCCCACTCGTTGTCCATGACAAGGTGGATCCGTAAACTTGAATCCCATTCGATGTGCGTACTCTGCGACCGTTTTGGAAACATGCATTCCTAGTCCATTTGGCGAGTGAGCTTCTTCGTGGATTTGTTCACATTGATTCGATTGTAGCACTAGAATCGATTTCGACTTGTAACTGTTTGCCAGGTATAAGCCAATGCTCTGTGCCACGTGGTCACTTCCGACGATGATATAATGGTAACGGTCTTGCAGAACTATTCTCTTCCGTATACTGTTCGAATGCGGTGCCGCCAGACACGCGACTATGGCGAGAAGGTGTAGAACGAAGTGCACACATTGTGCCATTCTAGCGGTGAGGGAATTGCTTATGGTTTGCAACTAGAGACATGCCACTGCTACACAGCCATTATAAGGAACTAGTTGCATGTACAATGTTTATGTTTTGCGTAAACAGCAGACACATCTTCTCATCAGTGTTTGAAAATAATGTTAAACAAAAAATGAATGGAGTACCTGGCATGTTTCAATGGCAAGGGAAGTGGTTCTAATGTTTGGCCAATGGATCTAAGGTAAAATTTTGTGTTCTTAAATTGTGATCGGAAAAAAATGACCATTTGAACAATAGGGATGATTATTATTGTTTCAATTATGTCAATAAAAAATAAGATGATTGAAACTGGTTTACATAGATCAAAATATCGGTTTTTCAAAGCTACCATAGTTGATATTGAGTGATCGTATTTACCTTACAAGAACTGAGGTTTTGATGGTCCTGTTACTGCGGTTAAATGTGCACTGGTACCAGTGGTGACCAATGTACTATATTTTGATATTATTGCCATAACATTTTACATTTTTCATTACGACCAAACTAAGTACTCTTAAAAGTGAACCGTCAAAAGATAAAATATCATGACATACCTGGTCTGTTTTCAATAGACTACGCAGAAAATAATGTGATGAATATTATTATTTTGAAAAAACCTGTACAAGAAAAAAGGTGACATTGATCGATTGGAACAACTGCCTGTTCACGTTAATTTTCGGACACCAAAATAATAACGGCAAAAAAAAAAATTACACACATCAACAAAACCGATTGTTCATTTCACAATAACAGAGTTATATCTAAATCAGAAACAATTGATTAACATCATAATCCTTCTTTCTGAAAAATTTTCAAACTTTCTGTGGTACACCCGCCATCAAGTTCCGTACGGTATTCTCAGATAAGCCCGCCATGACAATTCTCCATCTTCTCTTAAAATCATCGGTACCATTTGCATTCTTCTTAGTTTCGAAGAGTTTCCGCTTAACTAGAACCCAGTACTTCTCTATTGGCCAAAGCTCTGGGCAGTTTGGTGGATTGACTGTATCTGGCACGTAAAGGGTGTTCCGATCAAAATTTGGTCAAACAGTAATGTGTGTGAGTCGATTAAAGTTTTTTATTAATAAGTCAAATTCTTTTTCTTTTCCAAGTTCAGTTAAAACAGAAAACAGGAGAAATGTCCAGCTAAGCTTTGTAACCTATCTATTGGTTACATTGGTTTAATTTGAAAATTTTGTAGATTATGTAATTTTTGTAAATATTTATTTTTTATTTTTTCTATTTTGATAAGTATTCAATTATCTCCTTTTTCCCATCCTTGGCATTCCTACTCTCTCATTTACTGTGTCAACCGTGACGCACTATTCAGTGCGCTCCCACAGTCGACCCTTACTGTCGATGAGAAAGCCCCCATATTCCTGGTGCAGTTGAAAACCGGAATATAGCAGTCGCGCCAATCGATTTTACTCCCGTTCCATAAGTCCAAACAATGGCGCATCTAGTGCGCTCTATGGCGCATCTGATGCGCTATACAGCGCACTAGATGCGCCACTGTTTGAATTCATAGAACGGGAGTAAAATCGATTGGCGCGACTGCTATATTCCGGTTTTCAACTGCACCAGAAATACTATTATACGGAGTCAGCTGATATAAGCAGCTGTCATTGCCGGGGTCGGGGACTAGTAGGTAAAGGTTTTCATTACGTCTCAGAGCGCGATATTTTTACCAACGACTGTTTGATTGTTGTTTCGGGCAGGAAATTTTGTGGAGCGATTCGCGGGTGTTTCTGTGATCTTTTGTGTCGTCGGCTGGCTGTTTGAAGTGGCGTCTCGTACATCGAGCGGGCAATGGCCTCGGTGTCCGCCACTGTACAGTGAAGAAACGGCGAAGTTCTATTGCCAAGCTACAGCCGAAGAACACGGAGCACCGTAGGCCATTCGACAACTACAGTCCGTTGGACGGAAGACATCATACCGGTAACGTTTCCTACCCTACCTTCCTTTCCTATCCATATTTTGAATAAAAGTTTAAAAGAAAATGAATTCTACGAACAGATTAATTTGCTTTTTTATTTTGAACTGATCCCTTTCTCCTATTCTTTCTTTAACTCAACCTTGGTAACGGTTTGTATGGGAAGTTTTTCCGCCCAATTCCCCTCGGAGCCAGTGAACGACCCTAAATCCCAGGTAAAGCCTGAAGGGGAAAAAATAGTAAGTCCCTAGTGAAAAGAGCGATCTGATAAGTGAACACTTACAGCTTCCTTTGTACCGAATGCGAATTGCCGGATCTTTCGTTTAACACCTGCCATAAGATTTTGTACAGTCTTCTTGTCCACTTTATTCACCGCATGACGCCAGTTTGCCTTGAACTGTTTCTCGCTCACAACAGTTATTTGAGTCTTTTTACGGTTCCGCTGGACGATGGCCCAATATTGTTCTATTGGGTGGAGCTCTTGCGTGTTGGGAGGGTTCTTGTACTTGGGTACCACTTGATCGTTGTTAGCAGCATACCACTCCTTGGCCTTTTTTCCGTAGTGGCTAAAGGGTTCTTGTACTTGGGCACCACTTGAACGTTGTTGGCAGCATACCACTGCTTGGCCTTTTTTCCGTAATGTAAAGATGCCAAATCCAGCCAAAATAGAATGGAACAATTATGTCCCTTTAGGAAAGGCAGTAGACCTTTTTGTAGGCACTCGCTCAGATAAATTTTCTGGTTGCAGGTTCCGGTCGCAATGTAAACATTGCCCTTCAAGCCACAGGTACAGATGGCCTGCCACACCAGATATTTCTTCGCCAACTTTGACAGTTTAATGTGCTTGAAAATATCTGCCACCTTTCCCCGTCCGGTTGCCGTATAAAATTCCTATCCAGGAAGCTGTTTGAAGTCTGTTTAAATTTTGATGCTTTGCTTCTCTTCCTTCGGCGACACTTTGATAACTGAAGTGCTAACTGCTAATCAAAATAGAAGCATGATGCTAAACGCACCCATCTTCATAATAAGGGGTGTGAAATTTTTTTTAATGCATGATGATAGGTAATGCGTCAAGTTTCAGTCGACCAAATTTTGATCTAAACACCCTTTATTTGATCTTTTGTACCTCATACCATTCCAGGGTGGAATTCGCATAGTGACAAGAGACCAAATCAAACCGAAACAAAGCTGGAGAGTCTGATAAACGGTAGGAACCGCTATTGATAGTGCCGGTAGAGACGAAACATCTAGCCTGCTAAATACGTCTTCGTGAATTTGGACACCTTCTTTGTCCGGAAAAGCTCGGCAACGGCGTTCTTTTGCAATGCGGTATAAAAAACCAGACCTGGATGCTGATTAAAGTCTTCGAGTACATATGTTCTTCCATTATGATACGAGAAAATGTTTGCAAAAAATTGATGTAAAGCTCCGTAGCACGACTTTCTGATGTGGAATTTTGCTTGTCATTGTTGGGCACGTTTTTCATTTTTTACACCTTCAGTCCTTGCATCTGCTTCACTTTTTGTACGTACACTTTTGACTTCCCAACTTGGCGAGCTACATTTTGCACAAAAAGATTGGGATTTTTTACAATAATAGCTACCACCTTCTTGTCGATTTGAGCATACTTTTCGATTTAAAAAATGCATATTGTCATTACAATAGATTTTTAGTTTACTCTATATGCTAGTATTTTCAACAATTGAGAAACAATACAATTAATACTAATTGACTCAAATTTATTCGGAAAATAATGTTTTTTTCTACAGTTAAAATATATAACAGCCCCTCTTTTCTATTGTCGATGTCTCAATTTACGTTAGATTCTATTCTGGTAACAATAACTCCTATTGTCATCTTATCGTTGTGAATTAATTGAACAATTTACGTTAGATTCTATTCTGGTAACAATAACTCCTATTGTCATCTTATCGTTGTGAATGAATTGTACATACTATAGATTATATTATATGGTTACAATATATTCAATTGCAAATCTATGAGAATTTTTTATTCGGGGAGTGTCAGCTGTCAAATAAGTGAAACGTTTCATCAATCCGTGAAATAATTCAAACTCTCCACTGAAAGAAAAGTGTCCGAAATTTAACGTGCGCAGGTTTTATCTGTCAAAGGCTTACAAAAGCCATTCCAATCGCAGGAGACCTGCCAAATGGATAAGATATTGCCTCTTTAAATATTTTGTTCTGGAAAATTGACTCTTTTCTTGAAATTGAGGTGACCCTGAGAAGGGCCGATGGATTGCTGGCTTGATTTAAACCATTTAGACATTCTGATGACGTTTTAGTATCCCGATATATACTATAAATTGAATGCAAAAACTAAACAGTTCAGCAAGATTGGTTCTCCTGTGCCTATTGCGTATTTTGAGGGTTATCTTTGACTAGATGATGACGACAAAAATCCTCGTAGCAGCGACGCCGCCGATGTAGATCGACGTGTTCATTGCAGACCACATACACCGATAATGTTAAGAATGACATGTGATGAAGAGGAACGTCAAACGTAAGCGTTGAACAGTTTGCCTCAACACTTCACTTTAAAAAAAAACACTTTTGAACAAACACTTTTACGAGCATATGAATAGAATGATTGAAATTGAAAAACTAGGAAAATTCAAATAACACTTCACTTGATCACGTTTAAAAAACTGGCTCTTTTTTTCGACTGGGTCGAGCACTCGACTCTGAAGAAGTCTGTAAGGCGCAGACGAAATAGGCCTATCTGTCAAAAGATAGGCTTTCTGTAGTGAAATTAAATGAAATATGCTCCCGTTTACTAGTGAACGTTAAAAAAGGTGTTTCAGTTTTTTTTACAGGGATCAAGTGAAGTGTTAATTTAAATTTTCCAATTACTACCAGTGTGTTTTTCTTCAATTGTTCACCTCTTTCCAAATCATCGATTACTTCCGTCATTAAGCTGTCGTTGCTGGATACAAGCTTCCGCTTCCTTAAGGCACCTGTTTTCTAAGAGTTTCACTTATTTAGTTTTGTTTAGTGGTGTTATGTTGAGACACACCATCTACTTCAGAAATCATCCAAATGGACTTCTACTAAAGCTCGATTCAAAGTTAATCTGGACGCACGGTTTAATACATCACCGCGTGTCTGGTGATTGGAACAAAAAAGTTTGACAGGCATTTGTTGATTTTTGACTGACGAAGAAGGTGGTGAACGTATCTCGAAATTACGGGCCATGAAACTTGAGCAAAAAAGATTTATTGTGCACAAACATCTAGAGGATCTTTCGTGGTCTGCCTCAAAAATAGCAAAATTGTTAAAATTCACAATGTCAACGGTGTGTCTTGTGATCAAACGTTACAAGAATACTCTAAGTGTGAATAGAGCATAGGGCATCCATCATTAAAGTGGCACCAGGGACAAAGAGCCGAGGAGAAAGGTGTTGACGTACGTGAAAGGCAACTCATGTGTCTCCGTACGTGGTTTGGCAAAGAAATACGATTCCAATTTTTCCACCATGAGTAACATCCTTTCAAGAGAAGGATATAAGTACCAGTAAACATCCGAATCGCTTCCATGAAACAAAATTTTGTGGCCAAAAAGCGAGCACGATTACCATACGAACGAGTTTTGACGAAATTTGATGGCTGTAATTTAATGGATGACGGAACATATATCAAAATGAATTATAAATAAATCCCCGGACGAAAATTTTACCTGGCAACCTGTCGTGGGGATGTCCCGTTCCTGGTGTAAATTTGTTTTTACTCATAATTTTGCTCGGAAACTAATGATTTGGCAAGGAATCCGCAGTTGTGGCCTTATAACCAAGGTGTTTATTACAACTCACACAATTAGAGTGTCTGAAAGATCGGATTTTACCCTTCATTCGGCAACACAAGACCAACGTTATGTTTTGGCCGGATCTATCCAGCTGCCACTACTCTAAGGAGTGGTATACTGCAAAAAATATTAATTTCGTCGCCAAAGAGATTAATCCTCCGAATTGTCCTGAGCTCAGACTGATCAACAAATAATGGGCAATTGTCAAGCGAAAACTTCGAGGATTTGGTTAAGAAGTGACAAATGCACAACAAATGCGTTTAAAGCGTAATAAGTTCACCGGTACAATGTCATCAGCAACTAGGTCCTCCCTTAGCTCGGTCAGTAAAGGCGCACCAACAAAGCAACACCATGCTGGAGGTGGCTGGGTTCGATTCCCGGTCTGCTCTAGGAATTTTTCGTTAAGGAAAATTTCTCGTCTCCCTGGGCATAGCGTATGATTGTACTTGCCACACAATCATACTGATGCAAAAAAAATGGTACCTGGTATCGAAAGCTCTCAATTAATAACTGTGGAAGTGCATCTAGAACACTAAGTTGAGAGCAAGCAAAAAGCTAATTGTGAAAGCAATAAGCTTGAAATGCTAAAGAAAAGAAAACTGTGCAGATCATGATGGCATTGATCACAATTTTATAACTTGTATATCGTTTGAAACCTGAATAAATACCCTTTTGCATGACGTTTTGGTCAACCGTGTATATTGTTTAATTTTTGAGTTTTGATCACTTGAATGCGTCCTAACTTACTTTGAATCGGGCTTTACTCACAGTGTTATTTTTGATAATTAACTTGAAGTATAATAATAAGTTGCCTTATCTAGTAAAATTTATATATCATTTCATCAAAATTTATTTATGATATTTTGAATGACCAACTTTGTTTTTCAGCATTAAGAATATATGTTATACTAGTATTTAGTTTATTATTTTTTTATAGACTTTTTAGCGTTTATAGACTTTTTAGGTTACCGAGGAATACTGCACCGAAGAAATCTTAATGATATACCATACAAGCGTTCTCGCACAACTGGTGCCATTTTGCACAACATGCACATGCATACATATTAATCTGATCTTTATAATTTTAACGGATATTATCATAACGGAATATTCTTCTTCGGAACGTTCTTAAATGTAGTCTCGACTCGACTCTCGAGTTAACCCAAGTAACCACAAGCATTATATTAGTGCACTTATTCAACCCAAAATGAACATCATTAATATGGGATCGTATAAATTCAACAGTAATGAAGCGTTAGATTAGCTTTAAGAATCTAGTGATGCATTAACAATGCAATAATGCTACTTTAACAATGTCTTATGGCATAACAAAATATATGGCATTAGTTCAATCTTAGTGGGGACTTTTTCAGCTCTAATCCAACTTCAATGATGCACTAGACGTAATGTATATGCCCTATACATGCATGCTATTATAGCCTCACTTGGTTAGTTGTCCCGCCCAGATAGAGCCTAGTACGATTTTCGTACGATTGAAGTAGCAAAGTACGCCATCAATTGTACTTCCCGTCCTTGTACAATCACACTCCAACTGCACTTACAGTGTTATAACCGATTGACATGCAATGTCGAAATAGCTAGTGGTTCCATTCAATTTTTGACAGTTGGTTGAAAGACAATACCAATAAGATTCTAATAGGACTGTTTACTTCAAATGAACATCGACATAAGACAAATACATAAGACATACAAGATATAAGACATCAATTGCGCGGCGTTCTTTTATCCATTCGTTCGAATCGACAATCGGAATTCTGCGAACGTTAAGTTCGACTTCTGCGTCCATTTTTTTAGATGCCATTGAGTGCATTTGCGTCAAACACTGCACCAATTAAATCAAAAATAATATTCTCTGTTAAATCAAAAAAGATTTATTTTTGCATTCAACAATAAAAAATTATTAGCCGGGGAATGATCATTTTTATTGTTGTTTTAAATACAGAATATCATTGATATTAAAAAACTTTTCGCTGTGTGTGGTAGCAAGGACTATTCCGATATTATGGTAAATGTTGGATCAACTATTTTTAATGGTCGTTTTAACCACGATCATAGTCGGTTCAAAAGCACTATATTGCAATAGTCATCCTAACCCCCAATAATGTTAAAATTGATTATCAAATTTGTCTCTGTGTATAAGAATATTTTTTTTCTAGGGATTTTTTTTCATTATGGCGAATCTAACATTGGGAAACTCTCTTTGATTACTTCCTCTCTCATTCATATTCCAATCACCTTTATTTTTTTCATTTTGCTATTTGTAGAGTATGCTTGCCAGCACTGCTATATTTCGATCTGTACTTAAAACTCCTTCGAAAGTTCTATAATTGTGCTGTAATAAATTAAAGAGAACGAGACAGCAAAGATTCTCCCATTTTTATAGTCGCCCTAAAGAAGTTCAGGTTTGCTTATTTTTCTTCTCGTGTATTTTCCTTGACCGTGACACAATTTTAATGACCCAGTAAAATCATAACCCTATTCTCAGAACACAACTTGAGCACCCCTCGTCTGTGACGTCTATCGTAATATTGCTGACTTGTCAAACAGAAGCGAAAAAATATGTCAACAAAAACATCCACTGAAGAACCACCTACATTTTGTGCGATTTTTTGCAAATTTAGCTTATAAATCCATTTTAAAAGTGCTTTTATGTGGCCTACAAATCTACTGCAGTTCCTGTAGCATCCGAAGCTAACGCTAGTTGGTGTGTTTATCGTCGCGCGGCACCATAGGATTCTTCGGAAATGGCAGCCGGTATCAAGTACATCATCCAGAAGGAAATTTTCGATGCCCTCGAAGAACGGATTCTTTCGGTGTGCAATGTGAGCAAGCTGCTGAAGAAAAAAAAGACATCATATTTATGTGTGATCTCGACCACCAAACCGCGGATGGTGATTTCGATCTGCCAGGTCAAACAGTACGATAAGGGAATATGGAAGAAGAAACGTACGTGGGCACTAGAGGAGGTGAAGGGAGTGGACGGACGGAATGAGTCACTAGAGACGCATGAATTCGATCTGTGTCTGGAGAAGGTGTACCGTTGGTTTGCGGCGAACCTGCACGAGCGACAGAACTTCATCACGGTGCTGTGGAAGCAGTTGCAGAAACATGTCCCGGCTGAGGAGCAGCCGGTGTTCAAGAACGTTCCGAGGGCATGGTTGACGGAGCGTTCGCCGGAAAAGGCCGTAGCGGACGGTAAATTTGCAACAATGGGTGGTCAGGGAGCAGCAGACGAGGACGATGAGCTAGACGATATGGTGGAAAGTGAGGATTTCCATGCGTTGACCGAGAAGGAGGAGACCAATTTGAGCAAACTGATCGGGGAATGCGATTATGCAATTAGTAATGCCGAACAGTTCATGGAACAGCTAGGAAAAAATCTGCAAGAATTGGATGGGGCAAATATTCAAAGTGTACTGGCGTCGGAGAAACAGGTTGATGCCCTGATGGATCAGATTGAAGCGGCCATCTCTGAGGCGGAAAAAGTAGAGAAACGGCTAGACGACTACGATGAGATCCTGTGCCACATTCGAGATACCATGGAAAAGATGGGCGAGAAGAACCAGATGATCGAAATTGCAAACACCAACAATGTTAAATTGTTACAGGAACTGGAAAAAGTTGTCTTCCAGTTAGATCTCCCGCACGTTCATCAACTGGCGCTGTCGGATACAGATCTAACGCCGAGAGGGCTTCCGGCAGCCATCGCAGCCGGAAAGGCGTTGCAAACGGCAATGAACAGTGATATTGATCCAGCTTTGTTGCGTTTGACAGCGGTTCAAGATCAACGGAAACGCTTCGAAAAGTGGAAAGCCAAATTCTCGCAAACAGTTAGTCGGCATTTGAACAATTTATTTATCCATTTGGGTAATTTAGGTGATTCGCAAAATCCGCACTCAAGTGATCTAACGTTGCCGAAACACAATTCCGTGCATAAAGAGCTGTCGGCATATGCAGAGTTGATGCATTGGATGAAAGCTATGGATCGCAAGGCTTATGACGGACTGATCAAAGTGTACACAAGTTCGCTGAGTAAGGTGTACGATCGAGATATAAGATTGTTTTTCGAGGCGGCCAAGCAGTCAATTTCATCGAGGAGATTTGGATCTCGGGAAGAATTGAATTCTAGTTCCATGAGCAATAAGCTGAAATTGGGTCAGCAGAGTAGCAAACAGCCAACCCAACCCTACGGGATCATAGGTGTTAATAGAGAGCTTTGGAGTGCTGGAGCCGAACCCGCCGAGAGGCAGAGGTTTGATTCGATACTGGAGAAGGTGCTAGCCGAACTGGAACCAGTTGCACTCAGTGAACAGCACTTCTGCATAGCGTTCTTCCAACTGGACGTGATAAGTCCGACCGGTAAGAACACACAGACCACGCTGGATATGACGGCTGCTATGCAGGACAAAGAGCGAGATGAACGGGACACGGCAGTCCTTATTCCACAAAAGCGGATTAACAGGCAAATCAATGAAGACGTTCGGCGGATGATGGGGGAACTGTTTAGCAATTTGGAACAGGAACTGAACAGTTTTATTCTAAGCTTCGAAAAGCTGGATAGCTAGTGAGTAGATGGTTGTTTTTCGTTTTTAAATTTCATGTTTTAAGTTTTTGAATATTTTTTTCAGCTATTCTCTCTATGTCCTGGTTCGTCTGACACAGCACGTTATGTCTGCCCAGGATGCGCAATCGTTTCTCAGTATGACTTTTGCCTCGGCACTAATTCACGTCAAACGAAGTTTTGACAAATTTATGAATCTACAGTTGCAGTCCATTCAGGAGGCCAAAGTTCCTAAGCGATCCAAATGCGGGCTGCTTCCCATGTGGAGAATTTCGAGGAATTTGCCGTGACGGCTGAGGCCATTTTCAAGAAAACCGAACGACGAAACGACCTGGACAAGTGGTATCTCAAGCTGGTGGAGGCGATCTTCGAGTACATTCCGGTGAACGCTATCGATCATCCCAAGACGCCGCATCAGGTGGTGAAAATGGAAAACTATCATCGGATGCATTCGTTGTTATCGCAGTTGAAGGTTGGAGTGCTGGAATCGCTTAAGAAGGATGCCAAGGTGCGGTACAATGATGCCCTGAAGGCATACGTGACTAAGTACTTTGGTCGGCCGCTAGAAAAATTGAACGTAAGATTTTGCATTGGAAACGAGTCTTGATAGATGTGGAAATGTCAACGTTAATGTTATTTTATTTTCAGCAATTCTTCGAGGGCGTTCAGCAAAAGGTTCAACAAGGCGTGAAGGAAACTGAAATCAGCTATCAGATGGCCTACTCTAAGCAGGAACTACGAAAAGTGATCTCTCAATATCCGGCAAGGGAAGTGAAGAAGGGTTTGGAGCAACTCTACAAGAAGGTGGAGAAACACCTCTGCGAGGAAGAGAATCTCCTGCAGGTCGTTTGGCGCGCAATGCAGGAAGAATTCATTACCCAGTACAACTCATTGGAACTCTGGATTCAGCGATGCTATGCCGGATCAATGATAACCCTGGACTTCACCATCAAAGACATCCTGGACTTCTTCTCCGAGATTGCAAGATCGCATTAGATTTGTAATCAAAGCACATCTTCCGATACAAATACCAAAAATGAACATTGTTGTGGTTTTCTAGCAAAGCTATACCCTTGGTTTCGGATTTTCCGTTTTGGTAATTGCGGTTTGAAAAAAAAAATCTATTCCAAATTTACGTATGACTTATCAGGCTAAGTTAACAACTAAGTTATAAGCGAATTCTATTTTCTTTGTTGCACCCCACTAGTAGACGGTACTCTCCTAGTTATATTTACACGTTTTTTTAGGATCTAGTGTAAACGAATTCGTTGTAAGTAATCGAACAAAAAATACAAAACCATCCCAGTTTATGCCGGGAGTGGCGCAAATAAATATCAATTACATCGCTTACTAACGGTATCCATTAGATGAACACTATGTATAGAAGTTATAAACTGCTAAATAAAAAGAAAAAGTATTGATGCAAAGTAACACTTATCTAATTAATAGACCGGACCATCGTCTAAATTGTCGTCCTCTTCATTGTACCCCTCTCCGTTATCGAAATAGTTGTTCCCGTAGTCGTTTTCATCATCCATCTCTTCGTCGACCATTTCTTCTTCCTGCTCATCATCATCTTTCTCCTCGTCGGAATCATTCTGCTTCTCCTTCTTAACGTCCGTTTCGTCTTGAAACGATTCCTTCTTTTCCAGCGCATTCAACGTGGCATCAATGTCGACCACCTTCGCCTTCTTGGCACCCTTCAATTCGCCGTTAGCCGTTCCCTTGCTACCCTTGACTCGTTTGAACGTTGGCTTCAACTCCGCTGGCATCATACCCCAGATGAAGTCTCCATCCTGCTTTCGCTTGGGGTCGTTTTCGATCACATTCTGAAACGATTAATCTACATGTAATTCATTTCTTCAGATTTAAATGACTATACTTACAATAACCTTGTCCGAGTACCTTTGCACAGGACCCTTACAGCTTTTGACCATTGTGTAGTACGGAGATTCCCGCAGGTACGAAATGAAATCTTCCTTCCAGAGAATCTTATAGTCGCGATCAGCATTCGCCTATAAACAAGCAACAGGAATGTGTTAGCATCTCATCTTACCTCTGAATTATTGCACAGGGAAAGGGGAACACAAACCTCCAGTGGCACCGGTTTTGACTGCAGAATCGGATAGAGGGGAGGCGGTGCAGCCGACGAGACTGTCTGCATTTCATTTCTTGTTACACCCATGGATTGCAGCTGCTCCTGGGTAAGGGAGCCGGTAGATTTACCGCGACCCCGTCCTGCCATATTGGAAGCTTAAATGTCTCAACGTTTATTCACAAAAAGGAGCCAAACAGTGAAAAACTACGAAAATTCAGCTTGTAGACCGCATTACAGGTGGATTGTTGGTAAGACCGGAGAAAAGTCGTGAGCTCGAAAACGGAATGTAAACAACAATCTGACAGCACATCTTAACAGTTGCTGACAGTGAGGCGAAAGTAATTTACTTGGCCGTTTTCTGAACGTACACGCTGTATTGAAACTTAACCAGTTTCTGAGTAGATAGCACTCATTACAGCGCCATTATAAAACATACGAGGCATTCTTTAGTACAGATCGAAACACAACAGTGCTGGCTAGCATACTCTACAAATAGTAGAATGAAAAACGTAAAGGTGATTGTTTTATGAATGAAAGAGAGCGAGCCCGGAGAGAATCTCTCAATTGTAGATTCGCCCTAATGAAAAAAAAACCCTAGAATTTTCACCTGACTATAAATGCGTTTGATTTTACCACGCCTGCGATTAGATCAACCATGATACGGTTGATATTAATATGAGGTCGGTCAAATATACCACATATGATGGAGGTTGTACCATAAACGTAGAAAATTTGAATCCTAGAGGGTTTGAGCTGTTTAGTGGAATACCTGTAACTAGAAATTAGAAGAAAAATTAGTATTCTCCATTTAATTCCAACTACCTTTGCTTATCTTCGACAGATACGTGTATTTCATCTACAATGTGCAGATTTCTTCAAGTCGAGTTATTAAGCTTGTAGTACACTGTTTTTCCAATAGCCAAATATTTGTCATAGGCAGATAGGCATCTGACAAACATCTATGATATCTGTCAGCTGTCTAGCTGCCTATGCCAAATATTTGGCTATTGGACACACAGTGTACTACAAGCTTTAGTACGAGACACTGAAGAAGACTGCACATTGTAGACGAAATACGCGTATCTGTCGAAGATAAGCAAAGGTAGTTGGAATTAAATGGAGAATAGTAATTTTTCTTCTAATTTCTAGTAGAAAATTTGACTGAAATTTCATGGTAGTTTTGAAAATAGGCATTGTCGGGTAAAATGGTAGTTTTAGGCAGGTTACTTATTTCAGATATTAGTTGCAGCTCATGGTTGTGACATCTACCAAATCCTCGGTCCCTGTGGTCCCTTTCAGGAACTAAGCCGCCGATGGGTGACCACAGCTTGCTGGGCAGGTACAAGTAGCACGGAAACAAAACGATAATATAACTGAGACACAATGTAAGAGAATTAACTATAGTGGAAGAAAGGGGAGAAAAATATTTTTGTATACTACATGGACACACTTATAATTGTAAAAAAGTTTCGATAGATTTGAGTAAAAATGAGTTTTTTTCTCGTTCTAACTGTATATCCCCCCTTAATTCAATAGAACTGAGACTATCCGAGAAGATGATATAATGGTCTATGGGCACGTCGGAAATTATCCTCAATGCGAAATTGATTGCTGCCAGTTCAGCAACATATACGGGACAAGGTTCCAGAAGTTTTCGGAGAGCAGATGAGTATTCATAGAAGACACCTAAACCAGTGGATCGATCAATGCACGACCCATCAGTGAAAATTCTTCTATTGCAATTGACATGCTGGTACTTTTCAGTAAGAATATGGTGAATTGAAACAGGCATAAGCAATTGAGGAACTTTGATAAGGGTAGCGTACACTAGGAGAGTTATGGCATGGAAGACTGATATCGGATGACATATAGTAAATATAGATTCGCCAGAGTCTAGACTGGGTATGTTACTTTATACGACAGCTACGAAAACAAACAGATTTGTTGGTTGATTCTAACAACGCTTATGGTTTGTTTCAAACAAATTTTAGTATGATTTAAACCGAATTGCTGTTTGAAACAAACAAACGAAAAAGGTTGAAACCACAAACATTTCCGTTTACAATCACCTACGTTTTTTCCTGCAAGCCTTTGCTGCGATTCCAACTGGAAATCTATCAGCTCAAAGTCGTTAGTTGGTCGAATTTTTCTTCTCGTCCGAATCGACACCGTATTTGAAATCTCGCGACGTGTTTCACTCTGTTTTCAATCCATTTACTGGAAGTAGCACTTTTCAATTATCTTTTATCCAGTTTAATTCGATGAAAAATTCCATTATTTTAACTAGAAATTAGAAGAAAAATAAGTATCTTCCATTTAATTCCAACTACATTTGCTTATCTTTGACAGATACGCGTATTTCGTCTACAATGTGCAGACTTCTTCAGTGTCTCGTACTAATAACTCGACTTTCTAGTTACAGCCCGCACAAACAATAACCATAAGAAGTGCCTAACCACCCAACTTTAAGTGGTATGGTCACACCATCTATGATATCGTTCCTAAATGGTATATGTTTATTAGGGAGGTATTCCACTAAACAGCTCAAACCCATTATTTTGCTGAAAAATCAAACTCAAATTTATATTTCCTTTATTTTGCTGTGCTTGCTGTGCTGAACGGATGATGGAAAATTAAATAATCCAACAAATAGTTTGTTATTTATATCATTAATTTGTTTCCCTGAGTCAACACAACCTGTATTTTGGTAATAATAAACCCTTTTCAAGGTGGAAACAACGAAAATTATTGTTTAGAGCTACCATAATTTTAAGTTGCATTGTGGTAATATCTTATGGGAAAAATAACCAATCTGTCTGTTTGTTTCAAAACGAAATCTTTTGTTTAAAACAACTAAAAGGATTTAAAATAAACTTTGTTTTTAGTTTGCATGTCAACAAACAAATTTGTTGTTTCAAACGGCACTGTTTTTTTCTCCGTGATGACATGCGAGAATAGAACAGTAAGTTTGCTCAAAACTTTCACATAGAACAAGAGCAATTTGAAGAACTGTTCCAAAAAGCTTTTATACTGCGTACCTACTAAGAAAAAATAATTTAGGTATCTGACTGGTGAACCTTTTTTCGAAACGTATGCTGCAAGCATCTACCGTATCAGCATGGCCTTATAGAGCATGCGTATCGGGCGCAACTATCTGGGCGACTAAAATACTAGCGCATCGGGCTGTCATTTTAGTTTAGTCACTCAATCTCACACCGGTCGCTACTATATTTTGTTACCGTGGTCTGTATCGGTCGCTGCTAAACTAGTGCTCGACACGCTAAGATGAGAATACCTAAAGATCATTAAAAAGTACCGATAATCGCTCAAAAGTGCACATACCTAAATTATGCGTAGATACAAATGACCTAATATTGGGCAATAGTATTGAAGGAAGATTATATTGTATTGTTACTTTTTACTGAAAATTGGGTATATTTCTGAAGTTTTATTTTACAGGATGCTTTAACAAAAAGACATGCAATTGATTAATTTATCCATTTTGATTAGTATTTCAAATTATGCACTTTAGAAGGAACAAATGTTCAAATGTATTACATCGTAGTATCTAAAACTGAAATTGGTAATAACGTTCTGACTATTTTTCAAACTGCATGGAATTGGCCATTATCGACGATTTTCTGCTCTCTTTATCACCAATTACTTTGCTTAAACTGCTCGAAAAACCATTCTACTAGGTAAACAATAACGTCTTATATTGAAAAATTAACATTTCACAAAAGTCAGTAAAAACTACGCAGGTAATCAATAAGCAGTTCCAAAGCATCTTTACGGCAGCCTATCAAGTAATTAAGTCACACTCCGTTCGCACTACAACCTATATTACGTGATATGGAGTATCTTGATATCAAATGCTATGTACATTATTTCCGGTGAAAACTAGATGTATAGATGCTGATATCAAGATACTCCATATCGCCAGTACAAACTTTACGACTTTCCTCGCACGTTATGATGAAGTTCACAATGCAACGATCCATCACCAGCTACGAGAAGATTTCGATTGAACGTTTGTGGAAAGTAAAAGGAGAAGAGGAATACACACACACACACACACACACACACACACACACACACACACACACACACACACACACACACACACACACACACCGAGAAAGTTCTATGATTTATCCAAAACAGTTAAATAAAACTTTTATTTCAAACAGTTACTTCAAAAGTAGTCGTGATAGCTGATAATTCATGAGCATGAGCATGAGCATGATTGACCGCCCACGGATGCAATTCCGTTATTGCCAGATCAGCTGTATTTGCATTGAAGAACCAACAGATGATGTTTGGGACTAACATACATCTTCAACGTGCAAAAACTGGTGACCTATTATAAAGCAATACCGGCGCCGGCCGTGTCCGAATGCTGGTCAAATCAGGAATGGGAAGGAACGTGTTGACATGATACTCGCTTTGAAGGAAGCCGAGAAATCCTCTGCACTTCCACGAGAAATCACTCGGGATGTTGGATAGTTGGGGAAAGGTTAGTTGCTGGGTTCGTTTTGGTTAACGATACGCTGAAAGTATATAGTATCCGCCAATAGCAATGGACCGCTCCAATGTGACTGAAAAGAGATACAAGCATAACGAAAAACGAAACAAAACAAAACCACATAGACAAAATAATATAAAATAAAATATGAGATATTGTCTTCAAAATATGGTAGAAACAAATTATTTGTTGTTCCGCAAACCAGCTCTCCTCGACGTCCCAGATGGCCAAGTCCTGCCGGACCCGCAGTTGCTGCCGCTGACACTCGTCCACATCAACCCGGCCGTCGCCGACGTGTCGGAAACCCTCCGATAGTAACATATCTGTATCTAATAAACTCTTCTTACATCGATTAATTTGCAACTTTTCCACTAAAATCCAGTTCTAGATATTGGCACTTGGTTGCAGGACCACTACCGTCGTGATAGCTGATAATTCAATCAGTATGAAAACTGACATCAAGAAATTCTTCACAAAATTGGATCTTCTGGTGCTTCTCATCATCTTCATCAGCCTCTTTGTCTTCACCAGCCATATCCCATTCACCAGTCTCGTCGTCTTCGCCAGCTTCATCGTCTTTGCCGAGCTTGCCGTCGTCATCCTCGGAAAGCTTCGAAAACTTCTTCATACCTTGGTTGGGATTCAACTCTGCTTTCTTTTTCTGATAATGCTTCTTGTAATATCCTTTCGAGTTCTTTCCCACGTTTGTATGCACTCATGTTCTGTAAATAAAAACGATATAATACTTCGTCAATAATCCACAGATTCAAGGCACAATTAAAATAACATCTACTTACGGTTACTTTTCGGGATGGATTATTCCGCAGTTGCAATAATCGGGAAATTTAATCGTTCCAGCGCCCCTTGCCACTTAAACTATCCGATGAAAATCACTTTTCAGCACGTTTGATTGCGTAAACAAAAATAAACAACAAACCAATCGAAGATTTTTTACACTTGGCAGTCGAATAGCAACCCTCTCTCGCGCCACTATCGCGTTGCTAAATTTGAGCGCCCGATGCTTTCCGATAGTCGCGCTACAATTTTGCTAGCGCTTTTAGTTGCGCCCGATACGGTTTGTATAGTTAGTATATATAGTAAATATAGTTTAGTCGCGCACCGCTACGGGTGCTCTTAAGCTGTATTATAAGACAAGCCAGATCATTTACTGAGTTTATGGCATACACGAAAGAAAACTGTTCGACAGTGGCACAAGAATTCAAAAAGACGTGGAATATGCCCAACTTCTTCATTTTATATATCCACTATTACTCTTCTATTCTTAGATTTTCCTGAAGCATACTCGATACTTTACTTCGGCACACATTTTTCATTAGGCCCTAACTGACAAAGGTAAACAATGGCTTCTTCCTTAAATTTCTCGTTATTGAAAACTCGCCTAATCAATCAACCCGATCATTTCGAAGAGGAATTGTTCACCTATCCGATAGAATTGGAGGCTTACATCAGTAGCTTTTGTGCCACGAGAAATTTACGGAAGAAGACATTGTTTACGTTTGTCAGTTAGGCCCTAATGAAAATTTTGTGTCGACTTAAAGTTTTTGAAACTTTCATGCTCCATGCAGATAGGCCATTTACAGGACAGAATCTCTGTGAAAATTAATCTAAACTAAAGTCGCGAATGGCCTATATCTGATGATCGGTTCTCTCGTCGACATTCTCTTTGATTTACTATGGTGAAATAAGCGATTTTCTGCTTTGTTTTTGATAAATGTATTTGGAGCTACAAAAGAGTAAATAGATGAAGAGATCCGATCAACAAAAATATGATGTAGGTATACTTGTTTTATATGTCGTATTATTATTAATATTGATTATAATTATATATATTTACATATATATACTTGCTTTTTTTTATGCTAATGCAGCAGTAATGATATGAAATGATAGAAGTAAATAAACAAACACATTATTATGACTATCAATATAATTGTTATTATTATCAAATCAACTATTTTTATTTTTAAATCTTACTCTCACATCTTACCTACACTTTTCAAATGTTACGTGAGGTGCGGAGAATAGCATTTCAGTCGCTCAATATTCCAGTTTTGAACTGGAATGAGTACCTTGCTTAATCAATATACAGACAGTCTCTAAATCTGGGCATAGATTTGCTGATTAATTATTACATGTACTTACCATTATTATTAAGATGTGTATTTATTTTGAACGATGACAATAAGTCATGATAAATATAACGTGCTGACCAGAGTTTATTAGGCAATAGAAATTATTACTGAGTGTCCGGATATTAATACAGCACGGTATACTACTTTGAGTTTCTTTCGAAACTTCTTTGTTCTTTTATTTGTCAGAATCACTATTTTTTTCTTGTCTAAGGTGAATTGCTTACCTTATCTTACCAATCAGACAAAGGTCGGCGGGGCCTCTGCTGTACACAGAATTTGTCTCCATTCTGGTTGGTAAACGACAGGACAAGGCGTACCATTGGTACTTCGCGTACCTGCAGGTATAGAATAGATCTTACTGCGATCCTTAGCCTCTTGTCCAGTCACTCCTATCCCTACCTCCCCGTGGTGCCGACTGGGGTATGAGTAACCATAGGAAAGATCGTGTAACCAACCCCGGTAGGACCTTGGTCATATGCTGACAGGGAAGTGGGGACTGCCCTCTTCAAAGGGTGCAGTCTACCTAAGCGTCTGTTATCCATGTTAGGGGCGGCTCAAAACAGCGTCTGCTCTCCATGTTAGGAGCGGCTGATCAATCTCGTAGACTCCCCCCCTCGTAGACTTTTTCCATACAATTTTTAGAATTTTTGTATGGAGCGTAGACTTTGGTCAAAACCCTAGAAAAGTCTACGTGGTTTATGAATAGCCCCTTATGATGTTCTGTTTTGTTTTTATTCTGACGTATAGACGAATCCAGGTTGAAACAAGAAGAAGACAACGAGTGGGGATAAATCTGACAGCTTTTAATTAAAATCGGGTTGCTGTATGATGGAAGAAATATCCTAAACTTGAATTTTTCTTCCAAACAAATCGCTTTTAATTATAATTTAGTTTGAATTTTTTAGGAGCGTTTTAAAGGTTCGCTCTATTCTTTAACATGGGCGCTTTAAGTTTATCACCACTCGATGTCTTCTTCTTCTTTTTCCAACCTGGATTCGTTCATATTAATGATCAGCTCTCCACTATATGTTATTAATATGCAAGATACAGAGAAACAATAACGCTATAAGGTGTCTAAATTCACGTAATAATCAATTAAATTAAAACGTGCGTCGAGTCTGAACCCGCATCAAATATGGTTACGATGCCTTACTTAAGCTTGTAGTACACTGTTTGTCCAATAGCCAAATATTTGTCAAAGGCAGATAGGCATCTGACAAACATCTATGATATCTGTCAGCTGTCTATGACAAATATTTGGCTATTGGATAAACAGTGTACTACAAGCTTTAGAATAAAAAAAAATGCAACTGTAAATCCGACCCTGCTAACTTAATCTCCCAGAATTGTAATTTATGCTCGTCTTGCGCCATACCACCCCACTTTCTCCTACAGTTAAACATAGTTCCTCCCTATGAGCTATTCATCATTACCTAAGCGTAAATTACAAAATAAAAACTGCCTTGGCTGTCATCACCCACTATCAGCCATTCTTATCCTGAAGAATTTTTTTGAACATTTGAAACATATTTTTCAGATATTATTTATTGTACACATACATGTTGAATTATGTCATTTGCAGCTGGCAAATCTATCACTTCAGGTATTCCTGCCCAGGCCTATTCGTAGGTCTTTGGTGGCTTGCAGTTAAAGTAAATTAATCCGGATTCCTTAGCCTGAAAAATAAATAAACAATGGTCCTCAACTGTCTGGCAGAAAATCAGCGAAGATGTTCACTTACGATTGTTAAGGTGATACCGAAGATGACGATTCCCGTCGCAGCGCACAGCGTTGTAGGTGCGGTTTGGTGACGGTGTTCTTCGAAAAGTCGCCTTCTGGTACGGGTAATGTCATTCTATGGTGAACACGCGGAAGTTGTTCGGTCCATGATAGCTGCGGCGAGGAAGGCCGCTGGAATGATACAAACAACATATATTTTGGATCATCCGGATATGCTGCTCACAGCCATCGATCACACTGGCGAAGGGTTATGTAATGGCGACGAAAAAAATCGAATTCTTCCCGCTACGACTAACCAAATGATGTGATTTCGATCCGTAGATAATACTCACAGTTGCGGGCAGCTAAGCTGGACAATGGGCGAATGGCCTGCATTTTTTAGTTGATCGAAATTCCAACAAAGCACCAAGGAACAACGAGTTATCCTGCAGAGATCGAACAAGTCGCACAGATGAGAAAAAAGATCTGACAGTTTCAAAATTTTACAGTGCTTACTGGAAGTTAGATGACAGTTCGAGTAGACTGCTCGAAAAAATGATATTCAAGGTGATTTTCACCAGAGGAGGTGGATTGTACACGGCCACTGTAAACTACTCAATGTGTTGAAAAAAAAACTACTAAACAATAATCAGCGTTGATGGTTAGGGCGCCCCCAGGGTGGAAGCGATCGCGACGCGAAGCGAAGTTTGACAGATCGCACGATGTCGCGCGACCAACCTCCGTACATTTAAACAAAGCGAAAACATAGCTAACACACCATAGTGGACGCGACGCGACTCGACGCGATGAGCGATTTCCTGCGATCGAACAGGACGCCCGGATAAAAATAACCATACAATTACAATACATTAATATAAAATAACACTAAAATCTATTTCTGACCATGAATCTTATTGTTCATGAATCAGATAAAGGAAAAATGCATATTGTCATTACAAAAGATCTACAATTCATTCCACATGCTTGGATTTTCAACAATTGCGAAACAATACAATTAATAGTTATTGGTTCAAATTTGTTCGGAAAATAATGATTTTTTCTATAGTTAAGATACATAACAACCCCCCTTTTCTATTGTCGATGTCTCAGTTTACATTAGATTCATTTGTGGAAAAAATAACTCCTATTGTCATCTTATAGTTGTGAACAATAAGATTAATTGTACATACTATAGATTCTATTGTATGGTAACAATACAATAAATTGTAAATCTATGAGATTTTTTTATTCGGGCGTGCACTGTCGCTCGGTGTCGCGCGATCATATATCTTCTTCTTCTTTTTTTAGATTTTTTTTATCGAAACCAAACCGCTTCGACTTATTGCCCAAAATTTTCAAAAGTCGTGTGCATTATGGCGGAAGATGGATTTACTCGAAGCGAATGGAAATGATATGGAGATGATTTTCGGTTAATTTTCCTCAGTGAAAAGTGCTTCTAATCGCGTTCACTATGGGTATCAAATCGCGTCGATTATCGATTCGATTAGGATCGCGTCGCATCGCATCGCAATCGCTTCCACTATGGGGTCCACCTTAGATTGAACATTCTACACGGATAAAAAATCAAATAATCAATATATTAATACAAAGTTATACCCTTTATGTGTTATGATCACATATATTTCATAACTAATAAAATAATTTTCATTTGTGCTTCACTTCCAACGTATTATCTCGAAAGATAGTTTGCATATTCATATCCAATGAAAAGTATGTGTCGCGCCTAATGACTGAAAATTATTAGATTTGACACATACTTTTGATTGTGTTTTGGATTGCAAAATCAACATGGCGCTCGACAGGTATTGGTCATTGTCAATATAATTTGCTTCTATTGTATAAATATTCGTTTGGTTCAACTACATTGTGCTGAATAGGTAAACCACAGGAATTAGCGAAGAGCCGATAAGAACTACAAGGAGGATCTTTGGGCACCCGGTGGAAGTTCAATCCATCCGCCGGAGCCGATCAATTCTGGAGGATTGTGCTTGAAAAGGTCGGCATTGAAGTCAAGCAGCCGAACTCCACCATCCGCCAATACGTCCGAATGCAGCTCATCGAGCACGGCAAGAAAATCACTAGCTTTATTCCCCTGGATGGTTGCCTACATAGAAGAAAACAACGAGGTCCTGGTTGCCGGTTTCGGTCACTAACATTTCGGTGCTGTACTATAGAAGGACCAGCATGTCAGAATTCACGATGGAAATAAATGTGTTCAGAAGGAAAAACAAAAAAAAAATGAAATAGCTAGCCAAACCACATTTTGATGGAAATCGTTACTTACGGACAAGTATGTCCCTGTAGCGAGTTGAGGAGAAGCCAAATATAAGCTTTTGTGAAAGTTATTTGTTTTTTGATTATTATCATTTTTTGAAATCATAATATTGGTAAAACTATCCCAACCTCATTTTTCTTACCACGTAGAAAGTATGTGTCAAGTTTATGATTTTTATTTGCTCATTATGATGAATGCCATAACACATCATATAAAACATATGCGAATCGCTGCATTAACACTATATGAATTTCGTTATAAATCTTATTGGAGCTTTCTCATATAGTTTATGACAATATCATATGGACATTATGTGTAAATCGTTATGGCGAAAAATTATAAGATTTTCATATACATTGGTTATGATTTTTTTTATCCGTGTACCGTCTAGAGAAAAATTACCACATAATATAATAAGAAAAGCTAACAGGTACATGTCACAAATTATATTTTCTTTTATAAGGATAATTAAAAGCTTACTCATACTAGGGTATCTGAATGATATCTGATATCTTAATTCCATAGAAATGCTTGTGCAAACTATTCACTTAGCTGAAGGAGACGATCTAGACGAGAAGTCTATCAAATATAGAAATCTAATCTAATCTACTTTAAGGTTTAGAATTTCATAAGGCATTATAAAACTTTCGAGGGATTCTTTAGTATAGATCCAAACACAACAGTGCTGGCTAGCATACTCTACAAATGATAGAATTAAATACGTAAAGGTGATTGGAATATGAATAATAGAGAAGGTAATCAAAGAGAAACTCTACATGTTAGATGTGCTCTAATGAAAAAAGTCCATAGAACTAATAAATTGTTTTTTTTTGTCTGTTCTTATACGGTGGTTTTTGTATGCATATAGCCGTCGTGATTTCAAGCGTTGGAAGCTTACTGGTCAAGTTGGGCCGTTAGCTTTCAACGTTCATAGTCCGACTCCAGGTTGTTTAACTTTTTATTTTTATTTTTAGCATCATGGAGGAAAACTAATTAAAGTCATTTCTAGTGGCCAAAAATCATAATGTAGACTTATGAATAATGGAAGTTTATTTTGCTGTATGTCGTTCCTACACAGGAAAAAATCTTGTAGTAAAAACTACCATTTCACCCGACTATGCCTATCTTTAAAACTACCATGAAATTTCAGTCAAATTTACTACGTTTATAGTAAAATCTTCAACGTTTGTGGTATATTTGACAGACCTCATATTGATTACAACCGCACCATGGTTGATCTAATCGCAGGCATGGTAAAATCAACCGCATTTATAGTCAGCTGAAAATTGTTGGTGATTTCGCTTAATTTAACCCTCGAAATGGTAGTTTCTACAGCGACTTTTTTTTGCGTGTATAAAATACAAGGAGCGAGACGGCATTCTCATAGGGAAGGTCCATTTATTATGTCACGCAGTAAGGGGGGAGGGAGTTTTGGGAAAACGTGACGATCCATACAAAAAAATTTGAAGGTCCATACAAAAAACGTGACAAGGGGGGGAGGGGGGTTTGTAAAAAGTCAATTTTTGCGTGACGTAATTAATGGACGTTCCCATAGCTGTATTTACGCATGTACACTATTTACACGCGAGTAACTCAATGTGCCTCGAAATTTGATCGATGTTGTTTATTTTCATCACTGAACGCATCCGGCGATTTTTTTGTAAGCAAAGTGGAAGAAAATGCAGCTGCTGGTATCCATTAGGAAGGAAACACTCAAATATGTGGGCCCCGAATAACGTAAATCACACCAAACACTCTTATATATTGTATCAAAATAACACAGCGAATCAAAACAGCAACAAAGATACTAGTACCGAAAGGCGCAAGAATTGTTGCAAGGTGCAGACTATAAGGTGTTCTTCGGACCTAGGGCTTCTATAATAGTGAACCAATTTCCAATCGCTAGTTGCATATTGATTGTTGCATGTACTGTCAGTAGTAGAGACTTATGGCTGACTCACAATTGATACGTTGCGGATGTGTTTGCGCGAATTTGACAGTTTTCCCATACACACTTAGAAAATTTTACAGTATTCGGTAATTTTTTACCGAACTTTCAACAGCTGAACGTTCGGTACTCTGTTCGGTAATTAAATCAATTACCGAACGTTCGGTATTCGAATTTTTCGATGAGCTGTCAAAAAATACCGAACAGTTCGGTAACGGGAGATTTGATGATCTGTCAAACGCTACCGTACAGTTCGGTAATCTTTGTAGTCTGGTACCGAAATGTTTCGGTATTGTTGTTTGTTTTTATCGTTAAACACCAACATATTCGGATGTTATTGTTTTATTAAACAAAACTACATTTGTTGTTAATTGTTTATTTTCTTATTTATTCTTGTTCGGATATATGAACTAAAATGTAGACTAAAATATGATAATTAATGATGCAAATCCGGAAACATATCCGGAGACATGTTCCCGCCAGTAGGAGAAACCTGTAAACAATTACGGAAAACCTCGATGAGTCGAGGATCCTGCAGTACAACTGCTGGCGTACCTGCTCCATCACCGTTAATTTTGGGTTTCCGCCACGAGTAGAAAACATTTTAATTTAAACCATCCACACCACCTTCTGAAACACAACCGATCATTGGAACCACGAGACTTCACCAGAAAATGGCCTACAGTTTGACATATAATAATACTTTACCGGGCTCCGGTAATTCAGAGTTCGTTTTACGTTTTGTTCGGTAAAGTGCTTACCGTATTCAGTGATTGTTTGTTTTTACCGTATGGATTGTATTTTTTTCTACCGAATACTGTAAATAAAATACAACATAACAGATCGTTCGGTAAAGTGTTACAAAATTAGTGTCAAATTATTTATGTTTACCGAAAAATCGGTAATACTTTATGTTTACCGAAGTATTTCGTCAATTTTTTTACCGAACAGCAAAATCGAGTTTAAGTGTGTAGGTTTTCTGTCAAATTTACGTCAACGGAACGCAAACGAATCTATTGTGGGTGACCCTTAACTATGAGTTGCACCACGAATCGCATATTAGGGAACGCCACGAAAATATTTACGCCACGTTTTTTATGTGGACCTTCAATTTTTTTTGCATGGATCGTCACGTTTTCTCAAAACCAACCCCCCTCCCCCCTATTGCGAGACATAATTAATGGACCTTCCCTTATAGCGGTAAAAGACCATCTCATCAGAACCTGATTCACGGTGTTAATTGACCTCCAGTATACTGTGCTACCAACATCGATAAGAAACTAGCAATTCGATATTGGTTTACTGTTGTAGAATCCCTTGGTCCGAAGTACACCTTGCAATACATTCTAGCTTTTTTCGGTACTAGATTCTTTGTTTGTGTTTTAATGCGCTGCGTTATTTTGCTTGTTCTTCCTGAGCCAAGAACTATATCAATTTGCTTCTTGACTATCTGAAACAAAATCAAATTTCAATTTCAGTGTACATCTGTGTAAGTGAAGCAATAATCTGCATCGGCAACACTCATCAGCACTATGCTATGAGTGCTTTTATAATTTGCTGCTGAAAGGACCAGATCTAAAATCTGTATCTAATGCGGACACGTTCAAATCATTGTAACTTTTGAAATATTGCACGTACGAATGAAAAATTTCACTGTAGTATAGCTGAGAGTCATGTTTCATGTTTAGTATTCAAGATGGCGACCAAAGAAAAACAAGTGCGCGAGCGAAGTGGTCGTTTTTACCACAAAAAACTACTGGTGAAATCCCTACGTTGTGTTTTATTTTTTTAAGTTTCAGCGCCTTAGAGACGAACTAGCCCAGGAGGCTAAAAGTCTCTTTAATAAAGAAAAAAAAAAAAAAATAAGTTTCAGCGCACCTATCCCCAGGAAAACGGTTGATCAAGCAGCGTCCGGTAATGCAGGTAAGATGTTTCTCTTTTTAGCTTCCAGTGTACTCCTAGTTCGTTTAACGGTAAGTATCCGCGATAACTTTAATCGTCCACTCTATCCGACAATCAAGATTACTCTGCTCTTGCGTTTTATGTTTTGCCTTAACCTAGCTAATATTGGTCGGTCGAGTATGATCGGGTACAGCGCTGCCAGTACGCCGAAATAAAGTAGCGCAAGTAGGCTGATAGTCCGGGAGTTGCTGAGAAATCGCATGCAATTTAGTTGTGCTTTTGCTATAATCGACCATACCCGCCGCCTTGAATGACATTCAATTCAAAAAACTATAAACAAAGCATCGTAACATAAAGTAACTCTAATCAAATTTCAACTATTTTAGGAATTTCTTACTCACTAGTGGAATTGGACTCATCTGCTACTGTTATTTCTACTGATGTTCATCTAATCGGCCGTTGCTCGATGCTGGATGATTGTTTTCGGTGTTGCGGATGGCAGGATCATAAGGCAGGATGCAGATTTTAGTACACGGCCGTTTGATGATTCCCTTCGACGTGCGTAAGGTTACCACTCTGGCTATGCTGTCCTTCCCAGGATGGACTGCGATAATTCGAGCGAGAGGCCAACGAGTTGTAGGCTGCTGCTCGTCGACGACGATGACCATTCGATTCTGTAGGATGCTCTCGTTCTTCAGGAAGCCTTTGGTGTCCAACTGGAGTTCTTGAAGATATTCTTTCTGCCAATGCTGCCAAAACAGCTCGGTTTGTGCTTGGAGTTTCCAGTAATGGTCTAGTTGACTGGTTGGAATTCTGCGTAGGTCTGGGTCGGGCAGGGCGAGAAGCGACGTACCGATGAGAAAGTGTCCTGGAGTTAATGCGGCCAAATCGTTGGGGTCCTCGTTTACCGGAAGCAGTGGCCGGGAATTCATGATGGCCTCAATTTGTGCGAGAAGAGTGCATAGTTCCTCGTATGATAATCGTGATGAACCGAGTTGACGGTACAAATGCTTCTTGGCCACCTTGATGGCCGACTCCCATAATCCGCCAAAATGAGGAGCTTTCGGTGGAGTAAAGTGCCACGTTATTCCCTCTGCGGCACAAGATGACATGATTTGCGTTTGATTTTTGTCGTTGGATAGCATCGAAAATAATTCCGTGATGTCGTTGTTGGCGCCTTCGAAATTCTTCCTGTTATCCGAATGTATGTGCACTGGCCGGCCTCGACGAGAGATGAACCTGCGGAGCGTGGCCAGGAACGCAGAGGTGGATAGCTCGCTGACTAGCTCCAAGTGCACCGCTTTCGTTGCGAAGCATACGAAGAGACACAAATACGCTTTCGTGGGACTGGCACGTTTGTGGATGGCCTTTAGGTAGAAAGGACCAGCGTAATCCACTCCTACTATGCTGAACGGACGGCTGTGAATCACTCTCGCTGCAGGTAATTGTCCGATTTGTTGTTGTGTGGGTACGGGGTTCAAACGATAGCACCGGAAACAGGCACGTACGATGCTACGAACTAGTCTACGACCGTCGAGAGGCCAAAACTCTTCTCTAATCGCCGTCAGTAATGTACGCCCGCCACCATGCAGAAGTTTCGTGTGGTAGTATTCCGTAACGAGACGCGTGAAAGGATGCGCTTTCGGAAGGAGGGCTGGATGTTTCGCTTGGTAAGGTAATTGAGATAATTTAAGACGTCCGCCCACTCGCAATACTCTCTCTGGGTCGATGAACGGACTCAACCGTCGAAGTGGTGAACGCTTTCCAACTACTTGGTTTTCTTGCAGGGCTTTGATTTCGGAGGCGAAGGCGTCGGTTTGTGCCCAACGAGTCAATGTCATTTTGGCTTCCGCTATCTGCTGAGAGGACAGGCTGATGCTGGCCGGTTGGTGTATGCTCGATTGAGTGCGGGCTTTCGTGAGGCAGTTGGTGATGAACCGCTGGCAGTAGGCGATAACGTGAAGTAGGCGAGTGTAGGAGGACCAGCGAAGGAACCATGGATTTATTGACGGCGTTGTTGTTACTGCTGCAGACACAGTTCGAACTTCTAATTCAGCTTCGGGTATGTGTGGAGGATTGGATGTTGGCCAGTTTTCAGCTTTATGAGCTAACCAAACGGGTCCGTTGCACCAGAGCTTGCTCTCGATGAAGTCCGCTATGGCCATTCCGCGTGACACCAAATCAGCAGGATTTTCGTACCCGGCGACGTGATTCCAGGCACAGCCGTGAGTAAAATGCTGGATCTCTGACACACGATTTGCGACGTAGGTTTTCCAGGTATTTGGAGGGGATCGAATCCATTGCAGCGTGATGGCAGAGTCTGAACAGGAATACGAGGTGGAAACGCTAATATTTATCGCTTTCTTTATACGATCGTAGAGATGCGCACCTACAACAGCAGCACAGAGTTCAAGGCGTGGCAGACTGACTCGTTTAAGAGGCGCTACGCGTGACTTGGATGCAAGTAGACAAATACGGACCTGTCCATGAGCATCTTCACAGCGGGTGTAGATGCATGCACCGTAAGCAGATTCCGAGGCGTCGGAGAAAACGTCTAGCTGCATGGTAGCATTCGGTAAAAGCGCGTAGCGTTCTACACGGTACGAAGAGATTATTGGGAGTTCATTACGGATATTTTCCCATCTTCGTTGAATTTGTTCCGGAACGGGATCATCCCATCCACAGGATAGAAGCCAGAGTTCTTGCATGAGTATTTTTGATTTTACGACGACAGGAGCGATAAGTCCAAGAGGGTCGAAAAGACGTGATATGGCCGACAGGATCGATCGCTTCGTTGCAAAATCGGTGCAGAGGTCGATGTTAGAGTCAAAACGTAGATTGTCGGCTTCTGGTTCCCAGCATATTCCTAAGGCTTTCACGGTTTCATTGGGGCTAAATTCAAGCGACGACTGCGTTCCGATTTGGTCGTCATTAAGACCCTTTAAGACTTCCAGCTCGTTCGATGTCCACTTTCGAAGTTCGAAGCCTCCTTTGGCGAGTAGCTCCATCATCTCCGTTCGTAACCGAATAGCTCCTTCCACTGAGTGTGCTCCTCCGATGAAGTCGTCTACGTAAAAGTTCTTACGCAACGCTGGGCCACCAAGTGTGTATGCGTGGCCTTCGTCATCCGCCAATTGTTGTAAAGTGCGTGTTGCCAGGTAAGATGAAGGTGCCAGCCCATACGTAACGGTAAGTAATTCGTAGATTTGTACTGGATTCTGAGGAGAAAAGCGGAAGAAAATGCGTACTAGAGATCTGTCGTCCGGATGCAGCAAAACCTGGCGATACATTTTTGCGATGTCGCCTACAACAGCCACCTTGTATGTTCGAAAACGAAGCATGATGTCCAGTAACTCATCCTGCACAACCGGGCCAACGGAAAGTAGTTCGTTTAGAGAGTAGCCTGTCGAAGTTTTTGCCGAAGCATCGAAAACGACTCGAACCCTCGTGGTCGTGCTGGAATCTTTAACCACTGGGTGGTGCGGAAGGTAATATGACACGACAGGTGTTTCTTCGTGAGCTCCAACTAATCGCATGTGGCCAAGCTTGAGGTATTCCTGCATAAAAGCGTGGTAATCTTGCTTCAGCTTTTCGTTACGTTGGAGTCGCTTCTCCAATAGTTCGAATCGACGAAGCGCATTAGCTTTTGACGCACCAAGCTTAATATCAAAGTCAGGTTGACGTGGCATTCGAACGATGTAGCGACCATCTTCATTACGTGAAACCGTAGACTGAAAAACTGCCTCACAGTGTCGCTCTTCTACGGAATAGCCATCATTAATAATCAGCTCTTCGGATTTCCAGAAGCGTTCGATGCTTTCTTCGAGGGAAAGCATTGAAATAGTTACTAAATTAGCTGCATACGTGTCAGATGTGACATCCGTGTGAATTTGCGAAGATGAGCCAGCGACTATCCAACCGAAAACGCTGTCTACGAGGACGGGAAGGTTCGCGGCCAACTGAAGACGTGCTGCGTTGGGAAAGAATGAATAGAAGTGCTTCGCACCAAGCACTAAGTCGACCGGCTGCGATTTGTTGAAAGCAGGATCGGCTAATACAAGTTCCTTCGGGATGTTCCATCCTGCTGTGGTAATGCTCTGTGATGGAAGGTCTGCAGTCACCTTGTCCATTACCAAAAATTGGACATCGCACGAAAACTGTTGATTTCTAGCGCGAACTTCCGTGCACACTGAATGTCGAACCGGTTTACACAATTTGCCGGCTCCTTGGACCGTAATATTTACGTTGCTTCGTCGCAAACGTAGAATGCTTGCTAGCCGCTCGGTTATCAAGTTTGGTTGTGACGCGCTATCCAGGAGGGCCCGCGCGGGGTGCTCTTGACCGTAGGCGTCGACGATGTTCACGATAACGGTCAATAGGAACACATTGTCTCTTGGCTGCTGTACTGGTGCACTAGTTTGAACAACCGGAACTATCTCTGTTGCAGTTACCATTGATTGTTCGGACCTTTTTGGTGGTAGCGATGGGCTTTGATGGACCACTGGAGTCGCGGAAGCTGTTGAAAATACCGTAGAATTGTCGCTCGAGGACTTGCGGCCGGTATCCGATGCATCGTAGTGCAGAAGACTATGGTGACGACGATTACAATGTCTGCAATTCATTTCCGAAGGGCAGTTGCGGAATGAGTGATCGATCTTTAGGCAGTTGAGGCACAGACGCTTCGCGTTAACAATCTGCTGACGTTCAGAATGTGGAAGGCGTTGAAATTTGAAACATCTGGCCAACGGATGTGGTAAATTGCAGACAGGACATCTTTTCGCTGTACTAGCAGTAGACGAGCACGACGAAAGACGAATAGTCGGTGGTTGTTTCTTTGAAGACGACGCAGTAGACGGAACGGAATTCGATGATACATGGTGGTTCACGGAAATGGATTCCAACACCCGCATTCTCCGTTGCAGGAATTCGATCAGGGCGCTGTAGTGTGGATCCTTCACTGTAGATGCATGGTCCTCCCACGCCTTGAGTGTATCTTCGTGCAGTCTTGTACAAAGCAGGTGTTCAAGGACGGTGCTCCAAGAATCGGTAGGTTCCCCAAGTTGTCGAAGGATTTTTACGTGCCTCTCGAATTCATCAACCAACCCGTGAAGCGTAGCAGCGGACTCCTTCTTCATCCGCGGAACCTCGAAGAGTGCTTGGAGATGGCGTTTCTTCATGAGGTACTCGTTGGCAAATCGACTTTTGAGTGCTTCCCAAGCTAGAATGTAATTCGCGGAGCTAATCGCTATCGATTCGATGGACTGCGCAGCTTCTCCCTTAACAGCTGCCCTCAAGTAGTGGAACTTTTGTATATCGGGAACATCGGCGTTAGAGTGGATTAATGCGACGAAAGTGTCATGAAAGGCGAGCCATTGCTGGTAATCCCCGTCGAATTCCGGTAGAGAGATAGTTGGAAGCTTGATCCCAGAGAGAGTCGAGTTAACTTGAGCGGAACAGGGATTGCGAGCATTGATTGAGGTGGTAGGCAACTTAGAAAGCAAATCCGCTTTTATTGTAAACAGTCGAGATTCATAATCTGCGCGGACTTCCTCATGTATCACTCTACCCTCTTCAGTCGTTGCAGCGTCCTCTAATTGTGTCTGCACGGCCTCCAAGCCAGCCCAGATGTTGTCGACGTGGCTCAATCTTAGCGGTACTTGCCCTTGGTCCCGCACAGCATCGTAGTTCGTGATGAACGCCTCTACCCGACCCAGTGTAGCGAGCAGTGAGCTTCTTCTAGCGAATACGGCAGCTTGTTCTGTCGATGACGCAGGAATGGTCGGTGAAGTCCGAAAAAGGTCTAATCTGCACAAAAAGTGGACCACGGTAGATCGAACGATATAGAAATAGTTTCTTGGAAAGGTACTCACCTTGTCCAAGGCAAGAAATGCCTTGAATTTATTAAGTTCTGCCAACAGGAACGATTTTGAGCACTTTTTGACCTGTACACAGATCAGGTTGCATGCGAAGATACCTCAGCTGTCTTCGATGATCCGGTAAGGCAATGAAATTGCCAGCAAAGTCCACAACTATGCCGTAAGAGGTCCAGTCGGATGAGCACGTTCACGTAGGATTAAACAATCGTCGGTTAGAGCACAATGGCACAGAACAAAAACGTCTTTTGAAGCCTGTTGGCGTCGGTTGCCTGAAGCGATGGCGCCAACGGTCGAGCAGCAATGGCGCAATTATATAGACTATGCACAGATTTCGCAATGGCGGAAGTCACAAGAATGTTCCAGAACTTTTTCTGACCGAAATCCTGGTCACGGCACCAATTTTATGGTCGTTTTTACCACAAAAAACTACTGGTGAAATCCCTACGTTGTGTTTTATTTTTTAAGTTTCAGCGCACCTATCCCCAGGAAAACGGTTGATCAAGCAGCGTCCGGTAATGCAGGTAAGATGTTTCTCTTTTTAGCTTCCAGTGTACTCCTAGTTCGTTTAACGGTAAGTATCCGCGATAACTTTAATCGTCCACTCTATCCGACAATCAAGATTACTCTGCTCTTGCGTTTTATGTTTTGCCTTAACTTAGCTAATATTGGTCGGTCGAGTATGATCGGGTACAGCGCTGCCAGTACGCCGAAATAAAGTAGCGCAAGTAGGCTGATAGTCCGGGAGCTGCTGAGAAATCGCATGCAATTTAGTTGTGCTTCTGCTATAATCGA
>JASCZW010001024.1:36433-129063 GCA_034211315.2 Aedes japonicus | reverse complement strand
ATCTTATTGTCAAATGTGTGGTATTGTGTATGTGGTGACAATAATGTAAACAATCATTATTATGGTCGACATTTTGAGAAACAATGATGTAGGAAATTGCGCGCAAGATAGTATAGAAGAGGACATCAGAGAAAAGGAATCAACTGTGCAAGAGCGAAAGAGGATTGGTTGTAAGCAGTGTCTGTTTTAACCACTTACTATCATACACAATGTAAAGCATTTCAAATCAGTTTAGATGAATTGTATTTGTATTGAAAATTCATTATGCATCAATGACTACTCGGTTCTTGATACTCATTAGAGTTTGAGTTTCCAGCCCAGCTTTGTGAAACTCGCAAGTGATCATCGGACATCAAAAAGTTTTCATTTTCAATTCAACCTAGATAATTGTTTTGAATAGTGCCAATCGCAGAGTCCTACTGCCCTGTATTATTATAATTACAACTTTCAGGCACCTAAATCAAAAGAAACCAATATTGTTTCCTCATTCGATACTCAAAATCATCCCCATAAAGATGAAATTGAATAACGAGATTGACAACAGCACAGGTGAAAATGAATGCCTTATCGACGAATGAATAAAACCAAATAATGACTGCGAAACTCAGCGGTTGCTCTGTTCAAGAGAATACTGTCATTTCAAAATTCAGATAGTTGGTCTATTCGTTAAGGTTGTCTTCATTTTCAGCCCATTTGAGAGCAGATGAATTGATTTTTACCGGCACTGGTTTTAAGTAATAGATAGATTATGCCACATTAGAGTGGAAGTGGAAGAGTTCAAGAGCCAAGAGGGTATTTAAAGTAATACGGAAATATCAGCTCGGAACACACTCAACGATCAAGATGTAGGAAATGGAAAGGACTAATTCGACTTTAATAGAATTGTCATACTTATTTATAAAGGCTGCATGAAGGTAGAAAAACGAGAAGAAATAAATTGATAATATTGATATAGCAGCTTACTAGAGGGGAATGTTATGGGTACCACAATTGAAAGCAAAAATTATAGGTGGTTAGAACTAGGAGAGGTTAGAAAAATAGGATGAGGATTAATTTCGACCGCATTTAAAATGAACAAACAAACTAAGTTAAGCCTTGTAAACGTTCATGGACCAAATAAAAAAGCATATAAATTTGTTGCCACCATGAGTAAAGAAATTGATAAGAGAAAGAGGAACGTGAAATAGGATCAGATGTGTTAGAAGAGGATGATTATAAATATGTAGGCAGATAGTTAGGATTTGAACAGTGAAAATGGTGAAGAGTTTAAACTTCTCTTAAAACCTGAAAAACTTATCGTGAAAAATAGGAAATAACATAGAGGTAACATGTAAAAGTGGCAATAGAAAAAGTTAATTTTTTTATATATTTTATTTCACTTAGTGCAGGAAATCCCGTTGGAGTGACGCTCCTTTCAAGTCTCGTCTCCGACAGGCACAAAACCATTAATTTTTTCAAATTGTTATTACAATATATGCACTTTCCAGTGAGCTTAACTGCTCCGTTAAGGAAGTGCGGTGACTATAAACTACTTAATTAATAAGATTTATTATCTATATCCAGCCTTGGGACGTAGCAGGGCATGTACAACAACCGTCTGTTTGACCGAAGATGTCGTGAATTCTTACAGTATAGTTGGCCTCGCTACCATAGTGGTCCAACTGCACGAGACCTGAACCATGAAGAACCGGCGGAAGTCTGAGTTGGTGATCAGGATGGTGTTGCCGAAGATTTGAATGCTGAAACCGTTGATTTGCTTGATCAGGGGCGTAGTATCTCTGGCTTCGTCCAGGCATATACTTGTACATTTTCCCTTACACCTCGCTACCAGAGTAGCTTGAGTGTACGAGACGTGAACCATGTATAACCGGAGGAGTGCAGATTTGCCGAGGATCATCTGAAGGCATGGATATGGGATCACGAAGCCCCAGACGGGGCAGAGACCGTGGACAGTATAGTTGGCATCGCTACCATAATGGCCCAACTGCACGAGCGCTGGATCATGTAGAACTGGCGGAAGTCTGAGTTGCTGATGAGGATGGTGTTGCCGAAGATTTGAATTCTTACAGTATAGTTGACCTCGCTACCAGAGTAGCCCGAGTGCATGTTTCCAAGAACGACGGGAAACTAAAGATTGTAGTTAGAAAAGCCAGATGATCTAAGTTCGATGAGGATATATGTTTTGAGTTCTAGGGCAAATAGTTTGACATCCTGGTCCGTACACGTAGCTTTAATTTATCTTTAAATGTTATAACAACGCTCAAATTTCAAATCACGTGGAAAGGAATTGAAACGAGTTTTACTGTAGCTAGCAACGGATTGTTTGCCCCTTTCTGTATTTTAACGACTGATAACGAATTTAGCTGGATTTCTTAGCACATATTTAAGTGTCGTTGAAAGTAGTGTTTGGTTGTGATGATCTCGTGGGTTATACATCAGGTTGTGGATATGACACAAAGACTGGATAAATGCACCTGCAGCGAATCAAATGCATGAGATTATCACCGAAAAATGATGGGGAGCCCACCCGGAATATCTGATAAAGCTATTTCGCACAACCGTTCTGTCGGTTCTTGAGTACGATGTTGCGTATCGCGTTAGACTGCATGGTTGAGTTCACGCAGTCTAACGCGATACTATGAGTACTATGTATGAGTATAAGTACATACTAAGAGCTTAGGGGTACTAACAGGAGTTATGCCTTTATCAGATCGTTTCGTGGATCTGTCGCTTCGGTTCCTCTTGTACTGTTAGGTGCGAAATCCATTGGAAATTGTATACTTTGAAAAGCTAATCGAACGAAATCTTCAAAATAATTCATGACACTAACTAAATATCATTGCTCCGTACACGTCGCTGAATTGGCGGCCATACACCGAAAATTTATTTTCGTAAAGTAGCTTTCATGCGTTTCGTAAACATGGATTTTGTACATAGAAAAAATGTCTCGTATATTGTATGAAATATTCATAATGCTTTTTATCTGGTGAAATACTATCATTACACCTTTTTGTAAAATGCACGAAATGTACTTCGTGATGACCAGCTAAACGCTGTTTCTTTTTTATACCGTACTCATGCATGATGGTGTTTCTGCCGGTATGGGCGGAAATAATTGATCTAACCCAAAATAAAAATTAATGCGCTGTCGTGAGCTATAACTTCATGCTCATTAATCATACATGTTCACACGAGTCAGCGTGGCCTAGTGAGATCAACCACGGATTCAGAATCAGCACTTTCCAAAAATTCAGGTTCAAACTCCATGTCAGAAACATTAAAAAAACGCTGGACAACTCCACGTGGTTGCGCTTTTTTTTTGTTAATTATATTTTGAGTCGATAAAGAAGATCTGTCAGTCCTTCATGCAACCACCAGAGAGACATTTCTTTTTAATTTGTGACCAAATATTCGTAGCTCTTTGTATTTTTTTTCGTACAATGTACGAGTGTTCTTTCTGTCTCAACAAAAGCTTCGTACTTTTGACAGTTGCGCGTGTGTATTAATTACGAATGTATCTTCATAAAAATAACAAATCAGTTTCGTTGCTGAAAACAACGAATGGATTTGTGAATATTACCATCAATTTTGTAATATAAACTAAAATTAACTTTCAGTGTACACTATGCATTAGAGCGAATTGCTTCTCTACTTTTGGTTAGGCTATTCGTTCAATGAAGCCGTTAGTGAAATACGATCTGTTTTGAGTACTCTATTGAGCAATTCTTACAATATTACCTTGGTTTGGGTACCTCTTCATTGCTCGATTCCGGGTAATGACAAAGCGGACTCACTTGCCAAGGTGGGCGCTATGGAAGGCGATGCTTATAACCGTCCTATCGCCTCTAATGATTTTTTTTTTGCATTGCTCGTGAACAGGCCTGATCAGCTGGCAACAAAATGGAAAGCAGGAAATTTAGGCAGATGGTTACATTTCAATCTCCCAAACGTATAAAAAATGTGGTTCAGATGGTTGGATATTGACCGGGATTTTATCAAGGTAATGTGGCGTCTAATGTCAAATCACTATTCATTAGGCTCTCATTTCTATAGGCTCAGACACCAATCAATCCGGCTGTGGTGTGGGTTACCAGGATATCCACCACATTGTCTGGTATTGCCTCGCTTACGAAATTACGAGATCTGATATTCGCGCTTCCCTCCGGGCCCGAGGGAAGCCAGAGAAGGCAGACATTAGAGATGTGCTGGAAAAGCGAGTATTAGACTATATGGGGCTTATCTATAAGTGACCAAAGTCTACGTTCCATACAAAATTTCAAAACAATGTATGTACGAGGAGGGAGGGGGTTGGTCTGAGATTTCCAAAAATGAGTCTACGTGGTTTATGAACAGGCCCTAAGGATGAAAAATAGAAAGTCATAACATAGCACTGTGGGTCGCTCTGCATTCAGGGTTGCAATAGAATATCCTTGGACGAGTGTCAATCACACAACCTCCAAGTCGTAGCCCTGCAGGCACTTTGCTGGGCAGGACAGAATGTATGGAAACGCGAGTCTCAAGCCGCTGTTTTCTTCCGTAACTGTGGCACTACCTACATGCTGGACAAAATGCGATAACACATGATTGGATGGTTTCCGATCAATGCGAGAATGTGTAAGCTGAGGATCATGGATCGTTTCTTCATCTACAGCATCTTCAATATACACTGCCGACACCGGAGGTATATCGGTGACAAAAAAAAACGTTCTACGCGCAGCTATTGCAAGTGTATGATTGCCCGCAGTACGAAAAGCAAATATTAAAAAGGGAGGAACAAAAAAATATTTGGGAAAAATAGAAAATACCGGAAAAAAGGTAACGAGACGGAAAAAAAATACGAAAAAAAAAATGGCAAGGAAGATGTTAATAGAAATAAATTCGAACGAAAAAATAAAGATCAAACAAACAAAATGACAGAAATGAGGTGGAAGAATGCAACATAAGTGGTGTTGTCGGTAGAAGTGTCCACGGATTGATTTTCTTCAAGCAATCTTACAACGGCTGTGTTTTGTAGTAGAGTAGCTTTGGCTGTAAGTTTTATTTGGTATTAGTTTTACAAATATGTTCATAGGTTTTAGTTTACTTATAAAAAAATCGGTTTGCGGCTATAATTCAGGGACAATTCTATTCCGAACAATAGGTTTTGTTCTTTCCTGTAGTATTGTAATGTAGTATGTAAGTTAGGTTAAGGTTTCACAATTACAGGAACAGGAACTTACAATTTCTTGAATGCACAAAATGTATTCGTAAGCAACTAACTTCAATTAAACGTTTAGATTTATAATTTTAGCTACAAAATATAATTTTTAGTTATTTTAAACAAATCAGATAATTAGAATTTTCAATTCCACCTTTTTTTCAATCGTAATTCACTCTACACAGTATAATGACCTTTCTTCTTTTTTTCCTCTATCTTCCTTCTGCTCTTTCGTGTCTGTCACCTTGACAGTCTTGTTGACAGCTTCGTTAACAACTTGCGTCCGCCCCTACTGTACCGTCACATACAGTGTTCCCAGTCTCAACACTCTCTCCCCCGTAACACTGGCCACCAGGTCCAGTTTTACCATTCTCGTCAACTTCTAAGACCGCCAACCTAGCCACCGGCCTACGCACTAGCCCCCTCGCTGTTTGAACTATAGCTTGCCGAATTCTACCGTCGACCCCCTTTATTACTTGGATAATACGACCCCTTGTCCAATCATTCCTTCTGCCATCACCAACCACAAAGACCAATTCACCTTCAGAGATCGGTTTCACCTCGCCGCACCACTTCGGACGTTTAGTCAACGTTGGGAGGTACTCCCGAATCCATCTCCGCCAAAATACGTCGAGTTGCTGCTGAATCTGACCCCAAGAAGATCTTAGAGCGTCCGCTGGATTTGTTGCCTCCACTGCCGGTTGCCGTACACCAGATGAGTTCCCAGCAGAAAATGATTCGGTGTGAGGGATTCGTATTCCTCCGATGTAAGTGGAAGATATGTCAGTGGACGACTGTTCACAATCATTTCAGCTTCTACCATAAACGTTTCCAACGCCTCGTCATCTAGCTTGCGGCAGTTGTTGTATGCCGTGTCCACTGCAGTTTTTATAGAGCGCACCATCCGCTCCCACGCACCGCCCATGTGCGGAGTCCCTGGAGGGTTGAAAATCCACCTGGTGTTTGTGCCCGTGAATGTAACAGCTAATTTCTCGATCTGCTCCCTCAATAATCTCTCTGCGCCTTGAAAATTGGTTCCGTTGTCCGAATAAATTTCGCGCGGAGATCCTCGACGGCAGATGAACCGCCGTATGCACTTCATACATGAGTCGGTGGTGAGATTGTATGCCACTTCAACATGTACTGCGCGTATAGTCAGACATGTGAATAGTGCTATCCATCGTTTCGCGTTACTTCTACCAATTTTCACAGTCAACGGGCCAAAAAATCTATTCCTACATACGTGAATGGTCGTACGAACGATGCCAGTCTCGCAAGTGGTAGTGGTGCCATACGGGGAATCTTGGGTAAAGCTTTGTGAATCCGACACCATTGACACGCTTTCATTGCTTTATTCAACGCCGTCCTTATCCGTGGAATGTGATATCGTTGACGAATTTCATTCACGATCGTTTCTGCATTACCATGCCGATACTTACGATGGTAGCTATCGAGCACGAGGTCTGTAAATTTATGGCACCTAGGCAGAATAATCGGAAATTTCATCTCTTGATCAACGTTCGGGGCTGCTCCTATTCTGCCATCCACACGAAGAATACCTTCTTCATCCAAGATTGGGCACAACTGGTATATTTTGCTGGTTTTCGCTAACGTTATTTGCTCTCCTCTGGGTTTCGACCTATTCTGTATTAGCATCACCATCTCATCTGGAAAACTCTGCCACTGCGTCTCTCGAATAAGAAGGTTTTCCGCTTTCTGCAGTTCTTCTGACGTCAACGGACCAACGGATCGCTGCTCGCTCTGGACCTGCCGCTTCAGGTTACCAATGAATCGGAGGGCGTACCCTACTGCGCGATGGGCTCTGCTCAACTGAGAAAAGCGCTCGAGATTTATCAGCTGCACTGGAATTGTCTCTGCTTTGTGAGCGTAACAGGGACGTAACTCCTCTTCTGTTGGTGATGACGAAGCTCGCTGCTTTGGCCATTCTATTTCAGGTAGCTGGAGAAAAGCAGGGCCTTTGAACCAAACGCTGTCTGCTGCCAAATCGGGGCCTTTTCCCCATTTTGTTGCAATATCTGCCGGATTATGCTTGGATGGAACCCAACGCCAGTTATCTACATCGGTGATTGTTAGCAACTCTCCGATTCTGCACGCCACGAACTGTTTATACCTTCGATGGTCCGCTCTTAGCCAGGAAAGAACCGTTGCTGAATCACTCCATAACACTTTTCTCGTAATGACCAGTGTGTGGCTCTCTTCCACGAACTGCATCAGATATGCTCCCAGCACTGCGGCCTGCAGTTCTAGTCGTGGCACTGACAACGTCTTTAAAGGCGCTACCTTTGTCCTCGCCGTAACCAGCACACACTCCGGGATTCCTTGCGAGTTCAACGTTCTGAAGTAGGCGGCAGCACAGTACGCAGATGTGGAGTTGGAGATCCCTGTAGCGTTTACTGGTAGCTCCCAGGAAGTAGCAGCGAGGTATTTTAAGGGTGCTAACTTCTTTGAACAGGCTCGTTCAATTCTTCCATCTTCCATGCAAGTCATCGTTCACTTTCTCGTCCCACTGAACTCCTACTCTCCACACTTCTTGTAACAAGATTTTTCCATGCACTATGAAATGGCATAGTAGTCCCAGAGGGTCAAAAAGCGACATCAAACACTTTAACATTTGTCTCTTTGTAGGACTGGTGCTGTTTTCAATCAAATCATAGATTTCCTGTTTCATTTGGGTTGAGAAACAGAAGGCATCTTCTTGTGTCAACCATAGAAGTCCAAGAACACGTTCATACTCGTTTGACTTGTTCTGCTGAGAGCTGTTTGTCTTCTTTGATAAGCGGTTCACCAAGTCCACTCAACACTTCACTGCTGTTCGACAACCAATTCCTCAGTTCGAAACCACCATTTTCGTGAATTGAGCGCATTTCTTGAGAAACTTTGATTGCCTCCTCAATGCTGTCGTAGCTCTCTAGGGAATCGTCAACATAGTGGTTCCGAACTATTCCTTCCGAGGCTCTAGGGTACAACTCTTTGAATTCCTCAGCGTTTTTATTTTTGACATATTGGGCTGAGGCTGGGGAGCACGTTGAACCAAATGTCACCACGTCCATGAGATAGATGTCCGAATACTGGAACGATCATTGCGGAATAAGAATCGTTGCGAGTGGCGATCTTGTTTGCGCATGAATATTTGGTGGAACATCTCTTTCAAATCTGCCGAGACGCCGACGTTGAACTGGCGAAAGCGACACAGAACACCTGGAAGCGACGTCAGTTGATCTGGTCCTTTTAACAGCACTGAGTTGAGAGAAATTCCGTTAACTGCCGCTTTAGCGTCCCAAATCATGCGAGTTTTCCCAGGCTTTCGTGGATTTATTACTGCCCTAGAGGTAAATACCATACACGTTTTGGATCAGCAGTTGCTAGCTCTCCTCCGTCGCGCGATGTGTATAGCCTTTGAGTTGGTAGTCTGCTAATTGTTTCTGCAAAGCTTGCTTGAGTTCTGGGGCCCGATCCATTCTCCGCTCCAAGCATTCGAGTCGCCGTACAGCCATGTTGTAGCTATCTGGAAGCTCTATGTTGTCATGCTTCCACAGTAGACCGGTTTCATAGTGGTTACCGACCCTAACCGTCGTTTCTTCCAGGATCCGTTGAGCTCGTTTGTCTTCTTCAGATTGCAGTTGAATCGCTGGTTGCGTCCCGACATCCTCCGTGGTGAAGAAATCCTTAACAAGGTCGTGCAGAGATTGATCTGATGTGCAAACACTAGGAATGGCAGTTGACCGATGTTGCCGTTTTATTTACTCCTTCTCCGCCGTAGATACACCAACCCAATATAGTTTTCGCTGCTACTGGTTGGCGACCGATTCCTTCCTTAACTTTCAGTGGAACCATTAAATTCAGGTTTTTGACGTCAATCATTATTTTTGGAACTGAATGCCTGTAGCTCTTAACGGGGAGCCCTTTAAGGTATGAGTACTGTTTCACCAACTGTTCATATGACAACGTTTGTTTGGGTAGAGACAATTCCTTTACGGTGCACGCTTGTTCTAGCGAATGTTATCTTCCGCCAGTGGCTGAGATGACCAAAGAAATCTGCTAAGATTCTGTCTCCACCATCGTCATGTTTCCAGTCCACATCAAACACAAAGGTTTTGTGTCACCATCAACTCCTATTTGGTCGATCAAACTGGTTCATTAGCGTTAGGATGAGCCGTCATCAAGAAAGGCGAAAGTCTCCACTGTTCCTTTGGGTCCATGAAGAGTCACTGGTAAAATTCTGAACAGCAGCGATTGTTCCACCAAACGAAGCATGTGATTTTCGGCCGTGTTCACCGGCGGACGTGAAATCAAACCAGTATGACTGCGCGAAGAATGTAGAGGCGGATGATGGCGGTATTGACACCCATTTGTTCCACAGCAACTTGCCTTCCTGCAGCTTCGTCTTCCGTGCGAGTTCAGGCAGTTCCACAAAGTCCACTTGACTGAACGGATTTCCAGCGATCATCTACAGAAAGCGCCTTGAACTTACGATACTCCTGCAGTGCAGTGACCGGTGTTTTTACAAGTTGAACACAACTCTCCTTCTTCCAGATTTGCAGACGAGCTAGTTCCGGGACCAGGATCTTGCACACTTTGGTGAGCACATTCCCTCCTGTCTTTGGTCTGTTTTGTCGCTAAAATTTGATCTTCCACTGCTACTGAGGTTACTTGAATATGCTGCTATTTTACTCACCGATCTCACTACACTTGACATAAAGCTTCCGAAAGTTTTAAGATTTTTCCCAATGGTCATAAAGGCTTTGAATAGCTATTCCAAAATCGATGATAGTTTGGAATTTGTCAACTTTCGGTGCTGGAGCTAATCGCACCTTGTCTAGGAGGGCAGAAATAAGTAATTCTGGTGTTTTCTTCAACCAGTCCCGTTCATATTTGAGCAGAAGGTATGCCGGAATAGATTTTTCTGGCCCGTTGGGTGTGAAAATTGGGAGAAGTAAAGCAAAACGATGGATAGCACTATTCATATGTCTGACTATACGCGCAGTACATGTTGAAGTGGCATACAATCTCACCACCGACTCATGCGTGAATACAGCGTTCATCTGCCGTCGAGGATCTCCGGCCGAAATTTATTCGGACAACGGAACCAATTTTCAAGGCACGAGAGCCTTCAATAATCTCTCTGTGCCTTGAAAATTGGTTCCATTGTCCAAGCAGATCGAGAAATTAGCTGTTACGTTCACGGGCACGAACACCAGGTGGATTTTCAACCCTCCAGGAGCTCGGAAATGGGCGGTGCGTGGGAGCGGATGATGCGCTCTATAAAAACTGCAGTGGACACGGCATTCAACAACTGCCACAAGCTAGATGACGAGGCGTTGGAAACGTTTATGGTAGAAGCTGTAATGATTGTGGACAGTCGTCCACTGACGACTTTCAGGCTCTCGTATTGTCGAATGCTATTCTGCTTGTTGAATTCTTTGCGGCATACTTCTTCTCATGCACGTTCATCTGGACTCGACAGGCATCTTTTAGTTGTAAGTTATAGAACGAAATTGTGTCGTGAAAATTTTACAATTCTTTGCAAAATAATAAAGTCCGAAAGATTTCAAGATTTATTTTGGAGTCTAGAAGAATTTCATCAGAGAATGTGAGAAGTTTTCATTATTAGACATTTTTTCGTTTCAGAGAGCGAGTAACGGCGAGTAAGCATAAGCCATATTGGACTAGGACTATAGTTGATGCTTAAGTCTCTACCACTGGAAGAGAAATTGAGCATCACTTAACCTTCTTAGACTAGATGCTCTCAACAACCGTTTTAAATAAATATTGTTTTGTTCTGTATACCAAACAGAGAATTCTGTTTAACTATTCTCACCGACTATTCATTTCCATTTCCTTTGATATCTACTGAAGACTACGTGAGTTTTCCGTGTCTTCTTAAGGTAGATTCCAAATCCTCCTTATCTCCAACGGTTACATGGACGTAGCCATATGAGCGATCGAAAAGTGTATTTGTGGTGATTATTACGTGAAGAAACGTATCAGTAACTGGTTCCATTTCAAGGTGGCATGCAAGTCTTCAACTCATCGTAGCTCCATCCACGAAGTATGCAAACGTCAATGCTAATGCTAATTGAAGACCAACACACATTATGAGATAATCTTGGGATATTCATGCCAAACAAACTAACTTAACTTTATATTTTATCACAAAGTTCAACTCAGTGGACGCAGTGATTCTACGCCCCAACAAAAAAAACTTAACTTATATAGCTCATAAATCTATTGTCACAATTGTAGACTTTATGTTTCCAATGACCTAAAAACAACAAGTTTATCCAATGATGTATGTGCATGTTTCAGTATATTCATTGAATAAGTTTGAATAGTTATCGTAGTTTTGCATAGCCCAAGAGGCTGTGGTTATATCTTAAGTTCTGAACTCAAGTCAGTTTTTCTGAACTTGAAAATCCCATGATAATCTGACTGGTGACCTTACAGAAGATTCACTGAATGTGTTTGTATGCATATCGTCACCTTTCATAGGTTATAAAGCTAATGTTACGAATGTAGATCCTAACATCTTAACTCAAGGACAGTTTTGATGGCCTAAAATATCCCAAGATATCTCATTATATTTGATGTAGAAGGAGATGTTCACTCATCAGCATAAAGGAACCCAGAGTGGACTGTGGGGGGGCTTATAAAAAGTCACTCTTTGCGTGACGTAATCAATGGACGTTCCCTTATCTCATAGTGTATGTTAGTCTTCCATGACATTCAATAAATATGTTTCAATACACAGCGTAAATTTGCATAGCCCAAAAAGCAACTGCAGGTCCGATGTTCTTATCTCAAGGATAGTTTGAGTGACCCTGAAAATGTCATATTGATTTATAATTTTGTTGACCTTTAAGAAAATTATTTGAACATATTTGAATATTTATTGTAATTTTCTATTGCCTAAAAATTACCATTAAGTTCTGAACTGTTTTAAAAGTTATAACTGTTGACCCTCCAAAAGATCCATTGAATATGTTTGAATACATTTAGTCACCTCATATAGCCCAAAAAGCTACTGTTACAACTGTAAATCTTATTTTTGAACTTAAGGACAGCTTGGATGACCTAGAATATCCCAAAACTGTCGCATTATGTCTATTGACCTTCTACACTGTTCAATGAATATTGTTAAAAACATATTGTTCCTCTGCATACTCCAAAAACCTGCTGTTACAACTGTACATCTTATGTTCTGGGCTCAAGGACAGTTTGCATGACCCCGATCATTCCAGTTCAACTCATAATGGTTTATTTTATGTTCGAAGATATTCACTGAATGTGGTTGAATACGTAGCGTTGCTTTGTATAGCCCAAAAGCTTTAATTACTACTGTAGATCTTAAGTTCTGAACTCAAGGACAGATTGGATAACCTAGAACATCACAAAATTATCAAATAATGACTTTTGACCTTCCAAAAGGTTCATTCAATATGTTTGAATACATATGATAATCTTGCATAGCCGTAGAAGCTACTGTTACAACTGTAGATCTGAAGTTCTGAATTCAAGTGCATTTTGTATAACCTATAACATCCCGGAAAGATACAAAAATATTTAACGTTTATCACCAACAATTTTATAATACGTATGCATATGTACCATATTCTAAAACAACGCTTTATTACATCAATAAGGCATTTTTTTTCTTCCTGAATTTCTTCATACACCCAAAAATTGAAATTGTAGCAAAAAATGCAAAATTGCAATTTTGCAGTTTTGCAATCATATCTTGAGAAATCCGCATGATTCTGAAAAGGCAAATTTGCCCATCATGTTCCACAAAGCTTTTATGGTATAAACAAAGCCATGCAAGTGTGTGCAAGTGGTTATCGCTGTGTGCCTAGTGCCTCGACAATCGCAGCAACCGTTGGGTTTTTGTTCAACCGTCAACAACTTCTCAATATGGGTGAGACAATGGCACAGAACGCCGCTATGCCATATGCCGCAGTTGCTATTCCACTGTCAAGTGTTCTATTTTATTTGTACTCGTCATCACCCTCCTATCGCCCTCTCATCAAGTCACCATGCGTTTTATGAAATAAACGAAGCCATGTGAGTGTGTGCGACCGAAATTTGCTTCATTGTTGTAACGTTGAGTGCCTCAAAAACCGAAGAAACTGTAGGACTTTTATTCCGACCTCAACTTGTTGTGGTGACTGGATGGTTACAATGAAGAGCCGTCATGCTGACGGTCGCGGTTCGACTCTCGGTAGCGGATGGAAATCTTTTTTTTGTGCGCCATTGAATTTACTACTACCAATCAACTGTACAACATCACGCACACATTGAATTTTTCTAATCGATTTGATGTGTTGCTTTTTGCCCACGACCAATGTTGCTTTCTTTCTCAAGTTGCGATCCATTACGAGAAATGAAACCAAATCATGCGAAATTGCATTACAATCTTGCTTTTTATTTTGGGTGTAGTCAGGATGTTCTAGGTTAGCAATTTAACGCCCAAATTGACTCATTTTTTTTTAATTTTTCAAGACGATAGAATTGATGTTAAATAAATTTGCTGAAGACAGTGTACACTATTATTCAGTCTGTGATTTTATGCAGCCATTTTTTTTCTGGGGTCATATAGGTATGATCCCTTAGGCCTGAAGGGGTTAATGTACTATTTAAGACAAGGCTTAACATTTACAAACTTTTCAATAGTTTGTGGCTCAAATTCAACATTTTTAACTATTGAAGTTGAGGCGTAGAAATATTTCCGATCGATTGGTGTAAAAATTGTTAATTTTTTTTCAAGAATGATCACTAATGCCGTCGTCATGCATTTTTTTTAATCGACCCCAGTAACAGGGATGTCCTCCTTTAGCACAGCCGGCAAAGGCGCAGCTACAAAGCAACACCATGCTGGAGGTGGCTGGGCTCGATTTCCGGTCTTGTCTAGCAATGTTTCGTCAAGGAAAATTTTTCGACTCCCGGGGCATAGGAATAGGGTATGATTGTACTTTCCACACAATCATACTAATGCAAAAATGGTAGCTGGCAACGAAAGCTCTCAATTAATAACTGTAGAAGTGCATTTAGAAAACTAAGTTGAGAGCAAACAATAAGCTTGAAAAACTAAGAAAGAAGAAGAAGATAGATAACAAAGACATACTCCTACGTCAAAATTTATCACTTGTTTGAGCGTTGCACCACACAACACGTGATTTCATTTACTCTGCCCTATTAATATGCAATTCATATTGCTTGTCATCGGCTTCCATTTCTTAAAACTATAATTCGGCTTCAATAGGCTGGTAAATTTGGATTATAGATATAAGAAGATAAGAACGCTGCTACAACGTGAAATCACTTCAAATCGTCGATTAGGTCTTCTTCCCGAATTATTTCACATGTTTGTACACACAAAGTCACAAATCATGAAGAACCTCAGGGGAATGCATGAAAAATAATCCAAGCATTAATATGCTGAATGTAACATGCATAGTCAATTAGCAAAACATTCTTGCATTCATTTGTAATTCCGATCATGTACAACACCGCATAAATTACCGCCATTTTTTTCCTTCGAATATGCTAAATCAGTATAGATTCACTTAGCCTATCGCACTCCCGCATTCAAACGGATGCATTTTCATTAAAAGATAAGAAAACCACAGCATCCTTTTGCCCGGGAAAAGCTCTCCCATTCACCACAGACTGCACAAATAGCAAAGTAAACGCTAATAAATTGAACCAACTCGAACCGATCTTCCACTCGCCGGATTGCATTCGATTGTGCAGAACGAATGGGTAAAAAAAACTGAAACCTCACTGGCAGAGGCAACTGCAATTTAGTAATCAGGTACAAACCAAACACTCCCCTTCGAGTAAACCGACCCCGATGATGGTAAATTCAATTCAAAAGATAATGTACCTCAACTGAAAAACGGCATTCACCCCAAACACGGCAACCGAATAGAAAAGTCAACATCGTAAAGTAAGCAAAAATTGGGCATCCATGCCGATTCATTGCTCGAGCCACTTAGTGTTCGTGGAGCGTTTTCCCATCCCCCTCTCCACTCCGCAGAATGCAACGATGGCAACATCGATTCAATGACGAATTTCACGCCAATTCGTCGCCGTGGTTGGCAGCACCCTCGCAGAATCCAATGGAACTTTTTTCAAGCGACTATGCATAGTTGTATTTTTTTTAAACATTATCTAGACTACTATTTGAAACGGACTTAAGTTTTTTGATCGATTTTTATTAAATTGACATAACTCAAAAAGGAAAAGATTTACAATAAAAAAAATTTTGTATGGGCGACTTGAGAGAAAAATATATTGTAAAATCGATTCTTACACGCTAAAAATAAATATTTTAAAATTTAAAGTCAATTTGCAAAAATAGACTATCTTAGAATTGGACGATTTTTTTCTATACTATTGTCTAAAAGTTCGCAATACATTTTAAGATGGGCACTTTTATGGAAAAAAAGGTTTTCCAACAACAACTTTTTCATGTCCTATTTTTACCGTGTATAAGGCAAACTCGCCTAGTTATGGTCTTCAACACCTCAATAGAATCCAATAAAATGTAGTAGTTATAAAGAATTGAATGTATTGAACATATTTGCAAAAAACAATAATCATCTCGACTAACATTTCAAAAGGGTCAAAAACATTCAATTTCCCTTTACAGGGTGTCTGCAAATTACTCGTATACACTTTGTCGGCATGCCTAAACAAAACAATCAAGCGGATTAAACTATTTAACATATAAATTAGAAGAAAAATTAGTAATCTCCATTTAATTCCAACTACATTTGCTTATCTTCGACAGATACGCGTATTTCGTCTACAATGAGCAGACTTCTTCAGTGTCTCGTACTAATAACTCGACTGGGTCGTCGAGTTATTAGTACGAGACACTGAAGAAGTCTGCACATTGTAGACGAAATACGCGTATCTGTCGAAGATAAGCAAATGTAGTTGGAATTAAATGGAGATTACTAATTTTTCTTCTAATTTATAGTTACAAGTATTCCACTAAACAGCTCAAACCCTCTAGGATTCTATTTAACATCTTGAACCTTTGTCTTTATATGCAGTAAGTTTGGTACAGTTGTGATTTCTAATTCATTGAAAATGAAGCCGAATGAGGTGCACGCTGGTGTAATTGAACTTTTTCGAAGAGGAAAAACTGCGAACGCATTTTCCCAAGCTTTTTAATGAAAGATGAATGGCCTTCTAACTCACCGGATTTGAATCCGATGGACTATTCGGTATGGTCCATCTTGTAGTCAAGAGCCTGCAGTATACCACATAAATCAAAAGAACATCTAAAATTGTCTTTTTTAAAGGTTTGGAAACAAATATCTGTCAAAGAACTCGCGGCCATCGTGGATAACTTCCCGAAACGTTTGAAGACGTGCATCTCAGCACGAGGGGCCATTTTGAAATGAACAAACAAAACATTTATTTTGCAACCATATTGCTATAACAAATAATACATATTGATTTTTTAATCCAACAATAAAAGATAGTTTTAACACCATTTTGTGGTACGGATAATATTCGGACACCCTGTATATCAGAAAAACAGAACCAAAAATGTTTGAATCCTAGAGGGTTTGAGCTAGTTTCAAAAATGTTTATTTGAGTAGAAGTAATTCATAACTGCTTGTTCGAATATTTTTATTTTTAGGGGCGATTCAAATATGGCGTCGTATATCTTTGGGGGAGGGGGAGGTCAATATTTGTTACAGTACGTGTAAAAGGTATGGGAAAAGTTGTCATAAAGGGAGGCTGATAAATCAAAAAAATAACAATAAAAATAAAAATGTAGACGCCACAGGCATAACAAAACTTTCGTGTATCATTCTTGCATTTGAATTCCCGTTTTGCAGCGCACATTTTTCTCATTCCGATAACTGAACAACGAACAGTCACATTTTCTTTTATTTTGAAGGGTTACCAATAGCTATTAAAATTCGATGCCAGAATATCTAACCAAACAATAGAACAGTAGGTAAACCAAACCTTGTGTGTGTGTGTGTGTGTGTGTGTGTGTGTGTGTGTGTGTGTGTGTGTGTGTGTGTGTGAGAGAGAGAGAGAGAGAGAGATGGGCGTATTTCTTTCGAATTTCAGTTTTTCCACGCATTTCTTTTTCCAACAACCAGCATAACTCTTCATTTTTCAACCGATTTTCACCATTAAGCCCATATATATTTTTTTGTTGAATATTTCAATGAAGCAATATATTTTTTTTGTTGACTTTTTTTTGAATTAATCATATGTTTAGCACAAATATTTTTCCAAATCTCCAAAAAAAACCTGCAAAAAATTACATATACTTATAAATAGCGTCGAAATTTTTACCCCTTGTATATTGCAATGTTCATAAGATCTGTGTTAAATTTAATTTTGCTTCATTGATGACAAAATATTTGAAATTGAAGCACACGCGTTGGAGATATTCTATTTTAAGTTAATGTGTATTTGTTCATTTATTGAAAAATCAACTTTTAACCATATCTCGAAAACTGTTCTACTTCAATTTGTTTTAACGGCATTTTTGAATTTTGCATAAAATTTCACATTAGAAATGATGATCAGCTTACCGAGTTCATAAATGCTGTAAACTAGTGTTACTGATACGTGCACAACATTTAATTCTGATACTTATACTACTTTTTATCCATTATGATAAGCTCCTTTCACAACTTATCATGTAACTATGATCAGTGTTATTATGACGCCTTGCTTAAATAGTAAATTAGGTGGGTAATGTTGGGGGGAAGGGTTATGTCACACCAATTCTCGATGCCTCGGGTGTTGTAAGCTTCATGCTGAAACTTAGTTTTATTTATTTTACAAACTTCGCTTAGTGTAATTTAGATCATAATTACTTACAATTTTATTGGACGTTATCGTCGAAAATGCGAGAAATCCTATTAAGGAACCACGTTTTTCTGGTTGCTTGAACCGTTGATAGTAAGGTAGTTCTTAGATTCAAATAGCAGAGCACTTACAAAAGTTTTAAGAATCAATTCACTAGATTTAGGCACAATTCAATGATTTAAAATTATAATAAGTTATAACTGTAACATAGATTAAGATACAATTTAGTAACTACTTTTAGGCACGTTCAATAACCTGGCAAAGCGTAAACTGACAATTTTCCACGCCTCACTCTCATACATTCAGCGTTTGACGTTTTCTCCGCTCTCCCGTTACACATGACATTCGGTCCAGCAACGACCTGCTGAAAAGCGTCTCACTCCACGTCGACGGCGTCACTTCAACTGGGAAGTGTTGCTGGCACATACCCCCGCCCGTAATCCTAGGTGTTGTTCCGGATATCCTGGAAGTACAATAGGCTTACGTTCCTCTCCGACGTCCAACACTGCCAGCTTTACTGCAGGCCGCCATAGGATGCCACTCCGTATTTGTACTAGTGCTCGACGAACTCTTCACGAAGGTTTTCTCGATCCGTCCTTTGATCCATTGACTTCACCCAGTACCGTTCAGAACCAGCACCTGGTCACGCACCTCCAGATCCTTGACCTCGCCGAACCACTTACTTCGACGAGTTATGACCGGAAGATACTCCTTATTCCATCTCCTGCAGAATTCGTCGACGATATATTGAGCCATCTTGCAGCTGCTACGGAATGTAGCGTGAACTTCAACGCTAACTGCTAGTTCAATTTTGATGCCGGTTGAACTGCCCAGGACGAAGTGTTTGGGTGTCAGTGATTCCTGGTCCGCAGACTCCAACGGAATGTACATGAGCGGCCTGGAATTCACCATCGCTTCTGCCTCGAAGATGATGGTATCTAGGGTCTCGTCGTTAGGTTTCCGTGGATATTCCAGTGCACTGCCAATTACCGATTTCATGGACCTTACGAGGCGTTTCCACACCTCGCCCATGTGTGGCGCTGAAGGTGGCATCAATACTTCCATGTGCACGGCGCAAACGGTAAGGCGGGTAAATAAGGCGATCCAACGCTTTACCTGACTACGACCTACCTTAACTAATACTGGTCCAAAATAGTCGACGCCAACGTACGTAAAGGGGCGTATGAACGACTGTAGTCTTGCCTCCGTAAGTGGTGCAACAACAGGCGCTTTCGAAAGGGCCTTAGATATCCGACACCATGTACAATCTCTTGCCAGCCTTTGAACAAGCGATGTCAGCTTCGCGTCTTCAAAGCGATGCCGCATTTCATTTACCGCGGTTTTCTGGTTGGCGTGGTGAAAGCGACGATGATACCAATCTGTGATCAGGACCGTCACTGAATGATGTTTGGGTAGAATAGCTGAGAATTTTGCGTAGAATGGAAGGAATTTCACTGCTCCAATGCCGCCTCGCATTTGCTGGATGCCTTGTTTGTCCATAAAAGGCTACACACTACCAAAATGTCATGTAAATTTCTGTCTTCTGAGACCGACACATGCAAGCGTCCTTTCGCACATAAGAATAAGTTGAAAGAGATGAGAAAATAAATCCAATCAAACCCATTTTTCATAGAATTGCGTATGTGTCTGTTTCAGGAGACATAATTTTACACGAAATCTTTGTTAACGTTCCCGGACTTTTTACAAACATGAGTTACGTCTCGTGTATAATTCATAATTTCTAAGTGTGTAGGTCTTGTAGATGTTTTGAAATTGGATGAGTATCTCCTTCCGTAGAATTTGCCCCGACGAAGGCTGCCAATGAAGACGTTGACGTATGCGGTTGTGCGCTGCAGTTTCAACCATCTGCTGAATCTAAAGTAATCTATCAGAGGCTCGGATCTCCAGTGCGTCTGGAGACGTCGAACTTCTTCATGACTCTTCGGCATCGGGTAGGAACTTGGGTCATGTGAACCAAGGACAGCAGAACTACAGATTTGGACCAGTTTTCCACTTCGTGGCATCGTCGGACACGTTTTTCTTAGATCTTACCCATCTTCAATCTTACGGATCACTCAAGGTCAGGATTTCTCCAACTCTTATGGACACGAACTTGTGGAATCTTCGGTGAACAGATCGGATTCATACTAGTACCGACGTAGAGTCACTTCAGAAGTTTTTCTTCGCTGCAATACAGGTAGCGTATGGTATTCCAGGACAGCCGGTAGGTATCGCACTCCTAGGACTGCAGCTTTTAGTTCAAGCCTTGTTGTTGACAGAGTCTTCAGAGGAGCCACTTTACTTTTGGCTCCTACCAGTGCCATCTGGAAGCCGCTTTTATGTACCAGTTGGAAGTATCCACGAAAGTATGGACTTGCAGATCATCGAGGTTTGTCGGAAACGGTGAGAAGTAATATCGGGGTATCCTCAATTGTATTTCATTCAAATATATGCCTAAGATCACTCAAGTAATAAAATATACACTAGCACAGGTAACACAACGGTTATTTTAGGTAGGAAATAATAAAAAATATCAGAGTTAATAATTAAATGGCGTTTGAAGTTTTTGGTGATAAACAGGATCAATCTCCTGATTTAATTGTATTATCACTAAAATATTTATAGCAATTAATAATTTAAAAATAAGCCAATTCTAAATGGTGGCCTTGCCAAACATTCAAAGACCCTAAAAAAATCCAAATTGTCATTATAATTAACTTAAATTGGCTTCTGTGAGGTGGTTAGGACCAAATCATGAGACGAGTTCACACGATACACGGTAAAAATAGGACATGAAAAAGTTGTTTGAAATACATTTTTTTCCTTTACAGTGCCCATCTCGCAATGCATGATGAACTTGTTAACAATTATATTGCCTTTATATAATCTAATCTAATCTCACACTAGCGCAGCCAATTCTTGAAGGCATCCTGGAAAATGATGGTTTCTTGAATACATCGTTTTTCTTGTCATCGGGCAGGCCAACTGCGTAGTATGTGCTGCAAAGAGGATTCCAAGAAATAAAGCGATTCCAGAAAGATCTAAAATCGCTCTACTACTTTGAATCAAGGGAAGGAAGAAAGCGTGGACCTCCCGTACCAAACGCTTCCATGTAGAGTTGAACAGTGTGATAATTTGTACTTTATCGTTGGGAGCATAGATGCTAGGAAGATTAGTTTATGCTCCTTTTGCCCGTGGATGAACTTTTGGCATTTGAACCAAAAGCGTGGCAATAATTGCCAAGGTTATAGCGCCTTATCTCGCTCAATGGGGGATAAGTGGACCAAAACTTACGATGATGGATAAATGCGAAGCTGAAAATAGCATGAAAATATTGTGAAGGGATGTTAAAATATAAAATGAGAATAACATGTGTACTGTCTGCATATCTTTCGATTGTAGTCCTGCTGCAATTGTAGATGGACTTGCATTATCATTGCCATGAAGGAAAAAAAAATAAAATTTTCATACAATACTCGGGAATTCCATGGATGATCCTAAATTATATACCGTATGAGGAATACTTACATTTTTCATGGTAGGATAAGATTTCAGCATGCTACCTTACCGGGGTCGCACTGCCTACATTGCCTTGGTGCAAGTGCCACCTAATGTATAGTTGACGCGAAACAGCGTTTCTCACTCTGCCGCTAGATGCCAGGATAGACGCAGTTTGAGCAGCACCTCCTTGGTGGACAGACGCTCGCCACGCACCTCCTCAATCTAGCTGAAGTACGCAACCCTTAGCTGGCGGACTTTGTCATCTCTTGACCCGTGGAAGCATGAGGTAGGAACTTGTGAGGACCAGAGCTATGTTGCGAGGACGCACGCTCCATCACAGTTGTCGACTCACCATTTTGCAGCCTAAATAGCATATTTTTTTCAAATTGATTTTTTTTTTTTTTTTTTAGCGTGTAGGAATCGGTTTTACAATTTTTATAATAACGTTTCTTAAGAGGCAATTTCAGACAATTTTTTAAAAGTCACCCATACATCACTTTTGTGTAAGTCTTGTCCTTTTTGAGTTATGTTGATTTTAAAAAATCGATCAAAAAATGTAAGCCCTTTTCAAATGGTAGTCTACGTGAATTTAAAAAAAAAAACAAAGTAGTCGCTAGAAAAGACATAGTCTACTCGCCCACAAAGTTTCATTGAGAGGGTGCTGCCAACCACTGGATGAGTTGGCGTGAAATTCGTCCAATGGAAGATTTACTTTGCCGAATCCACGCCGGGTTTGCAATCGGTTCTGCCCTCTGATCGTCGAACGAAGAAATCAAGGAGTCGGGAAGCCATTGATTGGATCTTCATTTTATGATTTATCTTTTCGTCGTGAATGGAATCTCTCAATTAAGCTTAATTACATTGGTTTCGTTCGGGGGCCTCCTATCGCTTAGGCGGTGAAGAGGCACCTGTGAGGCTAGGAGTGGGTGGGTTCGATTCTCGGTCCCGAGTTCCGGTCTGGATTTTTCTGGACGTACAGTATGACTTCACTGATAATTTTAGTTATGTATCTGGCAAATTGTGAGTGGCATATTTGCTCAGCAATCACAAAGTCAAGTAAGAAGAAGAATAGTCGATTGCAATGAAGGCATCCGGTTGGTTTCTTCGTCTTCCCATCCCAATGTCCATCCTTCATGGTGCAGAGGGCTCTGGAATTATAAGACCAACTTTTTTCCCAAGTGGAATGGTTTCCGAATTTTGTGAGCGAAGGGGTTGGACCGCTCTCAATTCATCCATAGTTTTCATGCTTTATGATGAAGTCAGTCGTGACATCCACATTGAATGTCGTGATGAGCTGTGGAACGTGGGTTTTTATTACAGTTGCTTGACACTGGCCATAAAATTATTGAGCTTAAGTGTCGATCATGACCGAAGGATACTAGAGCAGTCAAACTCGTTGCACTGGGAGCAAACGTTAAGACGCTAGCAAGCAGAACGTAAAAAGTTTTGAAAAGGAAAGAGTAGCTTATACCGCGGTGAATACTTTCGTCCAAAACTATTTACAATCGAGGGCAGCACATAACATGATCTGGATAAATAAGCCGTAAGCTCCACTAGCTATGCCAAACTAATACAATGATTGGTTTCACATCAATATAAAATATATAGATAATAAATCCTAATAACCTCACTCCCGGCTATCCCTGGTGATTATGGTCACCGAACCAATTGTTTTGCCCCATTCTATCCACATAATTTACGAACGGATCTAGCTCTGGTTTAACTACTTTGTGGTCATCACTGCACCCGTTCGGGAATCCTAACATCGGCCGGCCAACATCGAATGTGTGGGATTTTAATTTACTGCCATTAGCGGGATACTAATGAAACATGACCCCCATCAATGAGCTTCCAACTAGGATCGGAACCCCACCAGCAAAGCTCCCCTAATGACTAGTTCGACATGAATAAATCAGCGTGTAGCTTAGGAGTCCTCCGATTCCGCTGAGCTAAAAGAAATCTAATTATTTTTATCATTCAAAACCAGCTCACTCCCGTCCCGTCCTATGCCGTCCTATCACCACTCGCGATGGAAGCCCATTCAATCGAGATTTCCCTACAATGTGCATCCATTTCTCATGAATGAAAGCAAAATAAAAACTAGCAGAGCCACACTAAAACTGGGAAAATACTTCCGAAAATTGACAGTTATTTTTATTCGCTCCTCTTTATTTCCAATTGAATGGGCAGATTCGGTTAGCTTCATCCGGCTTTTAACGAGCTGTCAACAACGTCTCTGCACAGGACTTTATTGCGATGAACTGAAAAATAGAGAAAACCGACCGGATATCGACGTCTGCCAGATAATGTGTGCCTGTATGTGTATGACGGTTTCTGCGAGAGATAAAAAACTGAGAAGGAGGTAAATAAAAACATCCAAAGATGCCACAAGTTGTCTGCAAGATGCAGTTTTCCCACCCCCATCGATGGGATCTTCGGATTCATTCCGGGAAATATATTTAATCTCCACCCAGATATCGATGCTTTCTAGTGGCTTTTGTTGGGGCTGCTTCTCGTACCGATCTCGAATCGAACGAACGAACAAACACTCGATCCGAGCCGCACATGAGGATGCGAAGACTTATGGATGTTTTTATTTTGCCTCCATCATAGCGAGAAGTTCCCGAGCTTCCAACGCCACGGAAGGAAGAGCCGGAAAAGCATGTGGATTTGTTTCCTTCCTGGCCTTCGTGTTGGCTGAAAGAAAGAAATATCCCTTTCTTGCAGCTATTTTCTAAACTTTCCAATTTCTCCATAACCTGCTATGATCGGAAAAGTGAACTGAAGTGGAACTGGTGGCGTTTCTAGGCACTGTGGATCCACTCAATGCGTTGGTTGGACAAAAGAAAACGGAATACCGTAAACCGCCATGATTCTGCGCAGTAAAGGAAAATGAAAATTCAACTGAGTTCTAAAAATGGTTAAGAGCATCTTTAACGGGGGTTCAAACCGTGGTTGAGATTTATTTTTAAAGATCAAACGCAAGAACATCGCTGGGCGGATGGTAGATGGGAGGTTTGCCTTAAATTTCTGTAATATCTTGGCTCCTAAGCAGGAAGAAATCCGCTGTTTCGGTTTGTTCCGCACCGTAAAAGTGCTGTTCGTCCGGTGCATACGGTAGTGCTCAGCTTGAGTGGTAAAATTCTTTGTGCCCGGCAGTGGACTAAGAGTTATTTTCAGTTTTTCGATTCAGAACAGCGATGGGAATTTGTTTTTGTTTTTTTTTCTCGTTTTGATGAGGTATGGCGTAGAGAGAGAGAACAGGAATGATCTTATCGCGGTTATAAACAGTGTCAAATTAGTGAAGTGCGAGTAGAATGAATTAGGCTTAGTGACGTTTAACACACGCACACTACAGCGCCATTCAGATCAAAGGAGGAAAACAAACAATCATTCCTCTGCATGTGCCAGAAAGAGAAAGGAATGGAAGAACGGTGATGCCAATAGTTTGATTACGTGCGGCTGATTGAGATACATAATAATGACAACTTGGGAGCGGGGAGTTTGCGTTTTGTCCTGTTCTGCTGACCTGAGTGCTGAAGTAAACGCCTTGGACCGTTAAGGCCCAAACGTAATGTGGACGGAAACGGAACGGAAACGGCAAGTTTGACAGTTGCCGTAAATGACGTCGATATGTTTAATTAGAATCTACTTGAATCTAAACAGTTCTCTATCCGATAAGCAGGTTTAGTCAGATTGGGCTATTCCGCTGCCGTCGCCGTTCCGCTTCCGCTATCACTGCGTTTGAGCCTTTAATGTTTGTGTTTGGTTATTATTTTTTCTGGTATGCGCAATCGAAATTTTTCTCTTCTAATGGGCTGGTATTTATATTTTGCAAATCAATTTTCCACAGAAGGTGCGTTTAGTGAAGCCATTTTGTAAAATTGCTTTTTTTACAGAGATGTTAATTGAGTATCAGTAACATTTCATATTTTGATGGGTCTGTTTGAGAAAACTGGCCAAATTGCAAGTTTTGCTGAATAGACTAAGAATAATAAAAAATATTGATGTTTTCAACATGAAATGATACGGTTTATATTTTTGAACAGAATAAAATCTAATTGTTGTTTTTTGAAACATTGAATTGAAACTAGGTTAAATTACCTAGTAAAAATAAGCGAAATACTAGGAAATATAGTGGCTATCCACAATTATGAAAGGGAATTCAGATAAATTTACTATCAGTTATAAACTTTTCAAATTGGATTATTTTATTGGTCACCAAAGCATGTCTTCAAAAACCAAAACGAGGGGTCAATGGCCTATACTTTAGGGGTCACTGCTTATATAGCCGGTCTACTTTTCTAATAATTTGAAGTTTATCGTTTTTCACAATAATTATTAGTTTTCAATATGCTAATAATGGGTTTTGAAATTAATAATTATTTCTGTTAATATGGTTTACTGTAAAAATGTTGAAGACTTAGTTCATTTATTTATTAAATCCATTTATTATAGCAGTGTTTTGAAGACAACATTTTTTTATTATATACGTTTTATAAACATTTTCAGCCTGATAATGCTGGAACAAATTTCCAACTGAACAAGTTTTCATTAACTGTTATTTTCATACGGGCGGACGTTTTGCTTAGAACTTAATCAATTTAATGTTTAAAGTTTAATATAATATAAGGAGTGTATCGAATATAAGCAATCCACATACATTTGCGTTGTACGCATGTATTTGTGATGGTTTTTTATGCTCTGAACACTGCATGCTGTGCGTTTGACTGTCAGCTTTCTTTTGTTTACTTGTTTGTGCGGTTCAAATTCTACGTTTTCAAAATGTCGCGTATTGAAAAGGAAGTGAAAATTAAGGTTCTGTACACATGGCTAAGTGAGAAGGGTGTTACTATGCGAAAATTGGCGAAGCGGTTTGGAATTCATCATGCGAGTGTCAAAACCATCATTAATAAGTTTGGGGAACACTATTCTTTGGATGAGCTACCAGGAAGAGGCAGAAAACCCGGTTCTTCCAACCCGAAACTGGAGCAGAAAGTGGTATCTCTAATCATGAAGAAAGAATCAATGTCAATACGTGATTTGGCCAAAAAAGCAGGAACGAGTGTCGGAATGATCCAGCGTATCAAGAGGCGAAACCACCTGAAGACCTACAAAGGGGCAGAAAATCTCGAAACAAAGTGCAGAACAGAAGAAGCGAGCAGCAACAAGGGCCCGGAAATTGTATTCGCGTCTATTGCAGCGTCCGGATGCATGCGTTTTGATGGACGATGAGACCTATGTAAAGGAGGACTCAAAAACCCTTCCAGGTCCACAATACTTTACTGCCGTCATTGGGGAGGATGTGAGCGATGCGGACAGGTCGATTCAAGTGGAGAAATTCGGTCGAAAGGTACTGGTATGGCAAGCAATATGTTCCTGTGGTTTGAAGTCAACCATTTTTTACACTACCGGAACTATAAATGTGGAAATCTATCGATCTGAGTGTCTCCAGAAGAGATTGTTGCCTTTACATAAGCAGCATAGGACACCTCCACTGTTTTGGCCGGATTTAGCGTCGGCTCACTATGCCAAAACCACTCTCAATTGGCTTGCGGAAAAGGGTATAGATTTCGTTGAGAAAAATATCAATCCACCAAATTGCCCTCAGCTTCGACCCATCGAACGTTACTGGGCAATCGTGAAGAGGGTCTTCAAGAAGACTGGTAAGGCAGCTGGGAACATGCAGGAGTTCAAAAAATTTGGGCTCAAGCGTCCAAAAAATGCGATGCAACACTTGTCCGGAACTTGATGAAGAGCATTCGATCCAAAGTTCGAAAATTCGTGAAGGAATAACTTAAATTTCATCCGGTCTTCATTATGTTCAAGTTTAACCTCGTACAATAAAGGATCAATTTTTTGTATGAATAAAATATCGGTTTTCAACATAATTTGAAAGAAAGTTTGTGGATAGCTTATTTTCGATACACTCCTTAGAGAAATCCATCAAATTTCTTCTACAAATCTTCTCTTTCCTGTTTGTTTTTTTTCTGAGTAATTTCTGATTTCTCTTCCTTTGGCGTTCCTCTTCTTCCAGCAGCTTTTGTTTCTCAATTATGTTTTCAAATTACTTATAGGCCTTAATCGTGGCAACGGAAGGCGCATGATTTTTGATCAACGATTCAAAACCCCTCAAATGAAGGCTTATCTTCAAGATCATCTAAATGTCGTTTCAAGGATGATGATGTAGCAATGGTTTCTATTCCTCACTTTGCCTTTTTCCCACACAATGATAGTGTCCTTGATTGGGCCCGTCCAGTCTCCTGTGTTAACATTTGCTTGTATGGGAGCTATGTATGCTTCCAATTGCTTCACAAATCCGGCCGGCCCTGGATATGAAGATTAGCTAGCGATAGTTCTTTGTAAAGAACAGTGGATTTCTCATTATGTTCTACTATTAATAATAATGCGTAGTGTGGACTGCGTCCACTTCAAAAACGTACAACCCGGATCGTCGAAAAACATTCACCAAGATCGATACCAAATTAACCATCTTGTCAATTGCCTTATGAAGCAGAGGTACACTTTCATTTGTTAGAAGCATTTCATCACCGAGATCGATTGTCCATTCAATTAATAACTGATTCCAAAGGTTTTAATGGGCGGAAAAATGTAACGACGAGTGGTTAAGTAATCTGTGTGCTGTTTAGTGATAGACTTACGAATATTAAATTTGCTTTCTGGCATAGTTACGTGGCAAGATGGTACACGTGGCTTGTGTGGCCATCTACAAATAAAATAACACGTAAAGCAATCTTCTCCTGTATCAGCCATGGATAGAACACGTAACATAGGTACAAATGAAACGTGTCTCTACCTCAAATACCCGGAATTCTCTGCTTATATGGGAATAGCATTAGAGTTGGTGCTAACGTTACGGAAGTGTTCGCGGCAAATGAAGCAGTATTTGACTCTTTATCGGAATTGCCAACACGAACATGTAGGTTCCACTTCTTTAGTCGGAGTTGTGCGGACAGCGGTTTCCTCCATTTTGAATATTCGCGATGGTTCCTTCAAAACATCTCCGTGCCCTTCAATTTCAGTAAACCAACGCTTAATCTGGCATTCAGATACAGCAGCTCTGGAAGTGCACTTGGAACGCGTTGAGCTATGCTGGACGTTGCAAAAAATGTTTCATACATTTCTCTCCAGGAATGCCATCAACTGTTGGCTATTGACAGGAAATCTCATTTTAGCCATGTCCAAAACCCAAGTAACAATGCGGTTCTAATCAGCGTTGGTAAAAATAGTAGGCGCTAAAGTAAACACACGGAATTAGGCCAAAGCTGAAAAATATGATGCGTAATTCCCTCTGTATGCATGTAACTTTTAAAATATTCCCAAAAATAGGATAAACATACCTGTCGAGATTCATTGAGCGCACAATTTCAAAGAAAACAGGATATTTTCGATAAAAAAAAGAATTCCCTTGTTTATGCAGGGAATTCTTAGCCTAATCGCACGCCCGCAGCAAAAAAATGGCGTCTATTATTTATTTTTGTTGACATGACTCAAGATGTTTATTGATGTTTATTTCCGCACAGCATTCATCTTTAAACAGTAAACTATTGGACACATCAGCTTTTCAGGGTTAAAAATGCGTTTTATCTACATAAATTATCCATTTGGTTGGTTATTTCTCGAGTTATGGCTAAAAGTGTGTTTCATTTGTATGGGAACCCCCTCTTGCTGAATGTGGAGGGGTCTTAAACCACAATAGAAATATTTCTTGCTTTCAAAAACCTCCACCAGCCAAATTTGGTTCTATTTGCTTGTTTAGTTCTCGAGTTGTGTAGAAATATGTGTTTCATTTGTATGGGTGCCCCAGGGTTCCGTCAGTGTACGACAGGTAGGAAATCGAACAGGTGTTTTGAAAATTTGAGCGAAAGGGCATGTGTCCAGTGGTACTCGAACCATGGACGTCATCGTTTGCCTAACATCCCACAGCGGGGTAGGTCGTGGCACGGACAAGTCCACCACATCAACCGGCAAAAGATGACGTATGGATAGCGCTCATGTACCACTGATGGCTTGTGATAGTTATTCTAGGGCCATATTGTGTGCACTCTGTTTTTGATGCGCACGTGGGAGAGGAACTCTCTCCAGGAGTTGGTTTTTATTGTTCTGCTTTGTTCGATTCTCTAATCTTCTGATTTATTTAGCAGTCAATAATATCTAAGAAAAAAGTACTAGTGTTGCGGGAAATTTTGTTTGATAACAAAATATCCAAAACAAATTGAATTTTTTACAGCTGTATCATGCTTCCATTCATTTAATTTTTGGTGAATATTGGCACGTTAAGAGCCGAATAATAATGCGCCTCGGATATTATGAGAGTTTCGAACATCAAACACAAAATTAGAACAAATAAATCCGATAAATGAATCATGAGTTTCCTGAAAAATAACGGAATTCAATAAGGTTATGTAAAAGAATGCCGAAATTGGTCTGCAATCTACAGTTCATAAGCATCACATTTAAAATTTAGTGCATTTATTGTTCCACATTTAAATTATTTCTTAACCTTCAATTGATCACAGTTTTGCTAAAGAGTCAATTTATTTTTGCAATGACAATTGTCGTTTAATAGCATTTACTGGAGGCAAAATGGTTTAAAAATGCTTTTTCAACTGACCATATAAAGATAATATAAAGGTGTCTTAAAACGGCATTTCAAAACAATATTATATACAAGTTCATAAAGTTGATATCAAAACATTTGATAGAAATAAAAGGAATTAAAAAAAAGGTTTAAAGATCGTTGTTAACTAACTGTGAAAAATTATGGAACCTATTGGTACCTCTTGGTGCCATAATAAAACCAAATTGATTTCTAGTGGCTTCATTAAATTTTAAACTCAATAAAGCTGGATAGGTTTGGCAATATCACATGGGTAACCTTCACTGATTTTAAACATCGGTGCTTCAAATGTCTCCAGTTAGGGATTTATTAACAGATTATTGACGTAGAAGGAAATGTTCGCTCATCACCATGAGGCACCAAGAGTGGACAGTAATGTTTGCTAGAATGAAAGATATGAAGAGAAAGTGTTAAAAGTTCCGTCAGTGTACGGTAGGTTGGAAATAGAATAGAAGTATTGAAAATTGAGCGAAAGAGCATGGGTAAATTGAGCGCGTACCAACACGTTACTTACCGTTCACGGAAAGAGAGAACGCTGCAAACGGTTGATTTAGCCAAGTTCATCGACTTTACGATTTTGAACCTGACCACTTCGGATTGTCGAAATGAGTGCCTAAAAATAGTTTTCCGATCGCGGTTTCCGGCAGGTATAATTTCTTTTAAACAAAATTAATCATAACGAACTTTTCATCATTGGAAAAGACAACATTACAAAACAAACTGCTCTCAGAGCATTTTAGAGGAGCGCTGCAGAAAATTAACAGTGCGTTCATACTCAAGCCTTATAATCTCAAATATCGGTTTTTGTATTAATTTTGAGCAAATTTTATAACATTTCAAAAATTCGAAATATTCTGAAACTTTTACATCAAAATTGGGCGTACAAATATGTAGTAGGTGACGGAAAATAATATAAAGTGTAAATATCCATAGTAAAAATTCTTTTCGGACAGCGTTTCACCGTGCAGTGTCCTCTTATGTGCGGGTTAAGAGTCCGTTCTTTGTCGAGCAAGACGAACGGAACTGGAAACCATCTAAGAAGGGAGCGAAGCACAGAGCAGTTTTTCAGAGTGAATTTAGGAAATCGTTTTTCATTTGTAGTGCAGTGACAGTTTGGTATCCGGATTTTTCTGAGAACCAAACAACAGTCGTTAAAGAAGCAGAATGAGGGGCCTATTTATACTTCATTGAATTTATGTGCAACGCAAAAAAAGAGATGAACTAGAGAACCGGCTAATTTTATAATTCCTTTAGTTTCATTAGAAGCTGACGGTTTCCGAATACAACCCACTATAATTTGGTTAACAAATCATCAATAATGTATGGAGATATGCTTTATCGAACATTTCCATTAAACCGCTTTCGAGGAAAATACATCAACAGACTGGCTAGAAATTCAGTAAACATTCTCCAAATTCAACAATTACGGTTGAGTGGTATCGAATTTTAGAAGAAGAAACTTAGTTAAAATAGACAGAGCATTGTAAAAAATGATCAAAGTTGGTAGAAAATGTGCAAGATTTATGAAAAATACTGGATACTATTAAACTTTCAGCCGTTCTGAGTTTTTGTTACTTTTTCGACAATAAATTCAAAGAAATAAAAAGATAGTACCACAGTAATTCGCGTTGCTATGCAGTTGTTATTAGTTGATAGCCACCAAATAAACTTTCCATTCCCTTGCTAACAATTAATATGAGATTTGTTTGATCAAGATATGATTACTGCCTATAGTACCGTGCATATAATTGTCCCATGTTTTATCCGTAAACATACAGGAATCCTTACATAAAGGGCGATACGGTCAAAATTTGGTCAATATCAACTTGACGTATTTCTTTCAATTTTGCATTTAAAAAACCTGAACACCCCTCATTTTGAAGGTGTGTGTGTGTAGAATGTTGCTCCTATTTTGATTTTGGAATTCACTCTTCAGTTGTCAAAATGCCGTCCAAGCAAGAAGAGCAGCGTATCAAAATTTTGCTCGCGCATCGCGTAAATCCGAGCTACTCGCACGCAAAGTTGGCAAAATCGCTAAAAGTTGCCAAATCAACCGTTACAAATGTAATTAAAGTGTTTGGGGAACGTTTGTCGACAGCCAGGAAGTCTGGATCGGGGGAAAATCGAAAACCGGAAGCCGCTGAGACGACAAAGAGAGTTGCCGGTAGTTTCAAGCGAAACCCTAACCTATCTCTCCGAGATGCCGCAAATAAGCTGGGTGTATCGTCTACAACCGTGCATCGAGCCAAAAACGAGCCGGACTATCGACTTACAAGAAGGTAGTGACTCCAAATCACGATGATAAACCAAAATACGACGGCCAAAGCGCGATCCCGGAGGCTGTACACGACGATGCTGACGAGTTTGACTGCGTGGTAATGGACGACGAAACCTACGTCAAAGCCGACTACAAGCAGCTTCCGGGACAGGAGTTTTATACGGCAAAAGGAAGGGAAAGGTAGCAGATATTTTCAAGCACACGAAACTGTCAAAGTTCGCAAAGAAATATCTGGTATGGCAAGCCATCTGTACCTGTGGCTTGAAAAGCAGCATTTTCATAGCTTCCGGGACTGTCAACCAAGAAATTTACGTGAAAGAGTGTTTGAATAAACGTCTGCTGCCTTTCCTGAAGAAACACGGTTGTTCCGTACTGTTTTGTCCGGCTTGTTTTGGCATCTTGCCATTACGGTAAAAAGGCCATGGAGTGGTACGCCGCCAACAACGTGCAGGTGGTTCCCAAGGACAAGAACCCTCCCAACACGCCAGAGCTCCGCCCAATTGAGAAATACTGGGCTATTGTCAAGCGGAACCTAATAGAAGACCAAAAAACTGCTAAGGACGAGCAGCAGTTCAAGGCAAACTGGCTTTCTGCGGCGAAGAAGGTGGACAAGGTGGCTGTACAAAAATCTGATGGCAGGGTCAAGCGTAAGGCGCCGGCAATTCGGATTTGGAAAAGCGGAAGCCTAACTGAATATTTTTCCTGAATTTTATACTAATTGAACTTGAAAAAGAAATTTAATTTGATTTTTTAAATAAACGATTTCACCGATTTACACGCGTTTTCCCTTGACCAAATTTTGACCGTATCACCCTTTACACAGGAAAATAATGAATATAAAGGTCCTATACACAAGCTGTGATGAAGGAAGATGAAGAGTAGGCGGTGTTTGACAAAGCGAATTTGACGTGCATTTCTTTTTACGCTGTGTTTTCCGATGTTACAAAACAATTATCATCGGAGTAATTCAAGTTTTACCCTTAACTGGCCATGTCGGTAATGGAACTGGTCCATGGCGGAACTGGTTTACGACGAGAAGTTTGGCGAACATCGGTGTTTGTAGTTTACTGGGTATCCGGAGTGCCCGGAGAGATTTTCCTGGGTCTTGGAGTGATGCCGGTTGAGCAAAGAATGGCTACGGTGGAGGAAATTTTGATCAAACACTCGCCGGAGCAGGTGGATATCCTGAAGAAAATGAAAAGGTTGCTACGATGTTGATAGGTTGGAGGAGTTAAGTTCGAGATACGACGCTATTTTGTTCACCTGCAATGCCATATGCGACAAGCATGGCGGGTTTGTTTTTTTCTGTATTATCGAGATTTTCAGCCTCCTCACGTCGTAGTCACTTAAACACCTCTTTGAGTGTTTTCCGTAACTTGTTCGGTGAGATTTGAACTCGTGACTTTCAAGACTTAAAAATCGATCAACTGTCATTTGCTCAGTTGTCAAATGCTGTTTTGTCTGATGTATTAGTATGATTTATTTTCCAACGAGTAATCCATAGTCCATTTAAAGTAAACAGTCATAGTACAATCCTACTTCAAAGACGGACTTCACGTGTCTAACCAACTGCCAAAATTTTAAATGAACCGCTAGATATTTTGACATTTTAATCAAGTCAATCGGTGGTAATACCTGAAGTGCAATTGTAGTACGATTGTACTAGAAAAGAGAAATACGATTTAAGCAGGATAGCGGACATCGCTACTTGAATCGTACTATAATTGTACTAGGCTCGTTGTCGTTGGCGGTCAATAATGCATTGAAGCCACTGGTGTTCCCATCAGGCACCAGGAACAAAAGCACCATTGGGACCAGTTGTTCTGGTGCTTTGGAAGAAAAAGTTCTTGGCAATCTGCAAGAAGGCGTCCATAAAGATCCATCCTGGTAAACTTCGTCCAGCCTCAGGGCATTTCCCATCCGGCATTGCCTCCGCCAAACCACTAGCGGGCGAACCACAGGCCCGGCAGATTGCCCGTCGGTTCCGTACAACAACTTCGCAGGAAGCTACGAATCTATCTTGCCAAGTACCGAGTGTTGCATTCCTGCCGCGTGTGTTGTATTATGAGCTTTAGGATATTTTATGTCCATATCTTGTTTTGCCAGAGCTTCACTTTGTGCTCTGCACGGCGTATTCCAGGTGCTAAAGCCTATGGTGCACATACCGCTATTGATTGGCTAGCATTTGTCGGATTTGCTTCAACGTTACAAAACGAGCCTATGTACTTGGATCAAGCGCTTTGAAAACGATCAAACATTTTTAAAGTCAAACCAGGGCCTGACGTGGTTGATGCTATCGACTCCAGGCTGACACTTCGGCGGATCGCCGGGACCGAGCCGAGCTGCTGAGATAGGTCAACCGACTTCGTCTGTACTGCCACAGATCTTTGGACCGGCATATCGCTCAGCTCAAATAAACTGCCGATTAACGCCGACGCTGAATAACATTCATAGCGGAAGAGCTGGTGAACTGCTGATACTTACTATCAAAACCTCTTAGAACATGAAGGCTCAGGTTTCATCCTGAACTTATAACTCAAGCAATTGAGCGATCAGTTCTACGATCATCACGTTGGTATTCAACAGCTACTTACCCTCTTGCTGGAAGTTCGCTAAAATCGTTTCTATCCAAAGACTCTGGGAAACATCCTTCTTTTTCCAGAGGCTATCGACCCATCAGCCTTCTTTCAGGTTCATCAAACTTTTCCGAAAAAGCAATCTACCGCCAGCAAACTTGCATCTGCGAAGCAAACAACATCTTGCTTGAAGGAAGTGACTCACGCGATCATGCACGATCCATAATGCATCGATGGATTGAGTAATGTACATCGTCCGAGTTTCAGGAACACCCTCGAGTCGCTTCGAATCTCGGAAAGTATGCCAAGGTGATGGATTGTCCGTTTTTTGTTCAACATTGCGTTGGAGATTGTGATTCGAAAAGCTGGGATAGACACGAGTGGCCCGATCTTCAGGAACTCTGTTCAACAATTTGGCTTCGCCGACGACGTTGGCGACCATCGTTTATCACGCACTTGGGGACATGGCTGGCACGTGCATCGGACTTTAGGGCATTAGACTGGTAGGTTGAGTTTGTAATATGCGTGAAGCAGCCGAGGAAGGCTCCCGAGAAGACAATACTAGCCTCCTACCAAGTTCGAGACGGTGATGAAATCGAGGTAGTAAACGAATTCATGTAACTCTAGAGCTTCTTCTTCGTGACCGCCGATCCGACGGGCACAAAAAAAAAAGAGACACACAACAGAAATGAAGCCATTGACCGAGAAAGAATGAAAGAACATCCCATTTTCTACGTTCACAATCCACACAAGATTTGTTCTGGGTGATGTTTCCTAAAAATCTGTTTGAACGACACAACGGAGGAATGGGCCAATACAACTGTCTACCTAGGAGTGACTCTAGACAGCCAGATGAACTTCAGGGAAAAGGTTGACAAAGCTATTACAAAGTTCTGTTGAATCTACTGTACCAACTAGCCTTACAGAATGTCTAGTATAGGCGCCAAAGCACATCACCTGAAACGTCCACGTGTTCAGAACAAGCTCCTGAGGATGATCCTTAATACACCATAGAGAACAAGAACATCTGGGGTCCACACGTATTGGAGCAACCAAAGAGGATATTTTTTTAAGGCTACAAAATTGAACCATGTTATACAAGCAAGTTGCAGAAGTCTATACAAAAGAACATTGAGTTTTTCTGATCGAAATGAGATAGTTAGTACAGTTCCCGATTTGTTCGATTCAATCGAACAAGAGCTATTAGCTTTAAAAATTTTGAAATCATATCGTCTATAGATCATTGCAAGATGACCTTATCAATTCAGTTTTGAAAGTTCAAGAAGTTATAATAATTCCGGTAAAGTCGGTTTAAGTTTTTATGCTCTAAATTTATTATGATTGAAGTAAAATAGCCGGAAAACAGACACCAGTGATTATATTAACATCATTTCCTGAATCTAATTTTACAGAATCCAGAAAAAAAACAAATGAAAAATTTCATTTGAGCGGTTCGAATTCCAACACCTTGTTAACAAGCTCCCTGAACTGCCGAAAAAGTGAGGTTAATACATTCCGTGCAATGATCTATAGTGACTATGAAGGTCAAACACGTTTCTTAAACGAGCAAATCCCAAATGAATAACAAGTAGCAAACCGATGCAAGCCACGCAGCTTGTGTTTTGAATAAAATAACGAAATAAAAATTAATTCCCTTTCCCGATTTGCCAAGCTTCCCACAACACAAACTACAAATGGCACAATAAAGCCCAATCCACTTCAAAAACTGAAGCACTCTTCTACTCAATCAGATCCAGCCGGCTTTTGGAAAGCTCCGTTTGCACGAGCCGCACTTCACACCGTGTGCGCTTCGGAACGAACAAACAAACAAAAAAAAAATCCTCTATTGATTCAAGTAATTAGATTTTCGCACCTGCAAAATACAACTCCGAACCGGTGCCAAAATAGACTGGCGGTCGATTGAATTGAAACCGCAAAATTCTGGCCGGTACTTCATTCCTCGGAAAACTCCGCTGATTGGGTTAGATTGAGTGGCTGCTCTATGATGACCTCGTTTTTCGTCTTCTCTCTATCGCCGCGGCGGCGCTGCTATGTTATCTGTGTGTAAGTGTGTACGTGTGTGTGTGTGTGTGAGTCTGAGTGTTTGCGGAAGCCATCAAAACGAGAGCTTTTATTGAATCAAACGACATTTCCGCGTGTGCAACATTTAAAGCAGCGTCCCACTCACTGCTGATGAAAATCCAATAACGTAGCAATTTTTCCACCATTTTCACGATTCATGTGAAGGCGGATTCGATTGGCAATATCATCGTCGCTATCGGCTATATCGGCGGCAATCGGTGGTGTCGAACTATTTTTGGGGTTGGATTCCAACAGCTTCAATAATCATTCCCATCATTGTAACCGGCAGAGGCAGAGGTTTCATGTATCCTAAGATTCGTTCATCATGACGATGTCTACGAAGTATCGTCGTCACCGGCAGCTCTAGAACACTACAACCGACCGAAGCATTCGGGAAAAAAGTCACGTATCCTTGTTCCCTACCATGGACACACATAATCATACGCCAAATTGATTCTCACTATAATCGGCGAATGGAAGATAGCAGCCATCCACCATGAAGCTGTTCATTCTCACGCTGCTGCTGCTGCTGCTTCTGGTGCTGCTGGGAGCATGGAGGTTGGCTGGTGTCACTACGAGACTGGCTAGCTTACTATCAGTTATATGCTCGGAATAGACAATAACCACCGGAGATGAGTGTCGTGTTCCCAAATGTTGCTGTTGATGATGCTTCTTGCTAGTTGGGTGCGTTCCTTTGACATGGTTGTTGGAAAGGAATCGGTGAGATGTTGTTTCTCGTCTGAAAGGAGAAAGATATTCATGGGGAATGATGATTGCCAGATTGCAGAATTCGGCGGGATTACTGAGTCAATTATTTTCAGTAAGCAAGAACGGTATGTTGGATTTGTGGATGGGGTAGAAACTTCATTAGTTTTTTTTTTTTGGCAGTTGATGTTATTTAATCGAATGTAAGTATCTGCTTTCACTCAAAAGTATACAAAGCTATGATTGTTTTTTCGTCATTTAAATTCATTTGTGTTCAAAGCATTACTCTTAAAATAAGCATTTTGCATAGAAGTTTATCACAAAAATTATGATTTGTTTTACTATACCACCATGTTCAACTGGTGCTGTTATGAATGGTCTCAGAAAATCAGCGATGAAGTTGTCCATATTCAACTTATAATTAGTTATAAGTTAACTTACCTTTTCACGTTGTGCACGGGTGGGTCCTATTCGACCCATCACATAATGCACACGCTAAGCTCAGTTTACCCATAATCGCAAAAACGTGCACATACTCATTTATGGGTAAAGTTAACTTTACCCATATTCGAGTGAATTTGTATGGTAAAAAATTCTCAAGTATGGGTTGGTTGGTTGGATTATGGATGTATGATGTATGATATGTACTAAAGGGCGATACGGTCAAAATTTGGTCAATATCAACTTGACGTATTTCTTTCAATTTTGCATTTAAAAAACCTGAACACCCCTCATTTTGAAGGTGTGTGTGTGTAGAATGTTGCTCCTGTTTTGATTTTGGAATTCACTCTTCAGTTGTCAAAATGCCGTCCAAGCAAGAAGAGCAGCGTATCAAAATTTTGCTCGCGCATCGCGAAAATCGAAGCTACTCGCACGCAAAGTTGGCAAAATCGCTAAAAGTTGCCAAATCAACCGTTACAAAAAGTGTTTGGGAACGTTTGTCGACAGCCAGGAAGTCTGGATCGGGGAAATCGAAAACCGGAAGCCGCTGAGACGACAAAGAGAGTTGCCGGTAGTTTCAAGCGAAACCCTAACCTATCTCTCCGAGATGCCGCAAATAAGCTGGGTGTATCGTCTACAACCGTGCATCGAGCCAAAAACGAGCCAGACTATCGACTTACAAGAAGGTAGTGACTCCAAATCGCGATGATAAACAAAATACGACGGCCAACGCGCGATCCCGGAGGCTGTGCACGACGATGCTGACGAAGTTTGACTGCGTGGTAATGGACGACGAAACCTACGTCAAAGCCGACTACAAGCAGCTTCCGGGACAGGAGTTTTATACGGCAAAAGGAAGGGGAAAGGTAGCAGATATTTTCAAGCACACGAAACTGTCAAAGTTCGCAAAGAAATATCTGGTTTGGCAAGCCATCTGTACCTGTGGCTTGAAAAGCAGCATTTTCATTGCTTCCGGGACTGTCAACCAAGAAATTTACGTGAAAGAGTGTTTGAATAAACGTCTGCTGCCTTTCCTGAAGAAACACGGTTGTTCCGTACTGTTTTGGCCGGATTTTGGCATCTTGCCATTACGGTAAAAAGGCCATGGAGTGGTACGCCGCCAACAACGTGCAGGTGGTTCCCAAGGACAAGAACCCTCCCAACACGCCAGAGCTCCGCCCAATTGAGAAATACTGGGCTATTGTCAAGCGGAACCTAAAGACTACCAAAAAAAACTGCTAAGGACGAGCAGCAGTTCAAGGCAAACTGGCTTTATGCGGCGAAGAAGGTGGACAAGGTGGCTGTACAAAATCTGATGGCAGGGGTCAAGCGTAAGGCCCGGCCATTCGGATTTGGAAAAGCGGAAGCCTAACTGAATATTTTTCCTGAATTTTATACTAATTGAACTTGAAAAAGAAATTTAATTTGATTTTTTAAATAAACGATTTCACCGATTTACACGCGTTTTCCCTTGACCAAATTTTGACCGTATCACCCTTTACCACCCATTGTAGCACGGAAACTAAGTCCGACAGCAATGGACTCTCCTCGCTGCACAGTGATTCCATCCCATACAAAAGGCGGAAAAAAGTCTAAAAATGAATTCTACATTGTTTAACTATGTGTATCCAAGTTATTTTAAGTCGCTGATTTCAAATATGCTATTTAAATTGTCGTAATAGGCCACACTACCGTGATATGGCCACTTTATTGTACCCTGGAATGTCCGGAACATCCGAAAAAATGATAAATTAATTTGTCTCGAGCTAAAGCAATGTGATTTTTTTTTTTCAGAACCATTTGTACATAAAATGTAAGTTAAACGACGTGGAGAACAATCTAGTTCCGGAACATTTGTAAAACTTGATAATTCAGCAATTTAATACAAAAAAAAAAGGAGTGGGTCTTAGAATTTCACAACATTTGGTAAGTTAGTTCATTTTCAAAAAGTATATGACTTTATTTATTTTTTGTCTTTACGGTGACCCATTTTTAGATAGGGTGGTCCAAAACCAAATTTAAAAAAAAAATAGTTTTTAGGAAAGGTATCGATTTTCAATTTTTTTCTGCATAAATAAAATTTTTTCTGCATAAATAAAATAAAACTCTAAAATGCCTCCTTTGTTTTTCTCTTGTTTTCCATCGTTCAATTTCTGCTCATCATGCTCGCTGACATTCGTTCTGGCATCTCCATACTTCAAACATTCTGTCAACTCGTTCGCTTTTACGAGTCCATGTGGTAACTAGCGACGCACGGGTCAGTTCACGCTCGTAACGCCTTCGTTAACAGAAGAAGTTATATCGCGTTATTTATACACAAGTAATCGAATGATTTTTTAAACTCAAAAGAGGATTAATTAGATAAATGTTTACACTCTTACCCCCCGACTGTACATTTTCCGATAGGAAATCGTCTAATCCTGTTAGGCTGCATTGTGGGGAAGGATTGATTTATTCCAAATTACATATCGAAGAACGGAGTGGAATTTCATGGTTTCAGCAAAAAACAAAAAGCGTGACACTGAACTTTGAAGGGTCATGTACGATTTATGCTCTAGGGGGGATGGGGTTTGAAGTTTAGTAACAACAAGCGAAAGCAATAAGCTTGAAACGCTAAGGAAGAAAGGAAGAAGTGAATTCGTTACATGTGAATTATATGTACGTTTGTTTGAAAATACAAACCTCAATTGATCCACCTATCGTGAGATCTGGCCCTTTTTACACTTTCCTGGAAGTACTAGGAATACAAACCCGGATGTGGCCATTATGGTCCTGGAATCTTAATGTCATCACCATTGTACTTATTTTTGAGTTCTCATGTTGTTTGACGTGTCGCATGATGAGTTTTGACCCAAATTCGAATCTGGCCACATTCCCGGGAGTATCAACCCGGATGTGACCAATGTGGTTCTGGACTCGTAATATCATTGCTATTGAACTTACTTCTGAATTCTCATTTAATTTGAGGTGTACCATAATGGGTTTTAATCTAAGTCCGAAATTGACCCCTTCCCCTGGGGTATCTCCGGAACCAGTAAACCAATTCCAATAAATTCCCAAAACGACGTATGAGATCACAATACCTTTCATATATTGTTTCATTCAAATCGGTTCAGTAGTTGCTTGAGAAACTGAGTTAGAAATTTCGTTACATACATACACTACACACACAGACGTGTGTTCAGTTCATTGAGCTGGGTTCGTTGTATGTAACACTAGGCCCACTAGGCCTTGTCTCAAATGGCGATTTCCCAAGATATATACCTATATTTATATACAAATGTACATATATTTATATATACTTCTTTGTAAGAAGGGTAAAAAATGGTATATGGGATCTATTGCGAGATTCATGTTTTTACAAATTTTACGTGTTTCTCAGACATTCACAGACACTTGCCTCCCGGAACCATAATTGCGCATGTTTGCGCAAGATAAAACCAAGATTTTCGAAAGGCTGGCAAAAAAATCTTCAAAATAAGCCTATTGTGGTGTATGTGCGTTTGTGTGCTCACATTTGAATATTAAGTTGAAGTTTTTTTCCGATTCTCCATACATTTTATATGGGAGCAAAAAATCACGACCACGTAGGTCCCATACTTTGAAAAATTGTAGAGAGCACAGTTCTCATCCAATCTTCATAAAATTTTGGAAAAAGAAACTTCAAATAGTGTACAAAATCATAAAAATATTTTTATTGTTAAATGAGAAAGTCGATTTTTCGACTTTTTTCCGCCTTGGAATCACTGTGCGCTGTTAGACTTGATCAAGCTTTATTAACCACTGATTATCCTAATCATGCCATTGTATGAAGGGCCAAAAAGGGGTTTGGGTGGATCGATAGGCAACATTACTAATACGGTTCCACAGGGATATAAAGAATCTCCTTCCAACAACAAGATTGAACAATTGGTCAAAATAGCAAGCTATATAACATGAAGATGCCCCAATGGGCGGGGAGAAGAGCCCGCCCTCTATTCACAAACTGTTAGCAATGGGGAGTTGGCATTCCCACTCTCCCCATCCAGAGTGCTTCAATCGGGTGCCCTGATGGTCCCTCCCATTCCCATGAATTATTTATATAATATTGTATATATTTATATAAATGAAAAATACTACAACAATTCATATCTATTATATATGATCTTCATTCGTCGATTGATCCTGAAATGCAAGAAATGTTGTGAATTGTTAATGTGTAGAGTTCTGTGGGTCCACGCTTATGCCGTTTCCGTTCATTTTCAGCGATAGCAGCAATTAATCAAAAACGTCATTTCAGGTATCCTGAAAAAGTTTGTTAAATCTATTGAAATTTTACAGAACTAACATTTATACATTTTAATTCACTGTTGCCATGGTCACTATTTGCAGCTTGATATTGATTTTATAAAAGCAATTCACTTTTATTTTTGCTGACCCAATAGTTATTGCTCCAGTGTTAGGATTTGCTCCTGAAACAGGGAAGATTAAATTGAAAGGGAAATAAAGACAAGTGGACAAAAAACAATAAGTTATATTTAAATAATCTATGAAGCAAATTCAATAATACAATATCATTAAATATAATGATATCGTGAGTTATGACACAGTAATGACAAAAATTGAACTGTAAAATCAGGCACTAGTCAAGTGGCACACAGCGCTGCATGAATCAGATCAGCTCAAATTTAGTAAAATGCCAATTCGCAAACCGGAAATGAAAAATACTTTCAGTAGTAAGTGCAAAAGCCTACCACAGATTCCGTTGCAGCTTTTTGTATTCAAGGCACTAGATATTTCTGAATCATAAGAGAAGATAAAATAATAATTGGACATTTTTATACTTATTAATTTTCCGTCGGCCTATTTCTTCACATGGTGACCAATCACCGTCGCCAGGGAGACGACTCCACCACCTGGACCCTACCTAACGACTCATGACTATGAACCGGGACCAACGGCTTTTACTTCCCTGCCGAAGGAAGGCATGACCAAGATTTTTCGCCTCAGAAAAACCACCGACGTCGACTGGGATTGAACCCAGACCCACTGGGGTACCACCAGTAGCAGTCACGCTTACCACTACACCACCGACGCCGGCATAATTGGACATATAAGATAGGGTATATGTCCCTTGACTCAGCCTAATATGCAACAATCGATTACATTTTTCATTGTAACTCAGAAAGTATTTGAGCTGGAAACAAAATTTAACTAGCTATACACTTCCTAAGATATGTTTAATAAGTCATCTAGTAGTATGTATCACGAAAAGCTACACAACTCGTTTTATAAAGTCAGAAACTTTCGAGAGATATGGATGTAATGTCGGTCTATGGGTACCAAATTGGGTCTAATCATGGATGCAAGTTCATCCCATAAGATGGATTTGTTATTAAATATTGTCTAGGTATGATTTTGATCGCTGATTTTCTGATTCAAGGCGTTGCCAGTTGTATTCGTTCTACACAACAAACAATTTCGCACATCAAACTATACTTACTGCTAAAAAACACTTAAGTAATTTGTACATATGATTTAGCGGTCATTCGACAATCAAAACATTATAATTCGCTCAACACAGATTTTGTTCCTTAAGTTTGTGTTAAAATAAGCCACATGGAAAAAATTCAACCGAAACTCAGAAATTTGTATCGTAAATGTTACCTATAACAACATTTTTATTACGCTTTTCATACAACAGGCCATAGTTGGGAACATAGAAAAAAAAATGTGTCCCTAACATCCACCGTTTGCTTGTTAAATCATTGTTATTTTACAAATGTGACCTGTTAGTTTATAACTTGTGAATATACTCTGTACATCTTGGCTGCATTATTCGGTTTATAGGTTCGATTTCGGTGAATTTAAATCATTCGAAGATCATATAGATAATCTGTTCAGCTTAACCAGTAAAGTCATGGTGTCTAAAAAATCAAGGAAACCGAAAACTACGCGGAAGTGAACAACTATAAATTGATTAATTAAGTCTCAATTGCTTTGAAATAAATCGATCATGCTGATAGCAACATGATTTTGTTGATTATCGAAGAAATAATGACATATTTGGTACATAGGCCGAATCAAGGAGCTAGGCTAACATTACATCCCGTTACCCTATAATAATTTAAATTACATGTAACCTAACAGATACAAATTATAAAATTATAACTATAAATTAGAAGAAAAATTTGTAATCTCCATTTAATTCCAACTACCTTTGCTTATCTTCGACGCGTATTTCGTCTACGATGTGCAGACTTCTTCAGTGTCTCGTACTAAATAATAAACTCTGTAACTAATTTATAGTTACAAGTATTCCACTAAACAGCTCAAACCCTCTAGGATTTATAAAATTATTTTATTGTTAATATATAAATCACGAAAACACAAGTAATGATGATGATAAAGATGAATGGTAATGGTGATGAATAAACAATGTCATATAAGATAATATATATAGTGAAGGGATATTATAATATGAACTGAAAATCACATGTGTGCCGACTGCTGTTTTGTTGCAATTGTAGATAAACTTGCGCATCCATTATGAACCAGAAAACTTAAACAATGTATGACAGCCATGAGAAAAAAATGAATTTTAAATTTTTTTTTTATAATGATGATCTGGAAGACCTGAAAGATATGAGAATGGAAAATAATGATACCATTTACAGGTCGCACCCCCTCACTTCGCTATTGTCAAAATGAAAACATTGCCAAGGCTACGCCAACCAGCGTTTCAGCTGGCAGTCTTTTGTGATCATATGACTCGAGGAGGCGTGAGGTAGGAACTTGTGAGGACCAGAGGTCTGTCGCACCCTCATTCGAAGTTGTCAACTCACCATTGGAAGCCCCACTATGGGTATTCTTCACCCATATTTGAGTAAACTGATCTTAGCGTGCATTTCAAAATTTCAAAATTTAGCTTGCTTAGTTATGTTACTACACCTTAGCGGCAGTTTTCGGTTAATATGACGCCTAGCAATCCCCAGCTTCCAATGGGTTCACACCGGAGAGCAGTTTATTCAACACCTTCGCAACTGCCTGCGTGTTCCCAACTGGTACAGTTGTCATCCATCCCTTGAGTCAGATAACTACGAAGCTCTTATCCTGCCTGCACATCGTCTGGCACCCTTTGTTATTGCATGTATAACGTTTGCATTAAAATAATTGACTTTTTTTGGATGGTGATAAAAAAAAACCTAAGACAAAAAATTGCCTTTGATAAATTTCCCATGGAATGTAATCATTTAAGATTACTTGCAAAAAAATCTATGCTCTTGCGAGTGGTCTTTCGGCAGTTAACCGGAACATTCGCCATGGCGGACGAAAACATACGTGTAGGCATGTTTTTAAGTTCTTTCTTCGTTTTATTTATCAATTCCTCCTCAGTATTCGTGACAAAATTGTTCGAGTAGGTCTTACGCTTCAGGTTGGCCCAGATATTCTCGATGGGACGCAGCTGGAGGACGTTGGGCGGGTTCGCTGACTTGGGTACAACATCGATATTCAGCCGCTCTATCTCCTCCAATGATCGCAACGAGTAGTGAGCGGACGCCAGATCTGGCCACAGCACCGCGTCTTTGCCCTTATGGTATTTCTTGATGAACGACACTACTTCCGGCAGGCATTTCGTACCATAAGTTTACCCCTTCACGGCCAGTCCAGAGCGAAAGGAGAACGGCTTTGACATCCCCTTCTTGCTGATTGTCAGCCACAGCAGCACCTTCTTGGAAAACTTGGTGTGTGAAATGTACTTTACCTCGGACTTCACTTTCTTCGTAGGGGAAATAAAATACGAAGTGCCCTGCCAGTCGTTGCCATTCAGGGTGAGATATGTTTCGTCGTCCACTACCACCGCCACGTCGCGATTCGCCGGGAAAATCGAGATGACAATCTTATTCAGCCGCTGCCGCTGCGTCATTGCCTGAAGCTCCGAAACAAGGGGACGCGACTTCCGCTTTGTAAGTTCATGTTCGCCATGTACTTTTTCACTGTTTGGCCGGTTGAACCGACCTCCCGGCCAAGCGCACGCAGCAATGTAGCCACTTATCCCTCAATCTTCCAGCGGAGTGCCGTGCTTTGAACGCGCACACTTCTGAACGGAGTTGCATCGCTGTTTTTGACATCACGGTAAGAGTTCGACTGAGCTGTCAAATTTTGTCTGCTGACTCAAGGGTTACTATGATTGATGCTGCATGGGTAGTTTCGTCAGTGCGGGTGAACCCATGAAAAATCGCCAATTTTTGTTTATTTTTTTTAATGCAAACGTTACCCAGTGTGGAACTTTAAATGTGGTTGCTTGTGACGAAGGAAAAGCTGCTGAAAGTGGTGTTCTATCCGAAACCGGCGACCGTGGATGCGACCTGGACCGATGAGAATGCGCAAGCGGTTATTGGTCTGGTTTTGGAGAACACGCATCGAGAAGAAGACGGCAAAGAAGATATCGGATAAGCTGAAGGATTGCCACGAGCGCGCATCTCTCTCCAGCATTTATTTATTTATTTATTTATTTATTATATATATTCCATCTGACCTAAGGTGGTCTTGATGAATTTGTTTATGACGGGGACGCCGTTTTAATTTGGCGTAAAAACCCCGTATCTTTTGCAAAACAATACAATAAAAAACAATACAATACAATACAAAACATTGCTTAGCTGCACATTCGTAAACATAATTAAAATAAACAGGATTACAAACGTAGAGTATAGTCAAAGTATATAATAAGAAACATCCATAGTTAGGAGCAGTCCTCGTCGTCAATCAATTATCCTCATCAAATATCCTTCTCGTAGTATGCCATTCTGTCAGTCTGCGCTTGAATGTTGCCAAAGTACAGTTAAAGTCGAATAAAAAATACACAACGTTGAAACTAGCTGACATGAAGCGGATAGAGTCATGAAGTCCATATGATGAACTACGGGGTTCAAGCAGCAAGAAGTCCCGCTGGCGAAGCATTCGTTCAGGAGCGTAGAGGTTGAGCTGACTTAATAGCTCCGTTGAGTCAATTCCACCTGTTAGTGTATTGGCAACGAAAACAGCTTGCGCAATATTTCGCATTTGGTCCAATGTCTGTAGTCCCAGCAATCTGCATCTATCTTCGTATCATGGAAGGTTCAACGGGTCACGCCACGGTAGGCGACGCAGGGCATATCTCACGAATCTTCGTTGAATTGCTTCGATCCTAGCTGTCCATGTTGCCTGATATGGGCACCAAACAACAGAGTTGGATTCCAAAATCGACCGCACCAGAGCACAGTACAAAGACCGAAGGCAGAGAGGGTCTTTAAATTCACTAGATATTTTAAAAATGAAACCCAGCTGTCGATTCGCTTTGCTGATAATATCGTCGTAATGCAATCGATACGTTAGTGCCGAATCCAGAGTGACACCAAGATCACGAACTTGATGAACGCGTTCGAGAGGCTGGCCGTTCATTCCATAATTGTGCGTGATCGGATTGAGCTTGCGATGAAACGAAATGATGTTGCATTTGTGGATGCTTAATGTCAGCATGTTTCGGGTGCACCAACCAGCGAACCGATCTAACAACAGTTGCAGTGCACAGCAGTCCTGGATGGTTTTGATGACCATGAAGATTTTGACGTCATCAGCGTAAAATACACGGCAACCAGATGGTACTACGGTAGAAAGCTCGTTAATGAAGAGTGAGAATAACAGAGGCCAAGATTGCTCCCTTGTGGTACGCCGGATGAATTTGAGAATGCTTCCGAAGATTCAGATCCTATTTTAACGGTGAGCCTACGTTTTTTAAGGTATGATTCAAACCAGCTGACAAGGTCCGCAGAAATACCAATTCTTCGTAGGCGTTCAAGTAGTATCCCATGGTCAACTCGATCAAAAGCAGATTTGAAATCAGTGTAAGCAGTGTCGATCTGTGCGCCAGCATCAATGTGGCGTATGCAAAACGAGGCAAACTGTATGAGATTTGTCGAGGTTGATCTCTTGGGAAAGAAACCATGCTGATCCGTAGAGATGTAATTCTTACACGAGTTGAAAAGTACCTCGTTCATTATGATCTCGAAAACCTTTGAACAAGCACACAACGAAGTTATGCCTCTGAAATTTTCGATGTTCCGTCGATCTCCTTTTTCAAACACAGGGAACATGACTGACGTCTTCCAACTTCCAGGAAATACATGCTGCCGTAATGAAATGTTGAACAGTTTCACGAGAGGGGAAATCAACTCTCCGCTGCATTTTTTAAGGATACATGACGGTATGCCATCAGGACTGGATGCAGAGTCTTTCAATTTATTTATTGCAGCGTTTACTTGATGGGTCGTGATCTCAAAGCTATTTAGGAAGCACACGTTCCTAGGTGTGTCTCTACAAGCGTCTGCAATTTGATGTACAGACGAAGGAGAATCAGAAAAAGCACGTCTGAAGTGAGTTGCAAATAAATTGCACTTTTCCGATGCGGATGTGGCGACTTCGTTACCCAGAAATATCTCAACGGGCAATCCATTCTCCTTCCGTTTAGTGTTAACAAACTTCCAAAATTGTCGTGGCTGTCGGCGAAGATTTTCCTGAGTGCGTATACAGTAGCGCTTATAAAGGAAACGGTTATACGTGCGATAATTAGTACTTGCACGTGCTAAATGATGCTTGGCGAAAGAGCAACGAAACTGACAGTAGGTTCGTAGTGCTTTCGATCTTAGGCGTTTGAGATGTCGTAAATGTGCATTCCCCCAAGGTGGCTTAGGAGACGGCCTACGCATTGGCACAAAATCAACCAAGTAGGTCCTCAACACGTTAGTGAAGTATTCCACAGCAACATCAATGTCTTCCATGGTTTCCAGGATGTGCCAGTCAGTTTCACGAAGCGCTTCTATCAATCCCTCAAAATCGGCACGACGGAAATCAAGCCCTCGGTCATCCGGAATGCTTGCAAATACAATTGGCAATTGGTGAGAGAGTTGCCGTTATAACAAAAGCGGGATGATTCGAATCAAGAAGAGAAAGCGGTACTACAGCTTCTTCAATCTGGCATGCAGCAAGCGTTTTTTCATTCAGCAGAGCAAAATCCAGGATTCGAGCGTTCTGATTGTAAATGAGGTTAACTTGAAACAGACCATACAGACTGAATCCATCGAGTAACGAAGCGCAAGCAGCAGATATATTTGACTGCAATACGTGTACGGAAGGACGATCATTACTAGGTGTGTTCCAAACAAGACCCGATTGATTATAGTCGCCAAGCAAAATAGCATGATCGTTATTTCCCAGATTTGAATGAATTGCTTCAATGGACTCGATATGGTGATTTACGCTGAGTAAATCATTCTTGCGATCGGGTGGTAGATAAATAACACCAATACTGATAGAACAGCAACGCATCCTTAAGCTTGTAGTACACTGTTTGTCCAATAGCCAAATATTTCAAGCTGAACAATGCATTAGGTCCTAAGTAACATTGAGAGATTCTCTTCGTCGACTTTTTCTTTGGTTAATAGCTTGTCTCTTGAACGATTTGCTGATGTTTTCGACGTATTGGATCCTTAATCACACTTAATACTACCGTACTGTATATTGAAAATACTTGTACATGTTATTACATAGTCGTAGGAACGCAAAGAGAAAGTCGACAAAGAGAGTCTCTCAATGTTACTTAGGACCTAATGCATTGTTATGCTTGATTTGTCATAGGCAGATAGGCATCTGACAAACATCTATGATATCTGTCAGCTGTCTAGCTGCCTATGCCAAATATTTGGCTATTGGACAAACAGTGTACTACAAGCTTTAACCTTACCCACAGCTGTTCCAATGAAACGTTCGCTGGGGTGGGATCGACATAGCCGTTGAAATTAGCTGAGATAGCAATTAACACTCCCCCTCCACGTGATTTACGACTATTTGAATGGTTGCGATCCGTTCTGTACACGGTGTATAACTCTCCAAAATGCTGGGCAGAGAATATTCTATCATCAAGCCACGTTTCCGTAAGAACGATGACGTCATAGTGACAAGACGAAACAGCTACGAAAACTTCATCAATTTTTGTGCGTAAGCCCCGAACATTCTGGTAGTACACCGTTAATTGATGAGCACCATCTTCGGCCGGATTGTTGCAAGCAGGTATAGCTGAATTTGAATCGATCTGAAAATTGGAGCTCCTTGATTGACGTGCAGTACCATTCATGACTTCGGCTGGACATATACTAATTCTAGCATTACCTGGACAAAAAGAAGTTGAATCTGGATTAGCCATAGCGCGTGAAGCCTTAGGTTCGCTGACGTGAACAGATGTCATTTCGTCTCGCTGGATGAGTGGTACGACCGGGGGTAACGTGCGTTCGGCAAGTTGGAAATCCCCCTCACCACCGAACACAGGAGCGGAACGGCTTGGAAGACTGGAACAGACAGCAGAAGAGCAGCGGATCTCGATTGTGTCGACTGGGCTTGGGGCTTCCATCAAGCTGTGTGATGTGCGTTCCGTTGTCTGCATGTTTTGATGACCGGATGGGTGACGACTTGATACTTTCATTGATAGAACCACCGCTGGAAACGCGATGGAATTCAGGAAGCGAAGATGTGGAAATTTTATCGTACTTGCCTGAGAGTGGTAACCCACGTGGTGCGTCAATTAATTAATTAATTGGAAAAAGTCAATTTTTGCGTGACGTAATTAATGGACGTTCCCTAATTGACAAAAAAACATGGCCTTTCATTCCACTGGAACCTCAGTCCAAGAGTCCGGAAGTGCCTCGGCTCCTTCATCAAGAAATATCACGTGAAGGAAGATGTTTTATTTTTGCCGAGGTCATGCCAAAAAATCACTAGAGGAGATAAACCGACTGAAGATCGACGTTTTACCACAGAGAACAGACATCCAGGTTCGAACATTTGTTTTCCAATTAGCAGTGTAAATTTTTAAAAGCAAACCGTTGGAAAAACAACGCCGCCTAGTCGCGATAGGTTTCACCAAACTAAAATTGACTTACTATCAAATCTCGAGGTGGGAAAGTGGCGCCATCACAACGATTCACGGGCTGTATTTTTAAAATAGCCGTTAGAAACGTCCATTAATTACGTCACGCAAAAAATGACTTGTTAATCCCCCCCCCCTTGTCACGTTTTTTTTTATGGACCTTCAATTTTTTTTGTATGGATCGTCACGTTTTCCCAATCCCCCGCTCCCCCCTTACTGCGTGACATAATTAAGGGACCTTCCCTTACAGAAATTTACACACGAGACGAGAAGAACCCCAGCTTGGATGTCTGTTCTCTGTGGTTGTACCGAAGACCGCCAATCCTTCCAACATCCCACAGCTTGAACTGATAGACATTTATTGGGTGAATCCCAAACGGAGAATACACTCAAATAATTTAGACGCCAAACAGAGAAGTTGCTGATCGCCATGGCCAGGAAAGAGTAGAAGAACATACCGACATCCATCTTTTCATCCGCCATGACTAATGTTTCGGCCAACTGTCGTGAGGCTGCCTCGGGTGTCGTTGGTTTTTTTGTTGTAGAATGCCTAATAAACGTAAAATGTGTCATTGAATTATTTTTTGTATTTTTTGTTTTCTTTCTACACCATTAGAAGCTAGTCCATTTAGTTTAAAGCATACGATATTTTTAAAAAAATGCATCAAACGGTTTGGAGCGGTCTATTTTTTATTCAGAGAAAATAAAATAAAAACCATGCGCCTCCATGACAAGTAACGATTTTTAATAACATTTCATATTGACTCACAACTTATTGATCAGTTCACTACAGCACTCAGCCGCTTGCCGGGCCCAGGAACGTTCCAATTCATTCAGTCCATCGTAAAACAACTGTTCCTTGAGTTGCTGCCAAACTCAAACAATAAGTTGCTTAATTAAATTCAATTTGCAAAACGGGCATCAGCCAACATCCGTAAGAGTTGTGTGCACTAGCCATGTCGCCATCGTCGCCGTCCAATCAACCCGATCGAAAGTTTTAGTCAACCCATCATTTTCACAACTACTCGCAAATTTCCTCCATCCAATAAGGCATTCGGCGTCCAGTCGATCCGGACCGGGAAAATTGAATTCATTTTCCAAACTACACCAGTTACCTACTCGTTTCTTACCTACCTGTCTGCCTGCAACGGTGAACTTTCGCGAACCGAACAACTATCGATAACCTCTTCCTGTAAGGCGGATTGGATTTAATTGCATTTCCACCGGATGACTGTGGCGAAAAGTTTTAAGTCCCCTCCGTCCCCCGCCCCATCCTGCAACTTCGATTGACAGTTACTACTTGTGTCGTTGAATGGATACGGTTCGTAGATGGATGCGCGCTGCAGTACGGGAGGAAGGGTACTGGAACTTCCGATTTCACTAATTGTAGAGCAGTAAATCATTTAAACTGTTTCGGGAAAGTTTATTCGAATTTTCTTTGTTCCTATATCGGACTTTCTACAAAAGGTAACTAAGAACTTATAATTAAATTTAACATGTTCGGTAATAGTAAGTTCTACGAATATTTATACGTTGAGAAACACTGAAAAATTCACGTCAAATGCCGGTTTTCGATGACAGGAGGAATTCAAACTGATATGTACAAAAACAAAACTTCAAATCTAGCTCTAACGGAATTCTTTGTCATCCAGAATGGGAGAAATTGCACGGAGGAATCCATTTTCAAATTCTTTCTCCGAGAAACGATCCACCGAAGCACGAGCCGCATCGCGAATCTTACCGTTGTATTCGCGACCATTGTACAGAATCGTGGCAATGCACCGTGCGTAATCGTAGGCATCGATAGCTAAGTATCCATTTTGGCTTCCCTCCGAAGTTTCCACTATGTCCATCAGCGGGCCTCCAGATCTAAAAGATGCAAGGAATCATATTTTCATTCAAGTTAACAAATAACTTCCTACAACTAAGGTACCTATTAGCGACCATGATCAACCCCGCAGCCATACATTCAACCACGCTGATTCCAAAGTGCTCGTTCCACATTGCGTGCAATCCAATGGAGGCAACCTGATAGCATTGAATTAGTTCCTGGTAGGAGACGTTCACTCTGAACTCAACCGAGTTCTCCAACGAAAGGTGTTTGGCAAAGTCCTGCATATTCTTCACTCGCTCACGGTCCTCATCGTCGCGACAGGATCCAACGATCATCAATCTTAGACGATTCCACAATGCTTCATCCTTATTCAGCAAAGTTCTCAACTCATACATCGCTTGCAACTGCAGCGGGTGATCCTTTTCCGGCCGGAACTGTCCAACCGACAAAATTACAATTTTATCATGAACACTGGCCAACGATTCAAGCTTCTTCAGGTGCGAAACCTCGCACGGAGGATACACCCGGTGCGTCTTGTACGGAACATCCCAAAGAGAAATAATGTGGTTCTCGGTCCAGCTGGAGTTAACCATGACCGTATCGGCACATCGCCCAACCATTCCATAGATCTTGGAGAAAATTCTGTAGTAGACGATTTTGATCCACGTTGCAAACGGATTCTTCGCCACGTAGCCTCGATTGTTGTAGGTATTCACGTGGCTCTGAACTCGCCTTAGCATGTCCGTACTGATTGTCGGATAATGCGTATAACAACCAATCTTGCATCCACCTATGTAGGAGAAAATAGGGTACGTAAAAGCATAGCCCATCGTATCAATGTAAACATCCGGTTGTAGTGTCAACAAAGCTTCCATGGCCAGCACCATTGATCCCAAACTTTGACCCAGTAAAGTGAAATATGGATAACGCTTCGCTTCGATCCACTTGCGTCTCTTCAAATATACAAACTGAATCTTCTTGCTGTCCAAGCTCACGTTGAACGTCCTTTCCGCCTTGTTAAGAATCTCCTTCGGTGTTGCTTCCAAATCTCCAGTATAAATGAACAACTTAATTCCTTCGTACTTGTTCTGCAACGCCCTCACCGCACACCAAAGTACCCGTTCTCCTCCGCCACCAGCATTGCAATAGGGATGAAACAGAGCCACATACTTATCGTTATCATTGTTATTTCTGCGCTTGTTCTTCTGACTCCGGATCAACTGTCGAAGCAGCAAAAACACCGTCAGCAACCCGATCAGCGTGAACGAGCCGATAAACAGCGCCACGTAGATTCTGAAACAATCAATCACAATCATCAGAATCATTCCATATTTAGAAGAAAATCGCTACTCACAAACTGCACAAGCAAAACATTCTTGAATCAGTCCTCGGCCGGCTCGTTTAGTCTGCAGTTGAATTTAAACACCTCATTCACGTAATTATTGATTTTTTTTTTCGGCAGTAACTGTTGAGAGAAAAAGCCGCAAACGAAAATTCAGACAACCACCCACAGGATCGAAGAACTGAAGAGTGTTATGATTGTTGTTTACAAACGGCGGTGGTCATTCGTGACAGATGTACTATTTTGACGTGGAACGCGAATGCCGAGAGCAAAACAAAACCCAGCGAGAAGTGCTCGAGCTTAGCGATGATGCAAACCATGTACTCGAAATTATGTGGAAAGTGACATACACCGAATACCTTCTTTAAAACTGACGGAAAAACAAAACAACACAAAGGCGAGATAATCAAATTTCACAAAAAAAAACCGACAACTAACCCGCATAACGAAAAACAATTTGCTAGTCAAAACTATATTTTGCATATAAGATATATTATCACATTATATGTTATTGTTATCGAAAAGCTTAATCTCGTTTTCACTATATGACCTCTACATTAACACATAATGTTAATGCATGCCATATTGTCATTGAGAGGTATATTATTGTCTGCACTTGTCATTGTCTCCAGAGATTATTTATGATAGAATTCATCAAAAAATTTGTTCGCGAAAATTGTCGCTTTTTTATGGTAGCCTAACTTAACCACCTATTCAGCATATTGTTCTTTGGCCTTTTACCATCTGGCATGTACTTAAAACTATATAGGAGATCCCAAGTAACCACGAGGCTATAATCACAGAGACAGATTTGATAGTCAATTTTACCATTATTGGGGGTAAGGATGACTATTGTAGTATAGTGATTTTGAACCGACTATAATCATAGTCAAAACGATCATTAAAAATAGTTGATCCAGCATTTGCCATAATATCGGAATAGTCCTTGCTACTATGATCATAGTCAAAAATGCCATGAACGTGGTGAATTCGACCATTTTCATGGTGATTGTAGCCATTATATGCAATAGCCATCCTGACCATGATTTAATTGTCGGTATAACGATAGAATTTCTCTCAGAGATAGCATGCATATAAAGGGTATATGTATTACGTTTAGTGCATCATTGAAGCTGGAATAAAGCTGAAAAGGGCCCCACTAAGATCGAACCAATGCTGTATACTTTGTAATGCCATAAGACATTGCTAAAGTAGCAATATTGCATTGGTAATGCATCATTACATTCAAAAGCTAATTTAACGCTTCATTACTTGACAACTGTTGAATTGATGCGATCCCGCATTACCGATGTTGATTTTGGGTTGAATAAGTGCAATAATATAATGCTTGTGGTTACTTGAGATTGTTGGTTTATAGTTTTCAACCGTAAGTGTAAATGTCGTAACAATAACGGAAATGGTCGTCAACATTAAGGGAAACGATCCAAGAATGGTTTGTGATTATGCGGGAAGTTATATCAGCGGGTAGATAGTCATGAAGAAAATGAATACAGTTCTTGGCTCAGCAAGTCATAGCACATCGGTCCCAAGCATAATGATTCACTGCCAATAACGTACTTCACACCAACACAGTCTCAGATATTGTGTCAAAATAAAATAGCGAAACAACACAACAACAAAGATACTAGTACCGAAAAGCGCAAGAATTATTGCAAGGTGCAGGCTGTAAGGTGTACTTCGGACTTAGGGGTTCTACAACAGTGAACCAATTGCAAATCGCTAGTTGCATATAACCCATGAAATAGTTAAAATAATTATTTGAAGAGACAAGACAGGAAACCAATACCAACAAACAAAATATGCAACTAGCGATTTGAAATTGGTTCACTGTTGTAGAACCCCTTGGTCCGAAATACACCTTGAAGTCAGCACCTTGCTGTACATATTTGCGCCTTTGTTTTGAGTTGCTGTGTTATTTTGACAGAATATTTGAGAGTGTGTTCGTGTGAGTTCATTATGAGGGGCGCATTATTAAGCTTGGAACCGAACTTGGGACCGATGTTCTAGTACTGACTGAGCCAAGAAAAAAATCGTATTTGTATGGGACTACTAGTCTTAGAGTTAGTCTATGGTGATATGCTAAAGTTTCAGAAAGCAAGCAACCATGAAATTGTTAGCAAATATATTTGTACTCTAACGGAACTATCAATACTTTCTTTGGATAAGTCTTCATAACTGATATAATGAATGTGTTGCCAAATTGATCAGAAGTACTTAATCGCTATGAATTAACTGCAAATCGGTTGCAATTCACTGCACTCAATTTCAAGGAGACACCCTTTTGGGTTTTAAATACTATGAATACCTAAATTAAAATTATTATACATAAAGGTTTGAGTAAATTTGATTTTGAGTGTATAGAGCAAGCACAAAACGAGATGGATACACTTTTAATAATTAATTATGATATCAGATAATTAATACTACTATAAATACAATCAATAAGAAACTAGCCATTTAAAATTGGCTCGCTGCTAGTTACCCCATTGGTTCCAATGACACTTTGTACCTTATACCTTGCTATACATTTTTGTGCTTTTCGGTACTGTTTGTTTTGATTCACTGTGTTATTTTGACAAAATATTTGAAGGATTGTTCGTTGTGAGTTATGTTTAAGGGGTGATTCATTTAGCTTGAGATCGACGTGCTAGTACTTCCTGAGTCAAAAACTATATTTATTGACTTTTTGACTATCCAGCCTCTGTTTCTACAAGCGTTGCGATGTTCTGTGTGTTCTCGTCAAGTGCTGAAGGTGCCGATGTGTTGGCAGTACAAATTTATGTTTCTTGCTGTGCCTGGCAACCAGGCAACATACATTGGCAAGGTTCCTGGATTCTTATTTCTAAATTCTCAATTGTGGAAAGTGTTCCTCATAATCTACCACAAACGTGGTGTTGACGCCAATCGCCTATTGCTATTTTTAATAGAGTACTAAACACCCATGTGCTCGACACACTTTTATACCCATTAACTACTAAGAAATGTTCATGTGTGATACACACTAGCACAGATCGATAATAGAGCCGACCGTAGATAGTAAACCGATGTCCAAAAACATCGCACGCGGTCAGCAAGTAGGATTAAAAGTTTATTATAATCCGTCTACAATAAACCATTCGTACAAGAACGTTAAATTTAGATACGTCGGGTATTTTGTCTGAAGTAGTGTGAAATAAAGACTTTTGGGTGGCGAATTAAAGTTTATTGAGTGCGTGTTATCCGTTTACTTGTACCCCAATTAAGTTCGCGATAGAACACGTAGTATGAATTAAAAATCGATACACAACAGTTATGTAACATATTCTTCTGGTGTGTAAGACATCGTGACTGCCACACTGTTCTAAGCGACTTAACCTTGGGTACTATCATAGACTAACTCTAAAACCAGTAGATCCCGAACAAATACGATTTTTTTCTTGGCTCAGTCTAGCACATCGGTCCCAAGCTCGGTCCCAAGCTTAATAATATAACGCCCCTAATAATGAACTCACACGAACACACTCTCAAATATTCTGTCCAAATAACACAGCAAATCAAAACAAAGGCGCAAATATGTATAGTAAGGTACTGGCTTCAAGGTGTACTTCGGACCAAGGGGTTCTACAAGAGTGAACCAATTTCAAATCACTAGTTGCATATTGGTTGTTGGAACTATTTAGTATGCTTGAGACTAATAAGGTTCTAAAGTATTCAGCCAATTTGAAAACGCAAGTTTCCAATTGTTTGTTATCTATTCCAAATTTTCCATCATTCCATTGCCTATTGCCTATTGTTTTCCTCTAGCCAGTCTTATGAATAGTCATTTCGACCAAATGCACTTAATTTGCCAATATCTCGTTCCAGAAGCTGATTTGCACATTAGAACGTATGATGAATTTGTTGTACATAAATCTTTGCATAGATATGGTTCACAATGTATTGTTTTAACTTTAAAACCTAAGACGTGAGAGCATAATATCTGGATATTCAAATGATATTCATCATTGAATATCATTTGAATATGACAGTGAATACAACACTTTCTATATACTAGTTAGGGCAATGCCCTGTTAGACAAAGATGTAGAATTTGGCAAGGGCTACAATTTTATGATACACAATATTTAAAAATTTAGCTGTTGAACCAAGTTATTGATACATTTATTCAATTCCACGATATGACTTTTTACAGTATTACTTCTAGTTATAAAAAAATATTTTGAAATAGAAATGTAAGCAAAGGGGAAATAGTTTCCTAGTCAAAGCCCTTGAAAATATTTTTCAGGTTTTGTAACAGCTGTTGTTTCGTTACAAACATTGGAAAATTTCACAATTTTTTCGATGTTTAAATCCAATCCAAACCAAAATTCACTCCTGCGTGTCTGCACGCTGTTTAATTTTGGAAAACTAGTAAAATTGAAACTTCACTTGATCACTTTTTTTAAACATAAAAATAAAAAACTGAAACACTTTATCAAACTTTTTCTAGTAAACGCGAGCAAATTCCGTTTAATTCGCCTACAAAAAGCTTATCTTTTGACTATTTCACCTGCAACTTTCGACTTGTTTAGTTTTATTTTACCCTAATCATTTATATGGAGTATCTAAGCGCCGATTTCTTCACCTCCACTTAAATTGTTAACCAGGTTTACCCATATAATTGAACCTGGTTCAACGCTTAAGTGGAAGTGAAGAAAACAGCCCTTAGTACGATAATTTTCATGAAATCAGGTATCGTTGCTTAACTATCAAACAAAATCCAAAATTCAATGTCTTGCTACCATACAATAGAATCTACAGCATGAACAATTAATAGTATTGTTCAAACTATAAAATGAAAATAGGAGTATCTGTTTCCACATTAGAATTTCATAAATTTATCTTATAAATTATAAATATGTCGTGAAAATAAAAATATCGAGCATCAACCTGTATTCAAACCTTGAACGTTAAGGTTGTGTGTGGGCAAGTCACTGGATCACTAGTATATATCAACACTTATAATCAGGAAAGCTTAAATGCGTTCAAGAACAACGTCGTGTGAAACAAATCCATTCATAAGTCAGGCTTATGAAATTTCATAGCATCGCTCATAAGTTCAACCTTATGAAATTGTTGAGATTATTTGGCTGAGTGTAGATATGTTGTGATGACAATAGGCATTTTTCTAACTATACATTAGAAGAAAAATTAGTAATCGCCATTTAATTCCAACTACCTTTGCTTATCTTCGACAGGCATTTTTCATTTATCTGATTCATGACAATAAAAATCATGGTCGGAAATACATAGATTTTAGTGTTATTTTATATTATTGTATTGGTTATTTGGTTTTTTGGTTATTTGGTTATTTCTATCTGGAAAACTTGTAGGAAAAATATCTGGATTAACACATTAGACGAAAGGTGCCTATCAACATTTGTAAATCAGAATCACTTCTGAGCCTGATTTCTCTGCAGTAAGCGTGAGCCAAGCTCACTTGGCAAACCAATACTATCTCTATGTAGGAGAAAGTTTCCACTACAATGATTCTGAAGGTTTGCGTGTGTAGCCAACGGCTTCCGAGAATAACAGGCTCAAGTAAGTATTGTTTACAAATGCTGGTGCCCTTTACTATGTGTTGATCCAGATATTAACAAAATACACATTAGGAGCGAATATTAAAATTTCTACGTGAATATATTTTAGAGTACAGAGATGGTGCACATACCTTCTTTCCAACGCTACAACTTTCTCTCAAGCAAAACAACCGAAGAACACAACCAAAGCAGAATGTCAAACACGCAATCTTTTGTACGTGCTGCGAGTTTCTAGTGGCTGTCGCGTACTGTTATCGCTAATCATTATTTTTATTTTTGTTCCATTTAAAAACGAACAATCGAAATAATTTCGCTAGTCTCGACGGTCTGATTAAACCACAGTGCGAAAAAAAGGGAAAAAGCCTCCCACTGATAGTGACACATTGAGGAACGTTTGATTATTAGCTTTGGAGAAGAAGAGAACTTCCCGTTAGCCATGAATGATTGCTTCCGTGCTGTGGTAGATTACGCTACTCGGTGCTTCAGATGCCATGAAGATTCCGCCGCTCAGGTAGGACAAAGGATGCGATAATTTTGGTATGAATCTAATTCTAATTGTTTTTCAACACCAGGGCAATGAACCGAATGAACGGACACATCTGTTGGACAATCCGGTAAGCAATAGTCCCGCCGTCCGGAGGTCGGACAGCGAGGATCTTACACAAGAATATCCCAACTCGGTACCGAAGAAGGATGATGTATCGGCTCTAAACAAAATCATTCAGGACACTGCTGCGTAAGTTTATATTTTGATTTCGTCGTCGGGGTCTGGCTGCCCTGATTAGATGTTCGATGTTTGATGTTTGTTAAATGATTGGATTGTTTTGACTTAAGGAATGTAATCGATGTCGCCGCCATGGACATCCACAACATTGAACCTCACGAGTACAACGACCGGGTGAAGATTTACTCGCAAAGACTGGCCCAGCAGTGGAACACGGTGCAGCACCCGAATCACGTTCACCACGTTGGTGAGTAGTTGTCATAATATTTGTAGCTAGGAGGTTTAATCGATTTATCTATATGCGTGAGATGATCGATTCGTAGCTATTAGAATACTGAAATGCAATTATTCAATAACTGGACCAGATGCTAACTTGCAGCAGATAAAACCTGGAATCCATTGCGATTTATCTACTGTCTAACTGCTTTTTGTCATATAATCATGGTTGATAGAATTTACTCCAGATAAATTTTGAAATGGTTGAACAAGATAGCCATTCGTTTGACGAGTTGGAGACAATGGATCGAATCAACCAAAGATTAAAGCTGTTGATCAGATACAGACGTTATATGAAGCTAAATTTAATTTGTGTGGTCTAAGTTTGGTTGCAATTCAAATAGGAAAACAGCATTGAAAAGTGCTATCTCTCTTTCAGGTTTACTCAAGGACATCGCAAACCCGGAGTCAGTACTAACTTCTGTCCCCGTTGCCCACGCCGATTTAAGCATGGTAAAATGTCGCGTATAGACTTGAAATTATGATACAAATTTAATTTTACCTCAATTTTCATTCATACAGATCCGTGACATGGTTCAGCAGGGAAATGTGGCCGTCGATGAGATCAAGGTCAATCATACCGAAAACTTGGTGGTGCCTTTTAGGATTCCATAATATCACGCCATCCGGCGGCATTTGTAATGAAGTACGGGAATCCCTCCTGTAATGATGGTCAAATGCCGTGCTAGTTAAAGTTTAATCAGTTATCCTTACCGTGAACATGTATTTGTTGTTTGTGCACATATTGAATTTGCTAATTGATTATGTTTTGTTCTTTCCGTGGCAAAGTTGAACCTTTTATCAATGTCGAAAGTTTCTTTCGTGTCCGAATGTTTTAAAAAGTGTTAGATAGAACGAGATTCAATCGTGGAAAAATGTGAAAAGCTTCCTAGGCTGTTTTAAAGCCATTGCGTTCATGAATTTGCGTACTGTTAGGATATTGCGATCGTTTCCCTTCTCCTTTCCTGTCATAATACACGCACCAACTCACAAAAATGAGCCAAAGTGCTAGCCTATAATCAAAGGAATAAATATTCGTTAGTACATAAGCTTTGTATGAAAACTGTCTGGAGTATTTTTTTTATTATCACAAGAAGTGTCCCGTCCGTCACAACAGCAACGCCCAATCCCATTGAACCTTGAACGATAAGAACAGACAGACGCAATGCAGCACAGAATAGCGATTGAAAAATGGCTCGCTGTTGTAGAACCCCTTGGTAACAAGTGCACCTTGCAGCTTGTACATTGTAATACATTCTTGCGCTGTTCGGTACTAGAATCCTTGTTTTTCTTTTGAGATATTTTGATTGAATATGTTGGGGTTCTTCGATGTGAGTTATGCTTTAGGGGCGATTCATCAAGCTTGTGACGAAGGGGCATTTTACAGCGGTGGAGAACAACAGTAGCAGCAACGCTGCAATAGCGGCGGTTCTAACAAGCTACAATTGCCATAAGGTAGGTCCGAAGAAGCCCGGCTCATCGAAAAGCAGAATAAGGCTTGTTCGCGACAAAATCGGGGCACCCCTAAACACGTATATCTTTTAAAATTTTCATCAACGCGCGAAAAATATCGCACACTGATGAACGTATGTCTGTTCATTGTGTAAAATCAATTTCTGGTGATACTGCAAGCTTTTACATCGATGATGGCGTCGAAAGAAGATCACAATTGCGGAAAGCAATTGTGTGCGGTCGCAATGAAAATCCGGATCTATCAGTAAGAAAACTTGCAAAACAGCTTGGTTTTCCTGCAAGCACTGTCCACCACGTGCTTAAATCTTTCGATACACGTTTGACAACAGCCAGGAAGGCTGGGAGCGGAACAAAAATGGATCTCAGGATCCACCAGAAGGACCCGAAAGTGAAACAAATATTGCAGAAGAGACCAGATCTTTCGATACGTGCTGTGTCCCCAACTTTCGTGCATACTTCCAAGCACCGGCAAGGTATGAAGTCGTTCAAGGTGAAAACTGTACCGAACCGTAATGATAAATAGAATGTTACGGCTAAAACCCGGGCTCACAAGTTGTATCGCGAATATTTGACGAAGTTTTCCTGTGTGATCATCCACGATGAAGCTTATGTGCTGGAAGCCTTTAAGCAGCTTCCCGGAATGTCTTATTATACTGCCATGCAACGGACCGGCGTGGAGGAGCATTTCAGGACGAAGAAAAATGCAAAGTTTCTCACAAACTATTTGGTTTGGCAGGCAATATGCAGCTGTGGTCGAGCAAGTCAAAGCTACATTACTACCGGAACGGCCGTTAACCGGTTAACAAGAAAAATACCGTGAAGAATGCATAAACAAGAGATTGTTGCCATTCCTCCACGCCATTCCTGCCACGCTCCCTCGCTATTCTGGCCTGATTTGGCATCTTGTCACTACGCTAAAGGTGTTGTACCGAAAGAGGCGAATCTATCTAACTGCCTGGAGTTGCGACCTATCGAGCGGTATTGGGCTCTCGTGAAGAGAGAACTCTCTCAATATAAACAACAAGTTACAACTATAATTGTTTTTTTTTCAAAATCTTGGACAAAAGCAGCTAAATCGGTTGCAGAGAAGTCTGCACAGACCATAGTTTTTTCATGCAGCCTAATTAAGTACAGGGTGCGGCAGAAAATAATGCAAAAATTTGTTCTATATCTTTCAAATCCCATTTTCAACTAATTCAAGCAATAATATCAACATTTTCGAGTGCAGTTATCTTTATAAAGTCTTTTTAAACAAATTTATTCAATGTGTCCTCCATTTTTATTAATAACATCCTCGAGCCGACGCCAAAAGCCAGAGCATGCCTTTCAGACGTAGTCCTTCGATAATGACTGCCGTGTGCGTGTTATGGTTGACTTCAGGGTTTTCACACTAGGGTGTGATGTTTTGCAGGCTCGTGCTTCAACATATGCTCAAATCGAATAATCCAACGGATTAAGATCTGGACTGCTAGGGGGCCACAAATCCATCGGCCAAAACTTCATGTTATCATACATTAATTGTTATGTTATATATTCTCCGTGCGAGGAGTAACGATTATGATGTAGAAGGAGATGTTCGCTCATCACCATGAGGCACCAAGAGTGAACAACAATGTTTTTTGGCTAGAATGAAAGATATGAAGAGAAAGTTTTTTTTGATAGTTCCGCTAGTGTGCGGCAGGCTTGAAAATATAGCAGATGTTTTAGGAAAATTGAGCGAAAAGGGCATGTGTACAGTGGTACTCGAACCAACGACATTTTTGCCTAACATCCCACTGCGGGGTAGGTTGAAGCACAGACTAAGTCCGCCACTTCAACAGGCCCGACTTTTTTTTTTTTTTTTTGTTGGGGCGTAGAATCACTGTGTCCACTGAGTTGAACTTAGTCCGACATAAGAACATAAGAAAGCCGATCATCGTAGTATCGTCGGCGTGCTGCCTGACATAGCCTGGGAGAGCATCCTCGATCCTGAAAACGTCGAATCCGCTGCGCTTTTTCACACGTCTTGGCATACACTCAGTATTGAAAAACGGAGCAATCGCTGGTTCAAGTATGCCTGACAGCAACCGGTGGTCTCATCAAGAACTCCATAATTTAATCATTCCTTATCAAGGTCTCGTCAAAGATAGACGTCTTTAAAAACCTTTAATAAACGTTATAAGTTCTTGATAGCGTCGAGCGTTTTATTTCTCGGACCACGACAGGTTACGGGCGACACACGTAGAGTACTGCGGTTCAAGGAATCCCACAATCTGCAGGCACCAAATATGATACCTGGCAATTCCGAGTGAAGATGTTCCTGCAAGGCTCAAAAGTTTTGAATGTGATTTCCGAGGAGCCCCCAGCTGAAGCAGCGAAATATCAAGAATCGGATTGGAAGGCCTAGTCACTCCTGGTGAGGTTCATTGCGAACGAATATCTCGGGTGCATCCGTGACAAGGACACCGCGAGAGAGATGTGGAAGGGTCACTCTCGCCAAGAATTCAACAGGGCGTCAAACACTGATCCGGAAGCAAATCGCAAGACTGCACCTGAAGGACGGAGGTTCCTTGCGCGCGCACCTTTTAAAGTTCGAAGACCTGATTCGGCAGCTTCGAATGGCTGGTTAAGGCCGGGAATATTGTTGGGTAAACTAACATCGATTCTACAAAGCGAAAGGGATACAGATCGAACCAGCAATTGTGTATTCCCCTCAGCAAAATGGAGCTGCGGAGAGGTTTAACCGCACTCTGGAAAGATTCGAACGATGTTGATTGACTCGAAGCTACCGAAGTCCATGTGGGGAGAAGCTGCACTGATTGGCGTTTTCTTCGAATCGAAGCTCCACCTTTGTCCTGCCGAATGACCTAACCCCAGATAGATCACCAGAAAAATCTCATCGCCTTTGGTTGTTTACGTATACAGGCAGTAGTCGTGTCTTTATCGTGTGAATCCCAGCTTTAGTAAAACTAGTAAACTTCAGCATCTCGTTTCAGCAACGTGGCGATTGCTTTAGCCCATATATCGACTTCTGCAATTTGCAAACGGTTTTGGGGCCAGCTCGCATAACAAAAAAACATTTGCTATACAGTCAAAACTATATATCGAATGTAAGATATATTATCACATTTTATGTTGTTGTTATCGATTAATTTAATCTCATTTTCACCATACAGCCTCTACATTAACACATATTGTTAATGTTTGCCATATTGTCATTGAAAGGTTTTTTATTGTCTGCACTCGGTGTGGATTATATACCAACTGTTTGGCATAGAGTACAGCAAAAATTTTGTTCGTTAAAATTGCCATATTTTTATGGTAACCTAACTTAACCGCCTATTCAGCATATTGTTATTTGGCCTTTTACCATCTGACATATTGTTAAAACTATATAGGAGATTGTTAGTTTATCGTTGTCAACTACAAGGGTAAATGTCGTAACAATAACGGAAGCGGTCGTCAACCATAAGGGAAATGGTCCAGGAATGGTTGGTGATTATGCGGAAGCCTGCACACTAGGCCATCCCTCATTTTGAAAAAATAGCCAAGTCACTTAAACTTTAACTTTTTTGGCAAACTTTGTTGAATAAAAACACTTAATTGGCTTCCTTACACTTACTTTTTGAATCGTTTTGTACATATGATGACCTTATTGTGTTGTATCTAAAAGCTGGTGTACTTATGATAATGTGTCCCAAACAACATTGATAATAAAAAAAAAACGAACATAAAATGTTATCAACCGGACGACACTGAGCTTGGTCGACCTGCAAGACCATACACTACAGTAGCGTGCTTGCCACCGCGTGGGTAGTCACCCGTACTACCATTTCTTCAGGTCCGTTGGGGGTGCACTTAAAAAATTGTGAAAAAAAATTTCTACTCAGTGAATGTGCTTAGAAAAAGGTAAGTCATGATATATTACCGAAAATGGCTAAACATATTTTTTTTGACATGAAGAAGAAGAAAAAGAAGCAGGCAATCATCATCATTGCCCAAATTGATTACGACTTCTTCAACCTTAACGTCAACGTACGATCTTCAAATTTCAGGATGTCTGTTTTCTAGTCAAGACGAACATTTCAAGAGATGGAATTCTTGACTTGGCTATTTTTTTCAAAATAAGGGATGGCCTAATGTACAGGTCCTCCTTCAGGTCACCATGAAGAAAAGTCTTCACCTCCATTTAGTGTAGATGAAAGCCATAACGAACGCCAACAGTGAACACCAAACGAACAGTGGCTAGCTGCGCCACAGGAGCAAACGTTTCAAACATATCGACATCAAACACTACATTTTCCGAGACAACGTAGCAGCAGGAATCATCCAGATTGAACCCATCAGCACAATTAATCAACAGGCGGAAATATTCACAAAATCTCTGGGCGACTCCCGGTTCAAGATTCTTCGCTCTATAATTGGAGTCACTGATTGAAAAATGAAACAATCGCTGATTCAAGTATGCCTGACAGCAACCGCTGGTCTCATGAAGAACTCCATAATTTAATCATTCCTTATCAAGCTTTCGACAGCCTTATTTAAGTTCTTGTATGTTCCCGTCGATCGACTCGAGCGTTTTAATTCTCGGATCACAACAGCCAGTCTCAAACTTGAGCGTACATGTGTGATTCATCAAGAAAACTCAGTTTTTTTTGGGTTATGTGAATAAAAGCAAACAACTTGTATACATGGTAGAAACAATCTTTTATCCTTGTATTTAATGCTTGCAAGAAACAAAAACAACAACAAATTGAAAATCGCTCATTCGAATGTTACAAAATTTCAAAGCGTACAGTACATGATTAGTATAGAAAATGAGTTTAAAAAATGTCGGAAATCGTTGAAATTCGATTTTTAGTATTTCGTATGACCACCGTCAAATCTCCCGAATCCCCAGTTTGAGCTCCTTTTGTTTCTTGCTTTAATATATTGGTGTTCTTCAATCGGTGCTTAACCTCCCACCTCAAATTCTCAGTTATGGATCAAATCCGGTGACTGCGGAGGGCTTAGGAATATTGTAAAGCAACCATTTTCGTATAACGTGCGACGTGTGTTTCGGATCATTGTCCTGCTGAAAGTAATAATCACGCGGTAGTTCCAATTTTTGCACGCAAGGTTGCAGATTACGCTTCAGTATATTGAAATAGCCCAATTTGCCCCATGGTGACGATAAAATCCACTGCACTCACACCACTGGCCGCTATTGAATCTCACAGCATGAAGCTGCCTCCTCCGTGTTTGACAACATTTAGCTTGACCTCCAACGATGAATCTGTCACCATCTGTCTTCCATCGGATGCAAATAGATTAATTTTCGTCTCGTCGGTGAAAACCACCTTGTGCCAAAACTCCAAAGGCTTGTCAAATGCTCCTGCGCAAAATCCAATCGCTGCTTAATATTTGCTTTTGAAAGAAGTGGCTTCTTCCGAGCAACCCTTCCCCTCAGATTGTGCCAATAAGCCACACGCCGGATGGTTTGAGTTGGCCAATTTCGGAATACTTGTCTTAGGTTATTTTCTTATTGTTCGCAAGATTCTTCGTTCGTCAGCAGCGGTCAAGATCCTCTGCCTGTGTGATTCTTCAAAGTTCCCACGAATTTCCACTTGTTTACAATTTTCTGCAATGTGGAATGTGTTTTTCCAATGGCAGCCGCTATTATTCGCAACGATTTTCCACGAAGGCACATACTGGACACATTCTTTCCTGGTGGTCGCCCTTTGGATTCAAAATAAATGAACTTCCAGATAACTAAGATGGCTGCCAATGCAGCTGAGAGTCGTTGACAGTATGCACTGCTAGAAAAAATACTTCAAATGTTTATAAGAATTGGTTTGAAAATAGTAAAGGTGTACGTTCAATTTTGTAACATCACATATGCTTCATTTTTGGAATTTTATTCAATTAAAATTTGGTAGAAATCCTTTTCAATAATTGGAGACCATGCTTCGCAAGTTGAGAGAATTGAATTGAACTACACCAGAAATAATATTTTTGTGAAGTATTATCCCCTAGAAAATATCGAAAAGTTCTTCACGTCACGTGGGTGTACGCTCAATTTTGAGACTGACTGTACCTGCTCAAATATGCTCAAATATGAACGAGACTTTATGATTAAAACGGAGATGACATATTGTCAAGAATTTTTTTTTGCATGCTTCGGATGCATTGAAAATGATGCAGAAAGCCTATGAGGAATCTGCTGTATCGCGTGCACGTGTGTTTGATTGGTATAAGTTCTTCAAAGAGGGTCGTACATCAGTTGAAAATCTGCCTCATGATCGTCATCCAGCAACATCAATAAACGAAGAAAACATCGAAAAAGTGAAGAAAATTGTGCTGCAAAATTGCCGTGTGACCCGGAGAGAAATAGCTGAGGGCCTGTTAATAAACCACGTAGACTTATGTTTGAACATCTCAACCCCCCCCCCCCTTCGTAGACTTTCCTCCATACAATTTTTTTAATTTTTGTATGGAGCGTAGACTTTTGCCAAACCCCCCCTCCCCCCAGAAAAGTCTACGTGGTTTATGAGTAGCCCCTGATTAGCTCAAATAGATCCGTTCATAGCATTATACACGATGTTTTGGACAAGAAACGTGTGTCCGCGCGTCTTGTACCAAAATTGTTGAATTTTCTTCAAAAAACCAACGCAAAACTGCCACAATAACTAATACGGATATCTAGCACATCATACTGCTGACGAGACTTGGGTCTACGAGTACGACGTCGAAACAGCTCAACAATCATCGGAATGGCGCTTCCAAAATGAGCCGAAACCCAAAAAACAAAGTCGATCGAAAATCACGCTTATGCTGACTGTTTTCTTCGATAGCCAAGGTGTGGTGCACTCGGAATTCCTTCCGGAAGGTCAATCGGTCGATGCTGAATATTATTTGGGCGTTATGAAGCGTTTGCGGTAGAATATTCGCCTCAAAAGGAAAGAATTGTGGGACAGCATTATTTGACCAAAAACAACGTTAACATCGTTCCTCCAGCGCCGTATTCGCCTGATATAGCACCATGTGACTTTTTCCTCCTCTTTTGAGTTTGAATTGTTGCTTCGTGGTGAAACATTATCAGACGATTGAATGTCATAAAGAGAATTCGAAAAGGTTAAGCTAGCTAGGCGATACCAAAAGAGGCATATGAAAAGTGCTACACGGAATGGAAAAAACGTTGGCATATGTGTATAGCCTCCGATGTTGATCATTCTGAACGAAACAAAATAAATATTGAAGAATAATTAACCGTTTCTGTTTTATTTAACCAATCTCGTTCATATTTGAGCAGAAGGTATGTCATTGACAGGCACGTTCCAAAGACAGTCCACCAAAAGAGTCGCACCTCTCTTGGCAAACCAGCGAATTTCGAAAACTGCAATCGAATTAGAGAGCAGCTTTGAGAAAATTCACTAAACATCGTACGCTTACGCTGAGCTAGTTGGGTACAGGCGACTCGTGAGGTAGTAAGCGCTCTCACGGACGTGGAGTAAGACAGGTAATTGTTACCGACTGTATCTATATTAATAAATTTTATTTTTAATAGGTTTGCGTCGACCATCGGTTGAATCGGTTGAACAAGTCGTTTCGATACTTTGTTCCTTCAGATGGGTAAGATGGGTCGGTGGTAAGGTACATAATTAATTGTGATTCAAAATATTCGTTCGCCATGCCCGTCGGTCCTATTGGAACAAATAAATTACTGTCCCATTTTGTAAGTGATTCCAGCGGCATCCGTACTGTTGGTGTAGATCGGTCCAAGTTGGCTCTCAGGCGTTGAGATGAATTGCTCTATTTTTCTAATGAAATACTACTATCACACTCTATGAGTGGACTCAATAGCATCCTTACTGTTGGTTTAAATCGGTTCAAATCAAAAATGGACTGCGTGGCTTCCAATAAAGCGTGTATCGCGTCAAAATATTCCTACCTTTTCCTTACTTGACCTGCATTCGGGCAGGTTGGTTCTCTGCATAATAAGAGCTGATCTGGCAACAACGGAGTAGCAACCACAGGCGGTCTATCATGCTCAGCCTTATGCTCAAATATCGTACGCTTGCGCTGAAAAACCACTACGTCAGGCTCAATTATGAGTTCAAGCGAGTCAGCCGTCGATGCTAAAGGGTGTTTCAATCAAAATTTCGTCGACTTAAACTTGACGTATTTGCTTTCATCGTACAATAAACTTTTTGCACACCGCTCATTTTGAAGATGCGTGTGTTGGCGAAATTGTTGAATGTGGCTAAACCAACTGTTACCAACGTATAAAAAGTGTTCGGTGAACGTTTGTCGACATCCAGGAAAGCTGGTGCGAGGGGAAATCGAAAGCCGGACATAGTTAATGAACGTTCCTTTACAAGAAAGTGGTGACTCCAAATCGTGACGATAAACAAAACTCGTAGGCGAAAGCACGATCGCGAAAGTTTCATACGACGATGCTGGTGAAGTTTGATTGCGTGGTACAGGACGATGAAACTTACGTCAAGGCAGACTTTAAACAGCTTCTTGGATATTAATTTTATACGGCAACCGGACGGGGAAAGGTGGCAGATATTTTCAATTACATTAAACTGTCAAAGTTTGCGAAGGCCATCTGTATCTGTGGCTTGAAGAGCAAGCAAACGTCTACTGCCTTTCCTGAAGCGACACAATTCAAGCAAAACAATGCATTAGGTGCTAAGTAACATTGAGAGATTCTCTTCGTCGACTTTCTCTTTGGTTAATACCTTGTCTATTAAACGGTTTGCTGGCATTTTCAACGTATTGGATCAATAATCACACTTTATACTGCCGTACTGTATGTTGAAAATAGTTGAACATGTTTTTACATAGCCGTAGGAACCCAAAGAGAAAGTCGACAAAGAGAGTCTTACTTAGGACCTAATGCATTGTTTTGCTTGAATTGTTTCGTTCTATTTTGGCCGGATTTGGCATCTTGCCATAACGGGAAAAAGACCATGGAGTGGTATGCTGCAAACAACGTTCAAGTGGTACCGAAAGACAAGAACCCTCCCAACACGCCCGAGCTCCGCCCAATCGAACAATATTGGGCCATCGTCAAGCGAAACCTTAAGAAGACTCAAAAAGCCGTTGTGAGCGAAAAACAGTTCAAGGCAAACTGGCGTTCTGTGGTGAATAAGGTGGACAAGGGGACTGTACAAAATCTTATGGCAGGTGTTAAACGAAAGAACCGTCAGTTCGCATTGGGTAAAAAGGAAGCTTCGCTGAATATTTCTCCCGTATTCTGTATTAACTGTACTTAAAAAAGAAAAAGAATTTGATTTATTAATAATAACTTTGATCGACTCACACACATTACTGTTTGACCCAATTTTGATCGGAACAACCTTTAGCTTTGTTGAAAAGTTCATAGAAAGTATTGTTATTAATGTGTTTTAAATTTCACTCAAAATCTTAAGTCATTCGACGTAAACGAAAACAGCAAGGCTTCCAAAATAAATCCCCAAAAAGTTATTGACGATCAGGGTATCAGTTTGGAAGTCTTTCTCTCCACTCTTAACATAGAGAACATCTCTGGAGAAATCAAGATAGAGCACAAGTAAGGTCATCGTCAAAAGCAATCGGAAAAAATGGTTTTTGGATTTGCTTAAGCAAAGCAAAGATCTAAGATAATGAAGAAACTGACAAATTCCATACAATTTGAAATATATCAAGTTATTATCAATTTAAATTTAAGCAATGACGAAGTTTTCTAATTTATGTAAAAAATTGAATAGGTAGTATCAGTTAATAAAATTAGATAGACAGATAGAATTCTACCTATCAACACCACCAAGTGAACCCAACATTCGATATTTAAAGAAACAACGTATTGCTTAAACTGCATAATATCCTCTTCTCATAAACCACAGACCGTGAACCAACGCAAAAAAATACTCACACAAAAAGGAACAGGAAAGGCAAAAAAGACAGTGCTGTGTATATTCCTACGGCCAAACTGTCGCTGGTCCGGATATGCGCTGGTTAGAGAATGGCAAAACGGTGAATGGTGAAAGTCGTCAAGACAAGATAGAAAAGTAAAAATAAAACAGGACATCACCACCCGGCAGGCAGTATCAGGAATGCTATACTACTTTAAACTACACGGACCAATAGCCAGAGAAACTCCGGCCAGCAATGTCGCTCCCAAAACATTTAAACAATATGTATAACAGAAGGGAAGAATATGAACCACACTGCCACACTGTCATGCATATAGAAGAGGGACCTCGGTCAGACTAAGGCCCAGCACCGGAACGATACGATCTACATCGGGTGAATATGTTGTTGCGTTGCTCCTTTAGCCGTTGGCGAATTTATGATATGGATTGGCATAGCAGTGACATCGTAGAAGCATTCTACAACGCAACTAAGTTGCAAGGTAGCTATACCGTGAAATAACCGGAGCACACGCCTTGACACAGTTCCAAATACATAGTGAGAAATGAAAGCGCCTTCCGGCTGTTTGGCATTGTTTTCATTTTTGTTCCGCATCTGAAGCAAGCACATTGCCTTTCTTCATGCATGTTTCTTCGTACATTTGATTTGTAATAATTGTTCATTGTTCCGGGCGAGCAATTGCCGTTGTCATTGTTTTTATATGATACGGGCACTGAACTTCAATAAAGATCGATATTTTGTTACATTTTTTTGCAGGGAAATAAGCTATTTTCAACTGAATAGAACCACTGAATTATATTTTCATGCCATACTTTAAACGATAATACAAAGTAATAATTAAAAAAAACTCCGATGGTTTAGTCCTGAAAATGAGAAAATGGAAAATGTTGATCTCGATGCATTTGAAAGCCACAGAGGATCTGCTGATAATCATGATTTCATTGAGCAATGTAAATAACCATTTCCAGTTGGACTAATTTACCGATAACTTTATTCAGAAGCAGAATGTCAGAATGTGCAGAAAAGGGAATTTGTAGCTCATAACTAATTTTACAACTTTGTTGTAATATTCTGATATTTCCCTTACGTCTTTTCTTCACCTTCACTTAAGGCAATGAGGCAATCTATAATAATAATCAAGCCTTTCGTTTTCATCATACTTTTTCTTTACTATTTACTTTTTGCATTTATTCGAAATGACTATTTTATAGAACTGGCAAGGATAGTTGTGATAAACATTTGCTAATGCTGGATAATTTAAAACTGTGCTTAATAATTATGTATATTTCTTCTTAATTCATCAATCGTCAGAAAAGGTAATTATTGGTACGATAACTTATTAGCTAAAACAATCTACTCCGAAGCCTTACTTTCTTCTAGCTTGACCGCCACCGGTTCGGGAGCCGTTCTCCAGCCATCATTGTGCCTATCGAGTCGATTCTTAGCATCTCCACCTCACGATTGCGCTTCTTGGTCAACTTTTTACGAGATGTAACCTGAATCGAATGTTTCACGTAATGGAAATTTACTTTGTAAAAAAAACCAGCCTCACCTGTGTACTATCCGCTCGTTATTCTTTTGAATAGCCTTGCATCGTTCCTGCAGCATTTTCACGCCTCTCCGGTACTGCTCGTTTTTATCCGTCTCGTTGAACAGTTGGTGTCCGTTTTCACCGTGCGGATGACTGACATTAGGTTTGGAAGGTTTGCCACTCGTCATGGCTGCGGTCAAGGAATGTAGACAAACTAGACTACAGTAATTTAAATCCTATTGCAGAGCATTGTAGAATTCTAGGCACAATTTTGGGATCTAATGTTTTGTTTACTGCCAAACGGGCAGCTGAAATTGACGTCTATTTTGTGAGATGAGAGTGCAAGCGAAACGAGAGAGACGCCGCCTTGCTTTGTGCGAGAGAAGCGGACACGTTTTGTATGCCAGTGGTAAACGTGTAGTTTACAATGCCCAACGAACATTCGCTTTGGAAGCATGGACGGTTGCATCGGTTGTCTCACATGGTTATGTTTATGCCAACAAATTATTTTTTTTAAATTGGTTTGAGATCTTTCTGTTACATTATGTGTAAATTTTGCTTATTTTGAACCCAATTAAACTCACATGAGAAATTGTTTGTCACCAAATAATGCTCACACCGATTTCAGCATACATTGGTTAGTTTCTCAAACTTATAGTTTCCATCTACTGACGTATTTTGTGATGCTGCATGCTGCATGCATTCATATCACGAGACCTACTTTCTTAAATATTACAAGTCCCAGTAAGTCGAGTCACCCTAACACTGATTGGTAAACGCAAACATATTCTAGTTTAATTTAACCGGAATTTCACGTTAAAATGGGCACAAACATCATATTGGTTTGATTCGACTGCGTTTAAGTCCAACAGATATCCAATTGAACTTACCATTATGTTGATTGTTTCAAAATCACAACTACGAAAACAAACAGAATTGTGGGTTGATTCTACTAACGCTTTTGGTTTGTTAAAAAATAAATTAGCAATTTTTAAACTGAATTGCTGTTCGATACAAACAAACAAAAACAATTGAAACAACAAAAATGTTAGTTTTCAATCACCAACATTTCTTCTGTAATTTCAAAAATATTTATTTGAACAAAATACTAACAACCACTAACGGAGAAAACACAGTCCTGTTCGAAACAAACCAAGAAACTAGTTGTTCTAATTATCCATTTTGTTGTTTTAAATCAACTCAAAATTTTAGTTTGTTTTCACCACCGTAGATAGTCATATCAAACCAATATAATGTTAATGCCCATTTCAACGTCAAATGAAACTAGAATATGTTTGCGTTTATCAATCTTTTGTCTCAGCGTTAGAAAATTGCACATTTACATTTATAGACTTTTTTTTTCAGTTTTTTCTTTAGCTTGATTCAGCGTTGTTGACAATGTCATGTTTCCGTCATAGGAGGTTTGTTTGTCTAAAATAATCGTTTCAAGCTGTCTGGAGAGCTGGCCGGTGAAGTAAACGATGTTGGATTATTGTAAAGAGTGTCCTAACTTTTCCCGGATTTTTGTGTTCTGAGGAAACGTTTTCTTTGTTTTTATTAATACCGATTGGGAATTTATCGTCGGACGAAATAAAATCGTTAGATAACGGTCGACCTAGTACACGCAAATCCGAGACCGTTTTCACCTTGAAACCTTTCTTGAACTCAGGCCATTGACAAGCCTATATCAATAGCAGTGATTGACAGTAGACAGGATGTCCTGGGCCCAAATTGATTTGGGCCCGCTGTCAGCTGTCAAATAGAAGTCTAATCATTTGTTTTGGTTGTTTGTTTTGATTTAAACACCACAGAAAGCGATCTTTCTGCTTTGAATGACTTGCACAAAAAAAAAAAGAGAAACAACAGACTAAACGTAAACGAGCTACAAAAACACAACTTACAATGTTGACATTATTTTGACAGCTGAGCTTGCTGAGATGTTGTCTACGTAAAAAAGTGGTCCTTGTCATAGGCCTGCTTGAACTGGTCGAAGGCGCTCATAGTATTGGCAGAGGAATTACTGTCATTCACCTGTTTTTTTGCTCCTCCAATAGATCATTGCACCGAATCTATTAACCTCACTTTTTTGACAGTTCAGGGAGCTTGTTTACAAGGTGTTTGAACCGCTCAATCGAAAAAAATTATTGGCTTTTTTCGGATTCTGTAGGATTAGATTCAGGAAATGATGTAAAAATAAGCACCCCAACAAACATCGGTGTTGAATTAGAGCTGGTTCAAACAAATTTGGAGAAGCTATTCAGCTATTCTAGAAGAAACAGCTGAATAGCTTCTCCAAATTTGCTTGAACAAGCTCTAATTCAACACCGATGTTTGTTGGGACTGGTGTCTCTTTTCCTGCAATTTTACTTCACGCAAACCAATACCATCACCATGTAGGGGAAAGTTTCCCCTACATGATGATTCTGTAGGTTTGCGTGTGTAGCGAACGGCTTCCGACCACTAATTTTTCTTCTAATTTATAGTTATAAGTATTCCACTAAACAGCTCAAACCCTCTAGGATTCACTACTAAATGGTTAAGTTTTGACATCATTGGTTTATCGAACCTCTTCTCCCAAATGCCCGCACCTTTGCCTTGACCCCTTTCATCAAATTTTGGGCAATGATAGATCCGACTTGCTTACTTACTTTTAACCACACTTTCTTTAGTTCAAGTTAGTTTTCTATGAGTTTTGGAGTTTTAACGAGCTTTGCCTTCATGGTTGCCCAAAATTTTTCATTTGGGCGAACTTCCAGAGTGTTTGGAGGGTTGACGTCTTTTGGTACAAAAACTACATTATTATCTTTGTACCAGTCTAAGACGGGCCGGGCATAGTGGCAAGATGCCAAATCCGGCCAAAACTTTATCGGGCCATCGTGAGACCTCAAGAAGGGCAGAAGTCGTTTTTGGAGGCATTCGTCCTTGTAGATTGGTTCGTTGACGGTCCCAGAGGTGATGAAGGGCTGACTCATTTTGCCACATCCACAGATCGCTTGCCAGACAAGAATTTTTTTTGGCGAATTTTGACAGTTTCTTCTTCCGTAAACTCTCCGGAACGGCTAACTTAGAGGTGGCTACGTAGTGTTCCTGTCCTGGCATTTGTTTGGTGTCGGCTTTAATGTAGGTCTCATCGTCCATCACAATGCAGAACGGTTTTGTGAGCCACTCCCTGTACAGTTTTTCTTGCACGAGTTTTGGCCACCGAGTTCTGTTTGTCGCTCCGGATTGGTGCCTTCTGGACCTTTTACACATGTAATCCAGAACGTTTCATTGTTTTCTGCACAAAACAAACTGAAACTTTCGCCTTTTTCGCAACATCCCTGATCGAAATGTTGGGATAACGCTTAAATTGGTTCAATACCATCCTGGCCTACTCCGGATTTGATGTGCCACGTTTTGTGCCACTACCATTTTCCCGCTTGGTTGTCTTACGGTCCTTGAACGTTTTGATTACATGAGATACGGTTGAATGTGCGATTCCGAGCTGTTTTCCGATCCATCGATGAGAAGCGTTTGGGTTTTCGAAGTGAGTGCCCAAAATTTGTTGGCGCACTATTTCTTCATTCGAAGCCATCACTGAAATCACTCGACCGATTTTCACGAAACTCATTACATAATTGACAAAACACAATGAAATACATTCAGTTAAAATTTCAATAATTTTTACCCACACGCTAAAAAGTTACGAACAATTGCGTGTGTCCAAATTTCATCGAATACAGTCTTTACAGAACAATTAGGTTAGGTATAGCGAAAAGGCGAAGTAGATATAAGTATATTTGATTTTGACTTCGGATAGGTTAGGCAAAAAATGTTAGCTTGTGTATTTGGGAAATAGTATTTAAACGGTAGGCGGCGAAGGTTTTCTTTCAGTCGAGTATTATCACGTAACACTGAAGAAGTCTGCACATTGTAGACGAACTACGCGTATCTGTTATGATAAGCAATAAATGTAGTTGGAATTAAATGCAAATGACTAATTTTTCTTCTCATTTTCTGGTGATAGGTGTAAGCCCAATCGCAATCACTTAACAGCTCATACTTACCGTGAGTATAAAAAAAAATGGTTGACGGCCGTTGTCTCTTCAAGCCATTTTTCGTGCATTTCGGGTTGATCTTTATTGAGGACTGATGCCAATATCCCTTCGCCTGTAAAAACTTCACTCGTTACCAAATCTGGGTTATCTTCGGCATCATACACCTGATCCTATAACCAAAGGTCAATACCCTGATCAGATGTTGTTGTTCCTGAAAAAATATCGATACTCACAATAAGTGGCTTTAAATCCTCATCGTCATCATCTCCCCTGCAATCATCGTTCGACAAACCATCTATCATTTTTCTCAAGAGCTTCGGATGGTTCTCGTACACCGCTGAAGGGCAATCTTATCCAAACGTTCTTCGAAAGGCAAATGTTCGTTCTCCGAAATCAACGTCAACATAAGTTTTCTCTTGAACTGCGTTGATGACCGATTGGGCTGACACACCGAAGCTATATTTGAAGGAGGTAGATCATCTGAATCAACCCCTCGTCACTCTTCAGAGAATTGTTAAGATACGATGTCTGGTACAGTTATCGAGCCCAAGTAGCGCCTTAGGTTCTAAACCTTGCTCGATTTTTTTTTTAATTTTCAAACATCTTTGACAGTGGTTTGTTTACACTTCTATAGAGAACAACTGGTACAAGTTTGATCGAAGTAGTCGATCGTGTTTTGAAATAACGTCAATGAAACTCGAAAGAAGAAAAAATAAGTGCTGAATATGCCAAAAACAACAGTTTGTTGAGTGCTACAAGGGAATCCTGAGTGTGGAAAAGAATTAGCGGACCTACGAAAAAAAACTGGAACCAGGAATCGTTAGCTGCGAAGCAAGGTGTTGAGGTGCGTTAAAACCAACCCCGGCCTTTCGATCCAAGATGTGGCCAGAAAGTACAACGCCAACTTTTAGAATTAATCAATCTATTTAACATACTTTATCCAGTATTATGATCCGCGAAAACCCAAATCTTTCTCTATGAACCTTACTGTACAGCAAGCCTACTAATTTTCTACCTAATACTTTGTGATGCTCCGGTTCATACTCGAATTATTTTCCATAATCGCTACCAAGAATACACGGTTCTTCATCGTTTGGTGGACGGCAAACAAACATCCACATCTACTACCTATATATAACCATAGGCAGCCTAAACCAACCATGCGAAAAACCGGAAATGCATAACAATGAATCACAGCAGGGCTTTACGGTCCACGGGCCTCGCGCGTCGGGGCTTTGCGTGTAGAACGAGAACAAAGGTAAAAAGAAAATTCCTAACGTAAGGAAAACAGCTGCACAATTGGCAGAGTGAGGAAAATTGTTATTTCTCTGCCTCTTGGACGGAGCTTTTACTTTCAGCCTTATGAGCTTTTTCAAGATAGTCGGTTATGGTTATTCGTACAATGCACATGTGGGATGTTGAGTTTCCATCAAGAGTGAGGTAGATTGGAATGTAATGGTGGGGATGGGCGGTGAGTGTGTGCTGTTCAAGATGATGACACTGTATGAGTCTGTCGAGAAAAGGCCATCAAACAGGGTGGATAAACATTGCTTTTTCTATGTTGTTCGCTATTTATAGAGAGGAAAGAGAAAAAAAGACCCTGTTGAAAGGACATGCGAGTCACTTGATTGGGATCGTCCTGTCGTGTAGGACGGCAAATTGCTTCTGCATAGAAAGAGCATCGCTCTACATACTTCTGTGTAACATGGACCTCTAGAGCAAAGGGAATGTCAGTACAATTGTGCGGTGGTCCTAAATCAATAGATTTACTTACCGAGTCAGTTTATACTAACTTACACGAGTTCCTTTGAGTCCCAAGTTACCACAGCGCTGGCTGTGGAAGTCTGCTACAGTAGGATGCAGCAATAAATAGATTGTACTTACCGAGTGTGGTTTCACACAGAGTTAGATTTATGGCCTTTGATAAGGATAGTGTGGAGAAGGGCGGCTGTGGTTCTGAAGTTCGTTTTCGCTTTGGTATTTGTGGCCCTCCGGGAAGGCAAGCAGAATGTGGTTTGCCATTCATCAATGAAAGTGGTGAATGGCAATTTGTGCAGAGTCATTCGGGTCGCTTTCGAAAGACAAAGGAGCGACGAATTTCAGCTAGGATTTGCATTGTGTGTTGAATTTTTGCGTCACCTGATCGAAATTAAATACTAGAACAGAATAAGTAAAACTCATGGATTTTCGAACTGCATGCATGCATAGGGAACGTCCATTAATTACGTCACGCAAAAATTGACTTTTTATAACCAACGTCACGTTTTTTGCATGGACCTTCAATTTTTTGTATGGATAGTCACGTTTTCTCAACCCCCCTCCCCCCCCCACTACTGCGTGACATAATTAAGGGACCTTCCCATATGAGAATAGATTAATGTTGTTGTATTCAACTGATATCTTCCATGAACAGGAATTGCAGATCTTCGGGTTTTTTTTATCTCTTCCGAAAAATAAGATTTGTCGAGGTAATCAACACAGGTATTTCTTTCTGATATAACTTAATCGTTGGAGTCAAACCTCTTCACACCGAGACATTTCATCAGATTTGGTGAACAACAAATAGTCACTCGTTTCATAATAATTGGTAGTTTTGTTTTATGCCGAAAAATATTCGACCCGTATTTTTCCTATTTCGTTTTTAGGGTGGCCGTTTCTGCGTTAGAATGCTTCAAAAATTATTTTTTTCCAAAAATGCAATATAAAAAAAAATATAACCACCTTTTGAAACCATAATATGTATCAATTAAAAACGCAAATGAAAGGTCTACGACCGGTTGACGTAGACTATGTCAAACCGTATGATTAGTTGCGTTAGTTTAGTAGCGGAACATTCTCAGAAAAAATAACAAGCCAAAAAAGACGTTTAAAAAGAAATTGTTAGCAATCTTTCATACAACAGACTTGATTTCAGAGATATCAGGTTTACATTCAAATGAAATATTCCATGAATTCGGGTCAAATCTAGCATTATATTTATACGCATTAGATAACGCTGAAAATCAAATAGTTCGTCTTTTTCTTATTGTTTCTTAGCGTTTCAAGCTTATTTCTTTCACAGTTAGCTTATTGCTTTTGCAATTAGCTTATTGCTTGCTCTCAACTTAGTATTCTAATTGCATTTCCACAGTTATTAATTGAGAGCTTTCGATGCCAGGTACCATTTTTGCATTTGTATGATTGTGTGGCAAGTGCAATCATACCCTATGTCTAGGAAGCCGAGGAATTTTCCTTAACGAAAAATTCTTAGACCAGACCAGGAATTGAAACCAGCCACCTCCAGCATGGTGTTGCTTTATATACGCGCCTTTACCGACTGAGCTATATGAAAATTCTATTGTACGCTGTTTAGAAAGGTTTAAATGATGATACGGCCTCGAGTTGAAGGCCCTTCTCCAGCGTTCGTACCAGTAGCTGGAAAAGTTTAAGTTTTGCCTGATAATCACGAGTTCACTCGGCATCGGTACATGGTCGGAAGATTTTCCATATTTTCGATCTTAACGCGCTTCCGAAATTTGCGCATACGTTTGGCCTCTGAACGATTAAGGCATCGTACTTATTCTCACTTTCAAAGTTTCTCAAAACGCCGGAACGCAACATCCTTAAAAATTTTCCGAGATTGATTGATGAATTGTATGCGAAATATATTCATCTTTTATTTGTAAAATTTTAAATACTTGAGTAAATAAAATGTCAATCGTAAAAGCATCTAGTTCATAAGAGCAAACATCTAAAAAATAAATCAATCGAGAAACGATCGAGTTATTAGAGTCCAGTGTTTAAATTTGTCGTGACGGTAGCCATTTGTAACTTGTACACAATGCTCAAGGTATGCAATGAAGAGAAAATTCGTTAAAATTGTTTCAGCCACCGCTGGTTGCCAATTGGCAGGAACTTGGATAGTAACGTTGAATAAATCCAATCAAATACACTCTCTAAAAATTGAATCATCGTCCTGAAAAAGACGGACTTAAAATTGTCCGCATTTGAACTAAAACCATTTTCGGTCTACTTCTTCAAAAAGTAGGTTACTTAAGCCGCTGCCTTACCAAAAGATGGTCATCCACAAGCACCTTATTTTGCTTCCTCGAGGTTGCGCCCATCCAATGAGGTCTATTCAGATGTAGAAGAAGTGTTTAAGTTGAATTATTGGAATGCAAAATACTGTCATTGTGTTCGTGAGATGATGCACAGCCTGTTTTTTGTAAACATGCGTGACGTAGATCTTCAAAAACAACAATTTACAACAGCAGCAAATCACAAGGTAGAATGTTTATTTTCGGTTATTGGTATTGTTTTTAAAAGGATTCGGCTGAAAAATGCCTATTTGTGCACTAAAAGGATGCGGGCAAAAACTTTACTTGCTTTGTTATCATTTGCTTGTTTTTGGAGTTTTACGGCACTACCCGAAATCATGGATTGTTTACACATTTTTCGTTACTAATACCGACAAACATCTTGCTCTTCGCAACCTGTATACACCTCATTGGACCCCACCGGCTGGCAGCCGACTGCCTAGTTAATGGCTGCCTAACAACAGTTGCCACCGGCAGCTACCAAATCTAACGATGGCGCCTTGCCGCTCCGCAGTGCCCAATAAAGCTAGTGCACCCTCCAGAGTACATGCCATCGCCAGCTGCCAATGAATTCTGACTCGTTGTTCCGCATAGCTTCAGTACTGCAACACAAATGAGAAAATTTGCGAAGGTTTACCCTTATTATATCTTTCACTGCTGAATATGAGACCTCCCTTGCTCATTTTTGAAATCTGTGATAGAAAAGTATTGCGAATTTATGAAATCCAGCCTGCAGAACAACATTACTTGTATGCAGTACTCGTTCTGCAGCATAGATGAAGAGTTCGGTCAGAAATCCTGGAGAGTTGGTTTCACCTAGCACCACTTATGCCACAAAGACTGCTTGCATGACTGTACGCCTATGCATAACGAACAAATTTTCTTTGAATAGCTTCAATCCTCGCGATCCTGATTCTTTGATACGCGCACCACACCAAGGTTCCACATTCGAGGATAGAACGCACGAGAGAGCAGTACAATGCTTTCAGACAGGTAGGATCACGAAACTCGTTGGAGATCTTAAACATGAAACCGAGCTGTCTGTTGGCTTTGGTATTCATATCCGTGTAGTGTTGTCTAGATGTCAAATCGGAGTCAAGCGTGACTCCAAGGTCACGAACAGTATCAATTTTCTGTAGAGGTTGATTGTTTATTATGTATTCAAATGCAATTGAGTTCAATTTTCGTTGAAATGTGATCGTCTGCATAGAACGACCTGCAGTTAGGTGGAAGTATCAGTCCAACCTCATAGATGAATAATAAGAACATTAGTGGACCCAAGTTGCTGCATTGAGGTTCACCCGACATTTTAAAGGGTGTCGCAATCAAAATTTGGTCAAACAGTAATATGTCTGAGTCGATCAAAGTTTTTATTAATAAGTCAAATTCTTTTTCTTTTTTCAAGTTCAGTTAATACACAATACAGGAGAAATATTCAGCTTAGCTTCCTTTTCACCGAAAGTTAATTGCCGGGTCTTTCGTTTAACACCTGCCATGAGATTTTGTACAGTCTCCTTGTTCACTTTATTCGCCACAGAACGCCAGTTTGCCTTGAACTGTTTCTCGCTCACAACAGTTTTTTGAGCCTTCCTAAGGTTCCGCTTGACGATGGCCCTATATTGCTCGATTGGGCGGAGCTCTGGCGTGTTGGGAGGGTTCTTGTCCTTGGGCACCACTTGAACGTTGTTGGCAGCATACCACTCCATGGCCTTTTTTTCCGTAATGACAAGATGCCAAATCAGGCCAAAATAGAACGGAACAATTGTGTCGCTTCAGAAAAGTCAGTAGACGATTTTGTAGGCACTCGCTCAGATGGGTATTGGTTGACGGTTCCGGTCTCAATGTAAACGTTGCTCTTCATGCCACAGGTGTAGATGGCCTGCCACACCAGATATTTCATCACGAACTTTATCAGTTTAATGTACTTGAAAATATCTGCCACCTTTCCCCGTCCAGTTTCCGTATAAAATTCCTGTCCAAACTATTTAAAGTCTGCCTTGACGTATTTTTCATCGTCCTGTACCACGCAATCAAACTTGGTCAGCATCGTCGTGTACAATTTTCGCGATCGTGTTTTGTTTATCGTCGTGATTTGGAGTCACCACTTTCTTGTTAGTCGACAGTCCAGCTCGTTTTTTAGCTCTATCCACGGTAGAAGGCGCCACTCCCAGCTTCTTTGCGACATCTCGGACGGAGAGGTTGGGGTTCAGAAACAGCGGGCAACTCTTTTTGTCGTCGCTGTGGCCTCCGGTTTTCGATCCCCCCCGATACAGCTTTCCTGGCTATCGATTACCGAGCACATTTAATACGTTGGTAACAATTGTTTTAGACACATTCAACAATTTCGCCAAATTGGCGTGAGAGTAGTTTGGATTATCGCCATGCACGTGCAAAATTTTGATGCGTTGCTTCTCTTCCTTCGACGACATTTTGATAACTGAAGTGCTAATCTCAAAATCAAAAAAGAGGCATGATGCTACACGCACACATCTTCAAAATGAGGGGTTTGCGAAATTTTGAAATGCACGATGAACGGAAATGCTTCAAGTTTAGGTCGACCAAATGTTGATCGAAACTACTTAGTAAAGTAGTTTGATTGAGCTGAGCCGATCTGTACACACAGTATCCTGTTTTTAAGGCAAGATTTAAACCATCAAACTAAATTATTTGACACGCCAAGTTTGTCTAACTTTGCCAAAAGTCAACATAGTCGACCCGGTCAAAAGTAGCCTTGAGATCCGTGTAAACAACGTCGACCTGAGATCCAGCTTCCATATTCCGCAGACACGAGGAGACGAAAAGTACAAGGTTGGTTGAGGTCGATCTTTTGAGATGAAATTCATGCTGTTCAGGAAAGATATAGAGCCCGCAACTAGCAAACAACAAGTCGTTGACGATGATCTCGAAGGCTTTTGAGCAGGCACAGAGTGTTTATCTCCTTTCTTGAAAATCGGAAACATGAACGAAGGTCTCCACCGTGTTGGATATTTTCCTTGGCATAATGAGGTATTGAAAAGCTTCAAAAGAGCCGAATCATTAACACTGCAGAGCAACTCTTCAGTACACATGAAGGAATTCCGTCAGGGTCGGCCACGTTTGAGAGTTTTAGCTTCTGGATTGCAGATTTAACGAGGTACAATGTAATCGCAGCAATATTAAAGTCGAATGCGTCTCTGGGAGTATCTCTGCGTGCTTCGCTAACTTGCTCCTATGTTGGCATTGTATTATTGAATACACATATGAAGTGCTCAGAAAGGAGATTACATTTGTCCACTGGCGTGCTGGCGAATCTGTCGCCAAGGTGAATGTTAACCGGTAGCCCATCAATTTTCCTGTTTGTGTTCACAAATTACCAGAACAACTTTGGGTTGCGCCGAAGGTTAGATTGGATTTGTTTTGAATAATTGTTGTAAAGAACACGATTGTACATACGGTATTGGGTACTAGCTGTCGAAAAAATTTGCTTGGTGAATTGATTTCGAGTTTAGCAGTACTTACAGAAGAGCCAAGGAGGTTTATAAGCAGGTCTCCTTAGAGGAACAAAATTTGAAATAGCTCCGGGACACAACCTTGTCAAAAAAATCTACCACTTTAATGATAGTGGAGCACGCGTCACGGAACTGTCAATTGAATTGGGACAGAGATTGGCTCATAGCCGCAAACCGGAAATTCAGGCCATGTGGATCAACGATGTTATCGAAAGTAATATGTAATAGGATTGATTGATAGTAATCTCGGTAATTCCTTGACTCTAAGAATGATGAGAACTCGAAAAAACCAAAGAACCGACTTCAAAGCAACAAAGGAAGCAGACGGAAGTGGTAAATTCAATGCAGCAACCGATATCCTGACAACCTGTATATGGCGAGGTTGTGGTAGCGGTTTGGTGTTTGGTTTGGACGATGAAGGAAAGTGTATTGTTATAACGCTAGAATACGGGTTGTTCTTGCCTGCTTTGGAATGCGGGCTGGATTCCGTTAATAACGTTTAAAGTGAAATACTGCAGTGAAATAAATTCGCTGTTGAAGCTGTCAGCACTGTTGGTCAAACATAAGCTAATCGTGCGCTGAAAAAAGCTGAGGCGTGTATGATTGTGACAGGAAATCTCACTAGTTAATGTCAACACACTTGGCATTGATTGATCAACCGTCGCTTCTTTCGTTTGTTGTGGAAACTTATCAGCAGTCGCGAAGGTCAATGCTGCCACAAGTGACACAAGTATTAGTTGTGGTCTGCTAATCATCGAAGCAGAAGGCGATGCCAACCACTAGTAGATCCCGACCAAAAAGAGCAACACGCTTACCAAGTAAACTGAAAGTTTTTCAAGTTGAGTTTAATTAATTACTTTTGAATCCTAGAGGGTTCGAGCTGTTAAGTTAAATACCTGTAACTAGAAATTAGAAGAAAAATTAGTATTTTCCATTTAATTCCAACTACCTACTTGACTAAGTCGAGTTATTACTACGAGGCACTAAAGAAGTGTGCATATTGTAGACGAAATACGCGCGCATATTGTAGACGAAAAAATCTGTCAAGATAAGCAAAGGTAGTTGGAATTAAATGGAAAATAAAAATTTTTCTTCTAATTTCTAGTTAATTACTTTTAATAAAAGTGAAGAGTATTTTATAATATTAACACACCACTCGTTTTCATTATTCCTTATTCCGTTTTTTGTTATGAATCATTACTTAGTAGCGTGTTTGGATCGTGCGAGATTAAAGCTAAAGAAACCCTCTTTGTTTTGATCGATGTAAAACAAAATCTGACAATTAGAGACGACCAGCCACAGGCTGAAAATAACTTTAATAAAGAAACGTAACCTTTTTTTCGGAATGAATTTTGTTAAAATATATTTGTTTGCTAATGTGTGCAATTTCTGCAAAACACGAAGGTTTGTGTTTTTAATTTAACCTTTGGATCGATAGTTTCTTTCTGTGTATAAGCATTTCATAGACAAAACATTTATTTTCAAACGAAGCCGTATCCTGACAGTTTGAACGTAATTTTCTCTTGCATAACCTTAGGTTAACTTTTTGTGTATAATTTAGCACTGAGAGTAACTCAAGCATCCCCCCTTCTTGACTAAGAAGGGGTTCAAATTGCTACCATAACATGCTGCTTATCCGAGAAATACATATTTTGCATGGATCATTCTCATGTTCAAATGCATCATTCTCATGGTTCAAACTGCTGTTTTTTTTTTAGAGAGCTCCCCTCGCCTCCAGAGGAGAGGGGTCTCGAAGCACCTAAGAAAAAAATTCTGCCTCCAAAACCCCCACATGCCAAAATGGGTTCCATTTTCTTTATTAGTTCTCTAATTATGCAGAAATCTGTGTTTTATTTGTATGGAAATCCCCCTTTCAGACGGGGGAGGACTTTCGTTCTATGATGGGAATCTTGTCCGGCTCTAAAAACCCCTGCATACACATTTTCATAACTGTAGGGATAATTTTCATGTTTGGTGTAAATTTGTGTTTCATACAAATGAAGCATCCCCTTCCAAAGAGGGTAAGGGTTTCAATCCACCGTAAACACATTGCTTGTCTTCTAAAACCTCCACCAAATTTGGTTTCATTTGTTTGATTAATTCATGAGTTATGTTGAAATTTGGGTTTTATTTTTATGGCCCCCTTTTCCCGGACCCAAAAACCCCTGCATTTGTATGGGAGCCCCCCATCCACCCTTGTAGAGGACGAAGAAGTCTCAAACCACCATAGAAACATTTCTCTCCTTCAAAAACCTCCACATGCAAAATTTGATTCCATTTGCTTGTTTAGTTCTCGAGTTCTTCATTTGTTCGGGAGCCCCCCCCCCCTTTCAGAAAAAGGAGGAGTTTCAAATCACCATCGAAACATTTTTTACGGTCATAAATCTCCACCTGCTAAATTTGGTTCCATTTGCATGATTTGTTCTTGAGTTGTGCTGAAATTTGTATTTCATTTGTATGCGAGGTTCCCTCTTTCAAAGAGAAGAGGAATCTTAAACCATAGAAACATTGTTTGCCTTCAAAAACCTCCACCTGCCAAATTTGGTTCCATTTGCTTAATTATTTCTAGAATTATGCAGAAATTTGTATGGAAGTACCCCCCACCCCCGCTCCTTTCAGGGGATGGAGGTGTTTTAAACCGCCATTGAAACATTTCTTGCTTCAATATTTGCTTGGTTAGTCATCGAGTTATGCAAAGAAATGTGTGTTTCATTCGTATAGCAGCACCCTCACCTTTCAGAAATGGGAGGGGTCTCCAGTCACCTAAGAAACATTTGTTGCCATCAAAAACCTCAACCTGCCATATTTGTTTCCATTTACTTGATAACTTTTTGAATTATGCAGATTCTTGTGTTTCATTTGTTTGAGAGCCCCCCCCCCTTTCGGAATGAGGAGGGGTCTCAAACCACCACTGAAACATTTTTTGCTATCAGAAACCTTCATATGCCAAATGTGGCTCCATTTGCTTGATTGGTTCTCGAGTCATGTTGAAATTAGTGATTCATTTGTATGGGAGCCTCCCTTTGCAGAGATGGGAGGGGTCTCTTGCTATCATAAAAACCTTCCCCGGCCCAAAAAGAAACCCTGCATACAAATTTTCACGCCAATCGGTTCAGTAGTCTTATAAGGTTCAGACAGACAGACAGACAGACAGACAAAACTTCATTTTTATGTACAGGGTGCGGCAGAAAATAATGCGAAAATGTTCAAACTTGAGTATTAGGTTGATTCGTGTAGCTAGTGACTAATTTCTATCGAAAGTGTATTTGTTTATGTTTACTTTCAAGTGCTGCGTCCAGACATTCTATTTGTTTTATTGCAAATTCGTCAAAATGTTCGCGAAAGAAGTGATCACCAGTTTGTTGCCTGCCCAGAAGAAGCCAAAAGAGATTGCCAAGGTGGTAGGGTACCATTTGGCAACAGTTTACCGCATAAAAAAGTCCCTGCAGGATGGTCCTAAGCAGCGGAAGCCGGGAAGCGGACGTCCGCGCTTTGCACGCACGCCAAACGTGATCAAATCGGTCCGTGCAAAAATTGCTCGCAACCCGGTGCGTTCCATAAGAAAACTTGCAAAGGAAGCCAATATTTCGGAGAAATCCATGCGGAGAATCATCAAAGAAGACCTGCATGCATCTTCCAGAGCCAGAGTGAAACGCCACTTGATTACGGACCGGGTCAAGGAACTACGAGTGACTCGTTCTGAGAGATTGCTTTCCTCGTTGAAGAAGGAAAAAATGGTAACCCTGTTCTCCGACGAAAAGCTTTTCAGCATCGATGGTGTGGCCAACAGCCACACGGACTGGTTCATTTCACCGCAGAAAATAGAGAACGTTCCGGTAAAAGTGAAATTAAATTTCATACCGAACATCCGGCTGGTGTCATGATGTTTGGCTTGGTGGCGTCCAACGGTTTGAAAATGCCGCCTGTTTTCATTGATGCTGAGTTAAAATAAATACCGAGGTGTATATCGGTATTTTAAAGGACCAAGTGCTTCCTGGATGAATGCCAACTTCTCCGAAGAACAAAACGTTGTCCTACAGCAGGATGGAGCGCCGTGTGACACGTCCAATCGAACCCAACAATAGTTGAACGATAACATGAAGTTTTGGCCGAAGGATTTGTGGCCCCTTAGCAGTCCAGATCTTAATCCGTTGGATTATTCGATATTGGCATATGTTGAACCACGAGCACTGCAAAACATGGCAGCCTAGTGTTGCAAACCTGAAGTCAATCATAACAGGCACATGGCAGTCAATGTCGAGACTACGTCCGAAAGCGTCGGCTCTAGGATGTTATTAATAAAAATGGAGGACACATTGAATAAATTTGTTCAAATGGACTTTATAAAAATAACTGCTCTTGAATATATTGATATTATTGCTTGAGTTAGTTGAAAATGGGATTTGAAAGAAATAGAACAAATTTTCGCATTATTTTCTGCCGCACCCTGTATATAGATAAGCTTCACTTCAACACCAATGAATCTAATGAATGCGCTAGGAAATTTGTCCCTTCTAAAACCAAATCCCGACTCATTCTGGGTTGTCTTCTGAAACGAAACGAATGTCTTCGGACTCTTTTTCAGCCGCTTCCATTTACCTCATCACAGCTCTGATAAATTCCAAGTACGCTAGACTATTAACTTACCAGCATTGATATCATCATGTAAACTTTACAAATCTTTAATAATCGTTCTCGTCATCGTTATCATTATCGTAGGGTAAATTTTTGAAATTAATCCCGCAAAAAATACCGACTGATTTCTTCAGATGCTCCCCTTGCCGCCGGAAAACTACTTTATGAACTATCATTCTCCTACAGTGGGTGCCATAGAATCGTGATCAGTAGGGATTTCTTAACATTTTATTCTATCTTTCGTCGCAAACTAATCTTGAAATTACTTTTAAGATCAGAAATGCTATATAATTGAAGCAATTATAAAATAATTTGTTTGCCATGTATTAACGATTGGTTGAAATCCATTTTTAAGTTACTTATTAATTTTTGGAATTTAAAACAAAAACCACTAAACCTAGCAATTTTAGCCCTAAAAAAACCACCACTGGGTACCTTTTTGTGCCGGTCATTGTCCATACCATTATTCATTGGAGCCCAGAGAAAAACCCTTTCACGCTGATCAACTCGAGCGAAGATTGAAAAACTTTTCCTCACGCAGCCGCTGGTGTTTCCGTGTAATGTTTGTCAAGCGCTCTCGATAGATGAAGCAGGAAGTGATGAACTACCGGCACCTTTTTCGTCCAAAGGAGACGACTCCTCGCGGATAAAGTATGATGATGATGATACAGAGAAAAAGAAGAAGATACTCTGCGGCAACAGCCAAACTCGAAGTGCTTGAAGACTATTAAAAAACTTGTTAAAAGTTACTGAAAAATTCATAGCAGTTTGGATGATTGAATTGCACAGAAAACTAAACATTCGCCGTGGCTAGTTGTTTTCAGTTGGGTTATGTCGCAAGAAAATTGGAGCAACAAGTTTTATTGGCCTTCTCACTCTGTACTTGGGCAAAACTTTTATATTTCCACAAATATAAAAGGTCGTTTCAACTCGCCAGTAATTGGCAATTTTCTTTGTTATAATGCTCATCCAAATTCATTTTTCTCAAGTGGATCAAATAATTGCATATTTGTAGCATGGTGAATGGTCCATTAGCAAGTGGATTGACCACTTTGTCATCGATTGGCAGTCCTCGGTGGAGAATTTGAGACTCTTTAAAGGACCATTTGAACCCTCAAGAAGCAGAAAAAAATCACACCGCAGCAACAAAACCGAAACTGTTTTCGCATAAAAGTTGATGCCCTTTGAAGCAAGTCGCGCGCGTGAGATGAAGGACAAAAGCAGTCAAACACAACCGAGGAAAAAATAACGAATCCCCAAAACCCATTCCGGTCATCGCATTAGGGGACGACGTTCAAGAACCCAAAACACCCGATTGGAATCATGTTCGGAAATCGTTGTTGCATAAATCCACCCAGCATCCATCCCTGGAGATCCCCCGAGGGGGAGAAAGTGGGTTTAGGGAACTTGTACCCACCCGAGGATGGAGGGAGATAAACATAAAAATCATCGTCCCACGCGTGTCAGTGCCTCCAGACGGCAAGGAATGGTTGAAGGATGGGAGCTTTGGCCGCAAAAATAAAACGTTACGACAAGCGATATGACTGCCTTCCTTCATGTGAATGACGGGAAAGATGCCATCATCATCATTGCCGTCGCCGTCGTCGTCGTCGTCATCGTCGATTGCCATGTTTGCCCCATATTTATGATCAATCCTATGTATGCTACTCTAGACAAAAGGCAAAGTGGCACTTCTTGTTGCGATGTGCATCTACAAACACCAAACAGATGGCTTGAGGGGGACATGGGATGGAAGAAGGGGTGCGCTATCTCTCACATTAGATATCGATTTGTCACGAGAGATATGGGCTAAGTCTTTAAGAACTGGTAGATGGTTGTAGGTGGGATTTGTATAGCTGCCAGTTATGCAGGCTGAACTGGTTGACAAGATTGTTGCAGCCGAAGGGCAAGGGACGAATAATGGGGGGGGTTAGGGAGCCGATGAAGTGTGAACAAGGTTTCTTTGTTTGTTTTGAGAAGTTAATCGCAACCGGAAGGAAACATGTATCTTCCCTTAAAGCCATAAGTATGGCTAATATACGATCAATGTACTTGTGACAAATGTGACATTCTTGATGTGATTGCTGAATTGCGCCAATTAAATTTCGTAATCACCCATTCTCACGTAATCGTTCACTCGCCGTTTTTTGTTCTGTTTTTCGAACATCGTCTGTAAATGTTACATGTTAAGCATTTGTAATTTACAAATCGATGAACATATCCAACGTCACTAGAGATATTGTTTTTCAAAAAGATGAAAATTCTTCTGTAAGACTTCCCGGGAGGCATGAGTCATTTAATATTTGGACGTTTATGGAATGTTTCGACAGCAGTTTGTTTTGAAATGTTTCTTCTTTCAGTGCTAAAAAGTTCATCATGATTCATTTCATTTCAAAGAAGTTATATATGACATTGGTTTTGACACATTCACCACCTGTTGTTGAGGCGCATTCCAGGTGGGTGTATAATTCTTCCACCGTTCCAAAGTTTCTGCCGAAAACATTCATATCATCCGTGAAACAAACG